>CM053790.1:586159478-586676273 GCA_028749045.1 Cupressus sempervirens
TGTTTTAAAAAAAAACATTAAATAATAATGCAAACCAATCACCATTTTGCATAATGATGCATCTCATCAGCATTGAGTAACATAACATGTATCGAGCACTTTAAAAACATAGAGAATGAAGGCATAAAATCTCTAAATAAACAAGAGCACAACAATCGAGGTTTAATATTTCCAAAAGCTTACCTGTTATATTGAAAATCTGTGATAGACCAATAGAAAGGTCTCTTCAATAAGACTCGCACAGAACTTCGTGAAAACACTCATTCATCATGGCAATGTGAAATGGAAAAGCTAAATGAATAGGCCACAGGTTTTATGAGGGCCTCTGCAACTAATGCCTGCCTCTCGATGCAAGAAGCCACTGGATTGCATGTGATGCATACAATTAAACACTAATGTGGATCTCTATCATAAAAATAAACCTGTAAATCTACATTTTCACTCAAAGCTCCCTGGTTCTTCAACTCCCTCACGCACATTGAAGCTGAATGGAGAATACAATGAAATGGGTGGCATTTGTTGAATAGAGAATACAATGAAATGGGCAGCATTTGCCCTTTTTAGATATTAAACTCGTGTTGGTCAAAATTTCAACCAACAGGGGCATAGATTTAAAAAAAGCCATAGTTTCCCTTTCCATACCGACCAATTTAATAAATGGTCAAAAAAATTGGTCGAAAAATGACCTCAAATCTACTAGTGCAAAATCACCTTTCTTTGATACAAGATTGCTTATAGGTGCAGCAAATCCTATGGGAAAAAAATTTTATGACCTCTTTTAATGCATCACTTTGCTACCCTATTAATAACTAAGGAAGGGCACTCATATTTATGCAGTCACCATTTCTATTTGATTCAATGAAATTTTTTAGTGCATCAGCGTATTCATGAATGTCATTACAAATTTTGGCAATTTTTTCTCTGTCACGCCTTCTATCCAATATTTTCCATAGTGTCTCTATTACTTTCTTTCCAATATACATAGCATCAAATAAATGAACGATTGGGAGATCTTTGTAGTATAGTAACCTACTAAATTGAGTAGGATAACTTTTTATTCCTCTAGGAAGTTGGTCATTCATGCCTTAACAACCTTCATGAGCATCAGTAACATCATTACTATATAAAAGACAATATAAATATATAAATTTCAAACTTCAGACCATAAAATGGACATTACCTTGGTGATTTAGTTGATTGTATTCCAACTTCCATAGATGAGGTGTCATTCTTCGTGGCCTTGATGTTGTCTCTTCTTTTCCATTAAAAAAATGTTTTTCAGTAATTTGATACTTATGATTATTGTGGGGAAAGTTTCTAAACTCATCAAACACTTACTTTCCTAAACTTCTTGAATAATGAGATTTCATCTTTGGACCACAAACTAGACATGCAAATTTTCCCTTTTTTTGAAGACCTAAAAGATCATGTACAATTATCATGTGCAAGTTAAACATACAACAAAAATGTGTAAGCATTATAAAAAACCAAAAATATATGACCTTAACAATATAACATATCACAAAAATGAGTTAGCCTAGGGGCATCATGTATTATCCATACAAGCATTTCATGGTATCAAAATTATCTTTCTCCTATTAGCTAGAGATTTCATGCATAGTGACACTATTCCATAACTTCAACAACTCATCAATAAAGGTTTCAATATAGACATTCATATCCTTAACTTGGTATTTACCTAGTAATTGAATGAACAGAAATATTACATAATTATTATGACCATTTTGATAAATTATTTATAAATTAATTTAGATAATAATTAAATGAAAAAATACTTGGTACAATCATTGACAACATTATGTGCTCCCTCTTTATAGACATCCAAGGAGGAATGTTATTGTTAATAACAAAAACAGGCCACACTGAGCAAACAGATTTCATATCTCCAAATGGATTGACATCGTCCACTATCAATGTAAGCTTGACATTACAAGATTCTTTTTTAAAGTGTGGTCATGTTTTTTCTATCTCTTTAAATGCAAAACCATCCGCAAAAATTTTCATATTGTCATCTTGACTTCTATTGCGTGCATGGTAATCCATAAATTGTGACAAGCTAGTGCACTTGAATAATCGTTCCAGACGTGGAATAATGGGAATGTATCGATGAATCTTATGGGGAACCTTTTTTTTTATTTGATCTAACCGATATTTACTAATATGACAATCAGGGCATTTTGTTGCAAATTCCTGTTGTTTACGATATAGAATGTGATCATTGGGATATTCATGTATTGTTTGATACTTCATTCCAATTTGATTCATAATGGTAGATAATTCATGGTATGAACGAGGCATAATGTTTGATGGTGGTAACAAAAACTCACATATCAACCTATAACAACAAATATGAATTGTTAATATAATGAATAGTAATGGTATGCTAACATTGAAGATGACTATGTGACATTGCTACATTGGATAAACTATTCATAACCTTCAAGTTCACCAACAACACTATAGTAGAGAGAAGAGTTGTTTGGGAGCCTTGGTATAGGGGCTTGTATACCTTCTCAAGTATAGGTATATAAAGACCATCTTCATCATCATTATCAGATGTGCTAGTATCATCATCATGAGCATCTTCATTAGTTGCACCAAAACCATCTTCTTCAATCATTTCATTTGTCACATTATCATCTGCTTCCATGGGAGTGTTATCCTCAGCTTAGATATTCACACCTTCATGTTCCTCCAGTTAGAAATCCACATTCACCAATCGATGAAAATCATGGCCCCCTTCAACATGACTGTGTTTCCTACAATGACTCTGGGCTGTTGTTATTAGAATTCTTTGATTCGTTAAGCCCTTACACTTTTTGCAAGGACAATTATATTTATCAACTTTTCTTTGGAACTTAGACCACAATCTAGCAAGTGTCTCGTAATTTTATTTTGGGCTCATATTGTCAAGTTTGGTCTTTCTTCACAAGAAAATATATCTACAAAAATATTGGACATGTTGTACTTAATATTTATATCTACACATATGGTTTTGAAAGAAAAATTTGGTGTAATTAATGTTTATATCTACAAAAATATTGGACATGTTTTACTTAATGTTTATATCTGCACATATGGTTTTGAAAAAAAAAAATTGGTCTAATTAATGTGTATATCTACAAAAATATTGGACATGTTGTAGTTAATTTTTATATTTGCACATATGGTTTTGAAAGATAAATTGGTCACCTTGCTCAAATTCACCCATATTATAATCAATGAGAAGTTGTTCTCTTACAATGCTCTTTGTTAATTGTACAATATACAATTTTCATTATACAATATTTAATCAACAAGCTCATCACCTTGGTATTTAATTATTCATCTACAATAAGTTTATAGTCAGCATGGTACATAGGAGATCTCATTGCAACATAATGGTCTTCTACAAATTATTGTGCCTACGAAGAGTACTTGAGCTCACTCGAGGAGAACATGTTAGCCCAAATTTATAATCAAAGTGATTTATCTCTTAGTTCCTCAAGTAATATTGCACAATCTAAACTTTTTGATTCTTACTCTCATTTATATCTATGATGAATTCTCATGGATAGTTATTGAAACTATACCTCTCCATGTTGAAATCAAATTTCAAAGATTCGCCAATGTTGCTTCTCACTAAATCCTACATTCATATCACTCTAAGCTTTCCTTTTTGGTGAAAATTAAGAAATACAAAAATATAGTAATAAATGCAATCCTATACCTTGAACTAATTAAGAATTTTAGGTGAATTGATTATACAAGTTTAAGATATAACTAAAGCTAACCCTAGAGTGCCCCTAGATTTTATGAGAAAGTTGTCTCTGTAATATTTTTTAGTTATATTTACTTTTAGGATGCCATCAAATGAGATCAATCTACATGAGGAGTGCTTCAAGTTTCAAGACATCCAAATGAGAGGAAGATACATCATCAAACTGCAATTTAGGTTCAAGATCAAGCCAGGTACAATCACATGAAGACATCTTCAAATACAATCAAGTTCAAATTAGATCATGATAAAAGTTCAAGATGTAAATTCAAGTTAAGGCATGAGAAAGATCTCAACAGATAGAGAAGACTCGCAAGATGAGGCATTTGAGAACATTGGCCAGCACATTCATCCTCAAGAAGTTGATAGTTTTAGAAGAGCTAATAAAAGTTAGAAATGTTGAGAGTTACTTTCTAATAATTGACAAAGAAATATTTGTAGTTTTAGTAGCCACATTGCACAGACCAGCATTCAAAACACATCTTCTCAAATGGAGCTATAGGATAAGGATGATGAGGTGGTACCAAGTTGTCTTCTCCAATCGAAAAATTCCAATTCAAGCAAATTCTCACATTATACCAAGTGTCATTCTCTTATTAGCTTAAAAATCTTTGTATTTTTTTACTGGCCCACGATGTAATGAGCTCATGTAATTGGTTGTAAAAGACATGCATTGACAAAATCAAATATGATTTGAGTGTTTCCGGCTAGTTGGCAGTAACTACTAAATTCTATTGTGAGAGAAATTACCAACATGGATATCTCTAATATATCTACTTAAATAATTAAAACTATTTCACAATCATTTTAGCTATTTAGGGTTATTTTAGCATATGCTAGTGTTATTCTTCCAGTCACTAAAGTTCAATTTTTTTGTCTTATCATTATTTTATGCATTTATCTACGAAGTAATGAAATATTATTTAATCATATTTATATCATTAGTTTATTATTTTATATAGTTATTAATTTAGTTAAATCGTATTTTCTTATTTATTCAAATGTTATTAATTATTTGTTTTTAATAAATAGAATTTTATTTTTCATTTTATTAACTAATTTATTTAAAGAATCTTTCATATATGATTATGATATTGGTCATGTTGATAATGAAGTTCCCATCCTTGTTCATGACATTCAAGTGACTTCATTTTTTGCCAAGAACTTATCATTGATAAGTAAACTCAAAATAATCTCAATGCCCACTCTCTAGCAATCTATAATCACAAATGCAGAAAATAAAATCACTTTATATTCTTTCAATTTTGAGTTGAATACCTCTTATAGAGTTTCAAGTGTTTCAGGTGCCTCTTCAAACAATCCTTGAGACTCAATAGCTTCCTTATACACAGGTGTATCTTTAAAGTTTGTTGCAGCAAAATTGTATGTCCTGACTGCTACTCCACGAGCAACAATCTACAAAAAGAAGAGATCAATCTCATTCGTTATTGAACACAAATCATAATCCCAAAAATATATAGGCGTATTTAAAGAGAAGAAGAAAATTATATTGCTTGAAATCCTTCTACCATTAAACATAGATGAAATCTTTCTAAACTTTGAGCTTCTCGTACATTGCAAGATAAATTTCTTTGAATTCTTAAAACACTTCTACACGTCAAAAATAGATCTTGGAATTTATTGTATTCATAGAGATACAATTGAAAACAAATATTTCTAATATATTTTAAAGTAAATTTTTCCACATAATATGGGTCTTTGATCATAAAACTAATAGATTTATAATGAATCTACATTTTTTACTTAAAATAGTAATAAATATAAGAATATTGAAAATGCATGTATTACAATCTAGAATCAGTCTATCATCTTGTGGTTAGAGCATCCAACATAATTCATTTAAGGAAACATGGTAAAAAGATATTGAACTTAATGCAAGAAAAAGAAAACTTTACAAACATAGTCCCACAATCTCAAATCCTAATCACGAAAAGATTTGATGATTTTTCTAGGCACAATTATTCAAAGTGTCAATGCACACAAAAACTTATAAAAATAACTCCTACTAACTATGAAACCTAACAAGGTGGTTCGATTTGGATGTACAATAAATAGGGCATCAAAGATATACATGTATCCGCTAGAAACCACATAACTCCCATGAGATATGCTATACATTATTATTGCAACTAAAAATACTCAATAACATTTCTAAAAAACATTCAAAGCTCAAGGGGATATATAATTACCCTTTAAATCTAACTCTTTGACTGAGTATGAATTGTTTGAAGGGACCGAAGCCCGTGATTGAATTTCATTGTTGTGTTTTGAAACCTTGTTAAACAATGGTAGACTTATTGTACCAAAATAAGCGCTTTTTCGTTGCTCATTCCATGTGGTGTTGCACAAAATCCTTAGCTCTGGAAATAGCTCCTACAATCCTCAACTCCCATGAGATATGATTATTTAGCTCCCACAAACCTCAGCTCCAATACCTCCAATAGTGTGTGAAGACATAATAAAAAATTAACACATTCAAACTTTTGACTATTTTGTTAATACAACCCAAGTTGGTCAAAATTTTGACCAAATTGGGAAACCCTAAGTTGGTCAAACTTCTAAAAAACTCGAGCATAAAAAATAAAAATAAAATTATTGAACAAGTATCTTCATATGTTGTTCAAAAATTTAGGTCAAAATTTGACCTATAATGTACTAGTGGGATAGCTCGAGAAACAATTCTAAAACAAATATTGATCTGGCTAAAGGACTCAATAATGGTGAAACATTTGATCATGCTAAAATATCTTAAGCATATGCAATTGCTGAAAAACCCAACCCACTCCAAGCCATGAATTCCAAACAAGTTCCCCTTGTAGGACAAATAAAATATGCCCAAGTAGCCTTAACTGAGTTCCCAGACAAAATGCTTAAATTGACCATCCTAGTTGTAGATATCCCTGCTAGCTATGGGATGCTTCTAAGTAGAACATTTTGTAAAGACTTAGGTCGGGAAGTAAGATTAGATTGGTCTTAGACTACTATTCCAATTGGAGATAAGAAATTTGTGCTTAATCCAAAAAGTAAGGCCAAATACATAGTCCTGGCATCTGAAAACCCTAGATCCCATATCATGTACACTGAAACTAACTTTGCTAAATTTTTTTTTTCATCTAAGGAGCTAACATGTCCAAGAGATGTGTCTAAACAAGGTCTATTTACTTTAGAATTTTATGACAATTGTGCTTCAATTGGTTCAGGTGTTGGAGTTGTTCAATTACACCTTCAGGCGAGATTATACCTAAAGTTTTCAAGCTTCAGTTTGAGAACACAAACAATATTGCAAAGTATGAGGCCTTACTTCTAGGTTTTGAAGAAGCTAAAAAGAAAGGGGTTAAGTAGTTAAAAGCTAAAGGAGATTTTGAACTTGTGGTCAAACAAGTATGAAATATCTTTGTTGTGAAGAATCTCAAGTTGGGACACTATAGAAATACGGTATGGGATGAGATTGAAGGGCTTCAAGCATTTTCCATAGAATCTATGCCTAGAGAACATAATACCAGGCCTAATTCCTTGGCTAGATCAGCATCCCTCATGATTCCTTGTCCAAATTTTCAAAATGATATCTATACAACTAAATAGGTTCACTATCCTACTGTGCCTGATAATCCAAACTCTTGGCAAATTTTTGATAATGACACTCACATTAGTGCATTTCTCCAAGGGACAACACCATTTCAATCCCTTCACTTTGAAGGTTCTAACTTTAGGAATTTTGGATCTCCCCTAGATCATGAAAATGACCCTAAGAATGGTCTCATTCAATTGAAGGGAAATCACATCCCTAAAGGCCTAGTCACTTTGGAGTCACTTTTTGATCAAAGGGATTGTTGTTTTAGTAGAAATATGAGAGAGATAGAAGAACTTTCAAGTGAATGCGAAAAGGTGAACATTGGTTTAGAAGATAATCCTAAGCTAGTTAACTTAGGTAAAGGTTGCAATGAATCAGAAAGAAATAGATTCTTGAAGCTGTTAAAAGAGTTCAATGATGTGTTCACCTAGTCCTATAAATATTTGAAAGATTTCCAGCAAGAGAAATTCAAACATCAGATTCCTTTGAAAATAGTTGTGGTTCCTTTCCATCAGAAGCTTAGAAATTATAACCCTAGGGTGGCGGATGCAATTTTTAAAGAAGTATATAAGATGTTGAAAGCATGCATAATTTATCCCATTCATCACTACACATGGGTGGTCAATATAGTTCCTATTTGGAAGAAGAGTAGCGAGATTAGAATCTATGTAGACTTCAAGAATTTGAATCAAGTGAGTTTAAAGGATAATTTTATTTTGCCTCACATGGATCACATCCTCCAAATGGTGGTCAGTTCAGAAATGATGTCCATGTTGGATAGTTTCTTCGAGTATAATTTGACCAGTGTGATTCTGGAGGACCAACAAAAAACTAATTTTACCACACCATGGGGAACCTTTGCATATAGTAGGATGCCTTTTGGGCTCATTAATGCAGGTGCCACCTTTCAAAGGGAGATGAATTCCTCCTTTGGACACCTATTGAACAAAATAATTGTCATTTACTTCAATGACATGAATAATGATAAAGTATTGCTATGGGATAAAAGAAGAGAACCGAGGGGCACACATGGAAAATTTGAATCACTTTGGAAGGGACCATTCAAAATCAACAAAGTTCTTCAAGAAAATTCTTTCAAGCTCAGGTACTTAGATGGCACCAATTTACCCCTGTCTTATAATGGATAGGATCTGAAGCTTTTCTAGCTTTAGTGTTTTCTACTTTATAATTTTTTTGTGTTTGAGGTTAGGTTCCATTCCATTTTGTTAGTCTTAGTGTGAAACCAGAGATGTATGAATTCCTTTTTAGTCCCTCATAGTCTGAATGCCCAGCCAAAGCCAAGTATTACCCTTGAATGGTCTATATTTACTTCTTGTACATGATTATGGTAATAGTTAAGCTACCATAAAAGGATGATCTCTTATTGAATACCCATTGTGAACATTATTTTTTTCGACGTTCTTTGTTTTTAAGTCTCTTCATCGAAAAAATCTATGAACTTCAACATTGAACACTTTGTTCTATGTTCAAGGTTCATAAGTTTATTGGTTTTCTTGGTGGAATCGAGAAATTCAATCATCCTAGTTACTGTCACTCATCATTAGAGTTGAACTTGAACTATGAACACTTTGTTCAAGGTTCATGGGCCCACCTTCATTTCTAGTTTGTTGTCATAAGCATAGTCTTCAATATATCGTGACTATTGAACTTAAACATTGAACTAATGTGTAGTTTAACTATCCATGTTCACTTGGTCATAAAGATAGATGCCTTTGATGTCACGTGTCTAGGTTGATAGCTCAATGAAAGCACAATGTTTACCAAATCTACAAAAAAATATTTATATTAATTAGGAGTTAAAAGTAATGATGGTAAGGCATGTCATGAAATGTGTTGAACTTAGGTGACCTTTTAATGATCAAAATACTTGTCCTATCATCAATCTTGTCAACCATCCACACACTATTAGTCCAAGTTTTGTGTTTTAAGTGGATGTCACCTTGTTTTCATTCCCCTACCATTTCTAATTTTGGTAAAGATTTTTTTTTTTTTCTGGATGTACGCAGTGGTAGCTTTTAAGCTTTATGTTTCTACAAGCCTGCATGAACTCAACATAGTGAGTCTCTAGCCCTTCATCTTTCAGGTATCATTTCTTTCTATATTTCTTAAGGGTCATGCATTCTTTCTGTATTTTTTTATTCTGGTTAAATTCTTATAATGGTCACTCCATTCCACCCAAAGCTATGTGATAAGGTTAGGGAGTCTATTATAAGTAGTATCATGCCTGACATGGAAGATACAATCCTTACTAAAGAGGACATGGGAAAATTACAAACCCAAAACCCAGTTTCATATCTCAGAAAGTTTCATAGAGTGGTTTGCTACAAGAGTCTACTTTCCAAGAATCTTTCTCCTACCTTGAGTTAGTCTTAGCATGTAGAGATAGATATGATACAATTGAAAAGTCTATTCATACCTTTAATGGAAAATTCCTAGTGTATGTTAATCGAGTTGCTATCATAGGTGCTCTGAGAAATCCCCCACATGAAATTTATGAAGATTGGACTATTAGTTCTTCCTATGCCTAATTTTCCATGGATGTCACTGAATTTAACAACAACACTACAAAAATATGGCTTTTCAAATCTGTGAGAGGGTATTTTTGCCTTGCATGTCTATTGACTAGAGAACACATGATCCCTGAGGTTAAGGATGTCATTGTGTTGCTAAACATGGTGAAAGGGAACCCACATGCTTTTCATTGGGAGAATTGGATTTACTTTTTCACTAGACTATTTTGGGGGAAGATAAGTTCATTGATTGGGAAGATATAATAGCTACTAGGCTACAGGAAGAACTCTCTTAGGCTTTTGGAACATCTAGTTTCTATATGACCTCATATTATTTTTATATCCAAGATTAAAAAAAAGAATGGAAAGGTTTACCATACTCAAACTAGAATCCAAGCATGTACATTTATGAGTATTATCCTCTCTTGTAGAAGAGTCAAAACCTTGAAGGTTTCAAGATAGTCCAAGACACTTTTCTGGCCAAATTGGTGCTTAAATTGCAAGGGAAAGAGAATGTGAGGTTGAGGAAGCCACCCATTTGATTGATATTTATGCTAGTTTCTTTACTCAATTTTGCAAATTCACCTATCTCAAGATTGGGGGATATGAGGGAAAGCCTCTAAGGTTACCTCGACACTACCTAGACCATTTCATGTTGATCAAGATATGCAAACAATTGGTGGAGGTTGAAAAGAACTATAAAACTCAAAAAGGCTTTGGTTACACCTTTCCTATTGAACTTGGACATTACAAATGTAGGAAAATTCAAGATGCTCTTAAGCTTAAAGTTGAGAATTAATCCATGAACCTTTTAACCTATTCCACTATTCCTAACTATTACAGTCAGGAGTTTTCCCTAAAATACTTTGAGCTAATTTCCTCTACTTTTCATGTACCCCATTTAGAAGATTCCTAGGCTAACTACTAGAATGATTATGAACTTAGGAGGAGGCTATGGTCAAGGTTGTCACTAGCACAAATCAAATATTTCAATCTCTCACTAGATACTTTTGGCGTAATTGAGGAAATAGATGAAGAAGTTGTGACCTAGCTTACATTGAGCAAGTGGAATCTTACCCATTACTAGAGATTGACTGGACAATACCAGAAGTAGACAACCTACATACAAGAACCCTACCCATCCTAACTAGAACAAAGCAATGGCTCATAAGCAAGAAGCAATTAGGATAAGTAACTCATAGTGGTCAAATAATTCATGGTAGTTCTATTTCACCTTTAGTTGTTCTCGATTCTAATGAAGTTGTTCCTTCTCCCCACTACACGAAAGCTAAAGCCAAGTGTTGAACCTAAAAACTCCATTCAAGGTTTAGTTCATCTTCCTCCTTTTTTCAAGTGGACCCATTCTCATAGTAGGAAGAAGCAAGATTAGGTGAAGAGCTTGAGTAAGACTCATGACAAACCAGCAATGATAGAGCTTGACTTAAGAGAGGAGATAGAGGGAATAGGCAATCCTTGATTGGTGAGATGGAACAAGGATGTCAAAAACCAATAGAAGGTGCTAACTCTTTAAGTGCAATGGAACTCAATTCATCACCTGTGTTACAAAATCCTCCTCCCAAAGAGAATCCTCATGTCCCTAATCAATTTGAGTTATCAGTGAGTAACAATAGAAGCATAATGCTAGTGACTCTCCCATTGGGTGATATGGTAAGTCAATGCCTTAAGACCAAAAGGAAAAAGATTGAAACTTTGTTGAACATTGATGAGAATATAGGGTAGTGGATTGCAGATGTAATGAAGCCAATGACTGAGAAAGGTATAGATGAAATACAACCCCAAGCTTATGCAGTAGAGAAGACCATTCTCGGCCCTGCCTCTAGGGAAACTTGTATAAAGATATGGAATGTTGGGAACACTAGGATTTCCCAGTGTATATGGAAGGATCAAAAGGATAAATAGGAGCTAAAGCAATCATTGTGGAAAATGGTAAAGTATATCCATGAAATTCAGAGCCCAAATGCAGAAGCTCTGTCTATTGCCATTTTTGTCCTCAATGTTGAGTCTCCGGTGAATAAGAGCTTTATCAAATAGGTTAAAAGTGATCACTCCATTTCCTAGGACTACATTGAGTGGTTGAATGTTGTTCATGCTCATGCAACTAGTTATTTCTCTCATTTTACTAATACCAATGCAAGAGTTGATAAATCGACAATAGCCTTAGAATAAATAATGAATGCCTAGGAATCTAAAAAGATCAAATGGGATGAGAATATCATCGATATTTCTGAGGTTTAGGAATATGGCATAGAAAAATTTGTGAAAAAAAACCTGGAAGACAAGTTCAATGTTGATTTTTTGTTTATCACTCGAGCTAACCTAGAATGGAGAAACATACTAATGGAACAGGGGTTAGAAGAATGCTTTGAACTGCTAAAGGAGGTAGGATATCTGAAGGAAATCTAAGTTGTTGATATAAAATGTGTTGATGTCAAGATTATGGGAAGTGAAGATCAGAGGGAAAAGGCCTCGAAGGAAGTGGAAAAAGCCTTTATCTCCAAGATTAAGTTGTTGAAAGAAATGAGAGAGAAGTCTTAGTCCAAGATTTAACCATCATCACCAGGGCACACTTTGTGATGATTATCTATGTTGATCACTTGGATGTACAAGAAAAAATGCTGGATCATATTGCCAAATTATGAAGATGTGAAAACTTTTCCTGGAGTAGCTAGGTGTCCCACAACAGTAGGAGTTGGTTGGTTTCCTTGCAAGGCATAAAGTTTGGAAAGAAAATGGTGGCAGTTGTTTAGATGCCCAAGGACCTCATGCCAATATCAATGGTATAGTTGGAGCTTAAGAGAGGATCGAAGAGTCACCTACATCATTTCCCTATTTTTAGCTAACTTTTTTTTAAGACTACTAGTTTAAAAAGGTTTAGAATTCCTTAAGGAGTTACTTTTTGAAAGAATTCAAAAAGCCCTACATGGCTATATATTTAATGTTTTAATCGATCTAAGGTTCAGCTCTCTGGACTTAGTATATTTTCTTTTTGCTAGTAGGTATAGTGATTTTCCTTTTGTTAAATGAACAGTGAAGTTAATGATAATAGAATTGATCATATGGTTATTTCTAGTGGATATGTTTGATAATCATGTGGTTGTCTTGCTAGGTGATGGAATTCGTGTGAAATTCATGTCCACATAGATGTTGTTTCATTGATTTTTCTGTAGTTATTTTCCTTTTGTTTGGTTTAGTGAGCTTGATCACAATTCTGAAATTCTGAAGCTATGTGTCATGTGACATATATCTAATAGTAATTACTCATCTACAACATTCTTTTATGGTTATGAGGGGATGTTTATATTTTCCTTAAGTTCTTTCAGGTCAAAAGAACGCCTCATTTATAATAAGAGTTGTATTGCAAATTATTGTAGAAGGGAGTTGTGCCTTTAGAACATAGAGAGTCTGTGCAATTTATCAAGACTCATTTGTGGTGAAAGTTGGTTTTTCTTGTTGATATAAACTTAAATAACTGGGAGAAAAAACTATTCACTAAGAGTGTTGTAAATAGTTTGTAGTATTTTTTTTTCCTTAAGTGAATATTCCTTAGAAATTTTCTCGATTTGAGCTAGGTCCAAATCGGAGTTGTCTAGCTCAAATTATAAGGGAAAAAGTGGGGATTTTCAGGTCAACTATATATTTTTGTTAAAAATCTCATAAATGTGGTCTTTTTATTGAAAATTGCATGATATAAAGTTATATTTAATATTTAAAGTGGATTTTGTGGTCCATTTTAAAATTTCAACTCATTCTAAGTTTATTTGACCATAATTTTTAGTGTGTTATTAAAATAGCTTATTTCAAGGTTATTTTTCATGTTACCTTATTAAAACTATAGTTAACTATTAAATATAATTATATGAGACAACTTAAGTCTATAAGTGGGATTTTTGTTTCATATTGCATATATCCACATGCAAAAATACTTCATGAAAATTGACTTTCAAAGTCCCACCAGAATTAATAGTGTGCTTTTAAAATGTGATTGCATATATTATTGTATTTAAAGTTCATTTTTAATAATTAAATACATATCTCTTTTTAAATCACCATTTAAGGTATGTTTTTAAAATTCATTTACATATAAATATAAAATTAAAATGAGTTATTCATTCATTTTAAGCCAAAGTGGTGATTTTGGACCTGAATACATATGTTTTTGATTAAAAAATATGCTTTCCTTTAAGTCTACAGGCATAAGTGGCAATTTTTGAGCCAACTGAATAGGTCTTGTAACACATGTAAATGTCATCGAAATATGTGTGTAACTTATAAATTCCACTTAGAGAAAAAGGTGTGATTTTATATCATGTTACATATATTTCCCAATATGCCTGTGCTCCCAAAAGTTTTGTTTTCCTCTATCTAGGGCTGAGTGGTGATTTTTAAAAGGAATGCATATACTTCAAAACATGTTATAAGTTCCAAAAAACACATTTTGGTTTTAAATTGCTCGATCTCTCATGGATGAAAATTTTTGTGGCAATAACATGTGTTTCAAAATATGGATTTGCCCTTCTAAAAACCATTTTCCTTCATTAAGAGGTTGAGTGGCAATTTTGGAAAGAAATGTATATGTTTTGCAATATGCTATGAGTTTCAATGCATGTGTTTTGACTTGAAAACGTCTAATATCTTATAAAAGGTGATTTTTGCAAGAAAAAAATACATGCATTTTATAGTATGTTAATGCCTTTCTAAAGTGCTTTTAGAGCCTGTTTAAGCAAAAACAACCCATTTTGGGCTTGACCTCTATCAAAATACCTTGTGATATCAAGGCATTTTTGCATAATCTCTGGATTATTGTACATACTAGGGTGGATATACAACACATGGATTATACTCAGTTGGCTGTGAAGAAGATTTTAGATTTCAATTTGGCATCAATCCCTCCTAGATTTGAAGATGATGATCAAATCCTAGATCTTGAATATTTTCAACATGATGTGGAGAAGCTACCCATTCTTCCTCCTATATTATCATGTAAAGAAAATATGTCCATTTGGGATAGATTTTAGTCTACTCTTGTTAATACCAATACATGGGTGAAGAGAAGGGGTCTAAAATGTATCAAAATAAAGCTCGGCATAGACTTTGATCCTGTTGGTCCTCTTAGTTTAAGATCATAAATAAAAGGTAAAGGTAAAGATGGTACATCCTCATCTACATTTGAACCTCATGTTCAAAATTTTCCTAAGTTTTCTATTAAAGGAGGAAATGATTCAAGAGTACTTGAGGAAAAGGGGATTGAATCTCAATCAATTCAAGTTGACTCAAGTGATGATGAATGAAGGAAATCAAAGGAGTCATCACTTCTTGCTTCATGTCCTCTTGAGGTTCTCGATGCAACTTCTCTTGTAGATTTGGCTCTAGTATCAAATGAATCCCATGATTTAGCTTTAGGTATCTCTATGGAAGCATTCTCTATTGAGAATCAATCTTTGAATATTTTGTCACTATTACACCCGCATTGTCTATGTCCTCGGTTGCACCTACACTAGAAACATGAGGAGATCAGTATGATTTTTAGAATGTTTTTGATACATATTCCTTATCAAATCCTTTTTTTATTGTTTGGTCTATGGTGTTTTTTGATGTGACTTCAGCTCAATTTGAGCAATTCATGATTGAGGTCACACATAGTAGTCCTTCTCCTATGACCATTCAAATTGAGACACTAGCTATAGTTACTACTATTATGCAAGGTAATCTAGAGTTAACTATGGTAACTACATATAAAGTCAATGTATCTTCTTTCATCTTTCCTCCTTGGTTGAGTACTATCACACAAAAAAGGAAGAAAGAAGAAATCCCACCCAAGGAATCTGATAGGAAAGTAAGAAAACCAAGGGTCTCAAAGAGTAAGAAAGCTAAGTCAGTTTCTCAAGAAGTGGTTGACAAAAATCACATCAAGTATGTTGAAGTCGTTGAACCACTTGTGGAGAAATCTACTAAAGATATGCAACCTACAAATTACAAAATCATAAGGGTTGAACTTGGTAAATAAACAAGGCTAAGTTATCAACAAGATGCACATGAGGTAGTTAACTTTCTTTCTTGAAAGAATGATGAGTCGTGGGAAAAGAAAATGAAACTCAAAGAGGAGAATGCACATTTGTTGGGAATCATTGAAGAAATGAAGAGGTCCCCCACAGGTAGTGAACTTATTTCATTTGTATGTACATAAAGAGAGAAGTGAAAGGCACATGTCATAGATGAATGGGTAAACAACATTGAATCACAAGGTTATCAACTCATTCGTGATATTTACAAAATGGTGAGAAAGGATAAGGAAGTTTCTACTCAACTAAGTGATATTCAAGGATCGCTTAAACAATAATTACATTTATTAAATGAGGATATTTTTTCTTGGAAGAGTATGATGGAGCTTGACTTGGAGGGTTTATGTGCTTATGAAGTCATCTCATTTGTTGAGATGTATCATGATTATAAGCATCTAATGATTGACAAAGAACAAGTTCTACAATAACTTATGAAGGATGCAAAGAAAAGAATAGTGAAGATTGATGAGCAAAAGCACATTATTTGTGAGTGTTTCAAGAAGCTATCATATGGAGATATCACTAAGAATGGTAAACTCAAGAAAGAAGAGGATATTCTTATAAAGTTCATTGAAATGATTTGCTTACAGTTTGAAGTGGATGATTTCAATCTCAATATAATGAATACATTTGCAAGCTATAAATGTTCATTAGATGAACTAGAAATAAAATGAGACCCTATGAACATTTCAAATTTTCATAATCTTTAAGTAGAATAGTTGTAGGAATACTACATGTAAAGATAATTCATGTTGTAAATACATGATAACATGTATTGGTATAATCAGCTCATGTAGTTTAGTTACAATCGCATTAAGCATGCAACTTTGAATAAAGTCAAATAGTTAGTTAGGATAAGTATGGGTGGTTGAGGTTGTTCCACTTTTTCATCCACCTTTCTCTCTTCATTTTTCCTATATAAAGAAGAGATTTCATTATAAATAATCATCTTTTTCTTTATAGAAGAAGATTGGGCTTGTGACTAGAAGGCTTTGTATTTCTTGTTGCAAATTTTTGAAGTGAATAAAGAAGCATTCTTTTCCCAAAATTTGTGTTGAGATACTTGGAATTTATCATTGTCTCTTATGTTACATTGATTCATTAATATTTGTTGCTTCTCTCTTTGAAAGCATTTGAGTGTTTGATGTTATTTTTTGCAAGACTTTGAGCTTTCATAAATGAGATTAATCTAGTTTGATAGTGGCTACAAGTACTAGGATTTGAAGACGTTAAGCTTGATCTCTTAGTATATTATTTCATATTTGGATAGTTGAACAAAGACTTTGAGTGTTATTAGTTATTTTCCATTTTTTTAAAGAAGGTTGTGTGTAGGAGACTGTGGGCTCTTTCTATCAACCACACAAGTTAAGATATAAATATTGTCTTAAGGTTGTTCTTACGTCAATACTTAAGCCACCGGTATTATCATAGCAATATATTCCTTTTTTTTAATTGCATGTCATAGTTTGTAATGTAAAATCATTCCAGAAAAATATTGGGATTGATTTACTAAACCACCCTTTTTTATTTCCAGTTAGGTCTTTTTTGTAGCCACCTACGGTAAGAAGGGAGCTTCCCCTACTGCTGAGAGTAGAGATGTAGTGTTCCCCATCTTTTAGACCCTCGATGGAGTTCTTATCTTTTCATTCTCTGAAGGCTAAGTGGAGAAATAAGGAGAAATAAATTAAATTAAAGTCAATAAATAAATAAATCTAAAGGTGACTTTATATTTAATAATTTAATTTTCTAGAAGAACAACTAATTATTGTATTGGAAAGGGGAAGCTTCTAGAGAGTGCATTTTCTAGAAGGACAACTAATTATTGTATTGGAATGGGAAAAGCTTCTAGAGAGTGTAATTAAATAATATTTTATTTCCTTCTAGAAGGGTGAAGGAAAAGAATAAATAAAGGTGAGAGATGCATTGCTAAGCATCTGATTATTGCCCATTGTATTTGATATGAACTTGGGAGAAGAAACTAAGGGTTTCTGATTTTAGTTAGTCATTGGAGAGCGTCAATTCTTTAGTGTTGCAACCATTTGAGGTGGTGAAATATCCACTAAATTTGGCATTTAGGAGAGCTTCATTCTAGAGTTCTATTTGTGCTTAAAGTTAAGGAATAATCAAAGGGTTTGAAGAATATTGAAGGACTATCAAGTGCAGACCTAAAGATTCATCTTTGGCAACCATTAGTAATTTTTTTTCCTTGCTGCTATAGTACATGTGAATAGTGTTGCACTATAGTATTTATGCTTGATTCTGATTACAACTTTCATCTCCAATAGTGGGCATCACTATTATCAAGTTCCTCTTGCAACTATTAGTAGTTAGCATTGTAATCTTAGGCATATAATTTTTTTGTTATAAGTGATAACTCAGTATTAGATTTGGCATTATTGTAGTTATTATTGTAAACCCATTTGTCTTGGAAAATTCATAGCAACATTGTACATGGGAATGATTTCAAATAAGGAGATATATGTTGCATACCATTTGTTTGAAAAAATGTCCATCTAATAGCATAGATGATCAGCATAATAGTTGTATGCTAATTGTTTGTCAAAATGTTAGTTGGTTGTAGGTATGCATTCCATATCTAGTTTTCATGTATATGCATTGAAAATACCAAAAGGAATTGCACTTGCATAATAGTTCATTGTAAGAAGTATTATAATATCATTTTCTAACATTCTAAAGTTCTTATCATCATTCAAACTATATCAAACAACCTGAAACACAAAAAAATTAGAAAAGAGAAAGGTGACATACAAGTGTTTGACAATATTCCTTGAGCTAAATTAGTCAGTTTAGGCAAAGGATATTACATTGGTATCAGAGATTGCTTGGAAAGTGTTTGACAAAATGTCAAACAATTGAATTTGAGAATGATTTGGTGTATCATGAAGTTATAACCGGTTGGGGTTATTACAGTGGTATCAAAGATTGCTTGCAAAGTGTTTAACAAAATGTCAAACAATTGAATTATAAAAGAATTTGGTATTTGACTAAGTTATAACTGGTTGGGCTTATTACATTGGTATCATAGCTTACTTGCAAAGTGTTTGAAAAAATGTTAAACAATTGAAGTTGAGAAGGATTTGGTGTTTCATAGAGTTATAACTGGCTGGGGTTATTATAGTGGTATCAAAGCAGTTTCCTACCATCTTGTGGGGTAGGAAATTTATATTATTGTCAGATTTGTTGTTGCATTTGGAGTGACCAACACTCTTGTTGACATTATGTTGTATATGTCATTAGTGACAACACTTATTCAATTTTGAATGCTTACTGAGCTCATCACTCAGTCTATAGTTTATACCGAGCATTCAGTGGTTACCTTGTAAGCTTAGCAGTTAAGCAATTCACACCAAGCATTCCTGAAGCTACTGAGTGAATGTGTAGTTCAACTGTGTTTACTGAGCTTACAGTGTTCACCAAACAAATAATGGTTACTAAGCTTCACAGTATCTACCAAGTTATTAGTTTGCATGACATGAAGTTAGTTTCTACTGAATGATGAATGTGTAGTGTTTGACGAGTGAAGTAAGGTAAACTCAGTGTGCAGTATCTACCGAGTGACACTACATCTATTGAGTCACCAGTGGTCACTGAGTTCAGAACTACTCTGAGTGATTAGTATGGATTGATCCTTCACTTCTACCAAGGTCATGTTGATGTCATGTAATGTAGTGGATGTCGTGTATCAAAAGGTCACTGAGTTAGTTCAGTGAACCTAAGTTATTTACTATTGGGCCGACTTTGTAATGTGTTGTTCACTTGTGTTTTGGCCGACCTTGCAGTTTTGTACATTTGAAAGGTATATATGTAAGGTGTATTGTAAGATATCATTTGTATTAAGCAATAGAAAAGTAATGTGAAGAATTTTTGAGAAGTGCATGCGAAGGATTACTAGTAGTAGTTCAAGGAATACAGCAAGGTCAATACAGAGGCAAAAAAGTTATATCCATCACATAAGGTGATTAGTGCATAAATAATTTTATCAGCAATTGGTTGTAAGTAGATCCACTACTTCATCTTAATAGGTGAATCAATTTCTAAATCCTTTAACAAGGTAGACTTAACAGTCTTTGTATAAATCTCTTAATCGAGTGCATATTTCATTTTATGTTTGTAAATCCTCTAACAAGGTGGATCTAGTAGTCCTTTGTGCTCCTAATAGGGCAGATCACCAGAAGTGGTCAATGTAAGCCTTAAAAGGCCAACTTTATGCTGCAATAGTGAAGTTTTGTGGGTAAATTTTACTTTCTATTTGGAAGGTTTATGGGTCACCAAAATATTGTGTTCTTTTGTGTGATGAATGTTTTATCTTTCAATATTAATGCATGCAATAGCATAGATTGATTTGTGGTAAATTTAAAAGGAAGAATTTTAAAGTTACTGATTCACCCCTCCCCTCTCAATAACTTGTCATATCTTGAATATTTCAAACAATTGGTATCAGAGCTTTGTGGTTTTCAGGATAAAAGTTTGACAGCTTGAGCAAAGATCTAAGGACAAATGGAGATATTCAGACTTGACAAGGCAATTAAAAATGAAAAGCTAGATTTGGAGATGGCCATAGCTCAACTCAAAGAAGCAAAGGAGCATCTTTCCCAATCCCTGAAAAGAAGGAAGGAACTTGCAAGAAAAATGGATGACCATCAGTATGTTGAAAGACTTTTTCCCATCAAGCAGCTCAGATGAAGCTAATGAGGCAATCAAAGAACTCCTAGCAAAGAATGGCTCTCTGCAAGAAGAAGTAAGGAAACTCAAAATAGAACAAGAAATTCAATCAACTAGGCTATGTGAAATTTTGGAACAAATGAATAAGGAAAATGAAGACTTGGAGGCAAGAAACAATGAAGAACAGAATCAATCCAATCAGCATGAAGACCTCATTGATCAAATCACTAGAGCAAATGAAGAAATCAGGATTCTCAAAGCACATAATGAAAGAACAAGAAGTGATCTAAATTATGAAAGGGAAATTAATGAAAGAATAATGAGAGAACTGAGATGTTTAAAGAAAATCATTGAAAATTTGAAGAATGACCTAAATGCTGAAAAAAAAAATCAATGAGAGAATGTTGAAATCACAAGAAAACATGAATCAATTGAATCAACAAAATGAGCAAAATCTTCATAGGCAAAAAGGTAAAGCAAGACTTGGATACAATGAAGAATAAGGTGAATCTTCCAAGAAAGGTGCAAAAAGGAATCAAAAACCCTCGTGCAATCATTTTGGGAAAATTGTTCATACATCAAACAAATGCTAGAGTAATGGAAAGTGCTACAACTGCAATCAGCATAGTCACAAAGCTAACAAATGCAAGGAGAAATCAAAATTCGAAGGTAAATGTCACAAATGCAAAAAGCATGGTCACAAGGCATCTCAATGTAGATCCAAATCATTCAATCCAACTGAACAACTTGTAAAGGCAATATTTGGATGGGACTACAATACCTAGTGCAGATGTCATTGGTGTGGAGAATATGGACACACTGGCATAAATTGTGCAAGGCATCACCTAAGAAAGAAGGATACTACTATAAGGTGTTACACATGCACTAAACTCGGTCATATAGCTAAAAACTGCATGAATATAGGAAAAGTTGAAGATGAAAAGAAAGCAAGGGCTGACAACATAAGGAAACAAATGAGGCAACAAATTCATAGCAACATTGTACATGGGAATGATTTCAAATAAGGAGGTATATTTTGCATACCATTTGTTTGAAAAAATGTCCATCTAATAGCATATATGATCAGCATAATAGTTGTATGCCAATTGTTCGTCAAAATGTCAGTTGGTTGTAGGTATGCATTTCATATCTAGTTTTTATGTATATGCATTGAAAATACCAAAAGGAACTGCACTTGCATATTAGTTCATTGTAATAGGTATTGTAATATCATTTGCTAACATTTTAAAGTTCTTAGCATCATTCAAATTATATCAAACAATCTAAAACACAAAAAAATCAAAAAAGAGAAAGGTGGCATACAAGTGTTTGACAATATTCCTTGAGCTAAATTAGTCAGTTTAGGCAAAGGATATTACATTGGTATCAAAGCTTTCTTGGAAAGTGTTTGAAAAAATGTCAAACAATTGAATTTGAGAAGGATTTGGTGCATCATGAAGTTATAACCAGTTGGGGTTATTACAGTGGTATCAAAGATTGCTTGCAAAGTGTTTAACAAAATGTCAAACAACTGAATTATAAAAGAATTTGGTATTTGACTAAGTTATAACTAGTTGGGCTTATTACATTGGTATCATAGCTTACTTGCAAAGTGTTTGACAAAATGTTAAACAATTGAATTTGAGAAGGATTTGGTGTTTCATAGAGTTATAATAGGTTGGGGTTATTATAGTGGTATCAGAGCAGTTTCCTACCATCTTGTGGGGTAGGAAATTTATATTATTGTCAGATTTGTTGTTGCATTTGGAGTGACCAGAACTCTAGCATTTTCTATCCATGGATAGACATAGGAGGACTGGTAGTTCTAGAAGTCAATGGAGTAATGAAAAAGTTAGTGCGAAGATGAATGCTTTGCAGGAGAGTATAGAGAGACTTAAGCTTCATCAATAGAGATTGACAGAGAGCTTGTCAAATCCAAAGACAATTGAAAGGGAAGCGAGGTATATGGTTTCCATGTTTAGAAGGCCAACATCGAGGTTGTAGGGAAGGAAGCTTGATTTTTCACCAATAGGAGTCGCTGATGTAGATGTACCTATATTTAGTATGGTACCTGCTAGTGCTATCTACAGTGGTGATGATGGACTTAGAGGCACCGAGCTTCAATAGATTAAGGCTCCTAGATTTGTTGTTACAATTAGTGCAGAGACAATTGATGTAGTTGTTGCTATTGATACTTTTGGCTCTCTCAAGGATAGGATTATTATTGGAGATTTGTATGTGAGATCTCATGGTGTTGCTACAGTGTAGGAGGCATTTGCTTCCTCAGGTGGGATAGAGGCATGTATAGATTCACTCAGTTGTGATGTGGGTGTTTTAGCAGAGTCAATAGATGTGGGTTCATGCTCTAGTATTATTTATTCATAGCCTAGCATAGAGTCATGTGTGCATAGTTAGGTGACAATAGTTTAGGCTTTTTCAGGAGATGTCGATGTAGATAGTATGGACACATTTGATAATCCATTTGATGATGCTATGAGATGTACTAGGAATGACACCCCTTGTTAGATATTGGGTGATGACTTTGAGGAGGTTTTGGATGAGTCCCAAGATTGATGCTTATGGGATCATACTATTGAGGTGGAAGTTGAGACATGTGAGGAGATTGATATGGCAAGGGCTTCCATTTCTTTGGATGAGGAGTTGGTTGAGGTATGTAGCAATTGTATGTTAGATATAGAATTGTGCAAGGAAGATAGCACCCGTATGAGAAATCTTGTGGTGAAGAGTTCTGATTTAGTTTCATATCACAATGTAGTTAGTGAGACAGAGAGCTTGCATAGGCAAGGATTGCAGAGGCATCATGTGACTTGTCAATTGAAGGTGAGTGATAGTAATTATTGTGGTTTCACAACACAAGCCCCATTTCAACTAGAAATGGGTACCCCCCTACTTTATTTTTTGACTTTTCAAATTCTCTACTCTGGGGTCCAACTCTTTTAGGGTTTCATTTAGTGTTTTTGGTCATATCCAGGTTCTAGTTCAAAAACCTAGAGTCTAGATTTCATCAATTAGAGGAGATAATTCCTATTTGTTTAGAAAAAAATGCACTAGTGCACCTAATGAGGTGCACTAGTGCACCAAAGTACTAAAAAAGAGATAGGCTTTTCCCCTTTGGTGATGCATAGATGCACAGTAGTGCAGCTATGCACCTGCAAAGCACCAAAGGTGCATGGGCTCTATATAACCTCCCCACCCCCCCCCCACCCCCTGTCTTCTCCTTCCTACTTCCTTCACTTTGTCTTCACTAAGATTTCAAGATGCAGCTTCACACCTCAACTAGTGCATTCTTCCTCTGATCCTCGCTCCACCTTGCCACCTATAGTCAAACACTTATAAACATATGTTAAAATAACCCAAGGGTGCATAAAAGTGCACCTAATTAGGTGTACTACTACAAAATTTTTGCAAATAAACAATAAAAAAATTAAATAACTTAAACAAAAGCATTCATTTAGGGTGCATAGTAGCACAACTAATTTGGTGCACTCCTACACACCCTTAAAAACTTAAGAAGGAAAGCTTTAACCTTTTTATGCCAAAGGATCATAAGGTGTGTATAGCACACCTCATGAGGTGCACTATTGCACCCCTATATTTTTTGAATCAAACAAACAATAGGCACACCTAGCACACCTTAGAGGTGCACCAAGTGCACATATTGTTTACATTATGGGGTTATAAACCAAATTTTAATGTTTTTTCAAGTAGATTAGGGTTTAGGGTTTTGTTCACATCTATATTTGGGTCTAAAATAATCAATATTTCCTAACTCTAAACTAATGGGCATCATTTTTGTGTAGATTCAATGGCTTCTTCATTGTCTTCCCTTGCAGCAAAGATGATCCCAAAGCCTATGGTATTCAAGTTTCAAGGTATTCCTATAAAATCACTATTCTAGGATGATCATTTAGAGATCCAAAACACCAAACTAGGTCACATTGATTTGGGCACATTATTCACACTGTACAACAAACCAATAGAAAGATCTCTGATGATTTCCACATTGATTTAGTCAAGGCTTGTTAGTGCAGCATCACATCCAATGTTAGTACAATCTTCAGAAGTAATGATGACATTAGCAAAGAATTATGTTCCTAAAGTAAGGGTAGTCAAGAGCATTACTGGAGAGATTGTCCTTGATCTTTGACCCAAGAACATTGAGAAGGTGTTCCATCTCCCTAGGGTAGATTAATTCATTAAATTAACCTATCAACAAGTGGAGAGATGGTACAACAAACATATTGATGAAGCTTCTAAGATCATGTAGTCTTCATACCTTATTGAGAAGACTCCTTTATGGTAGAAAGTAGACAAAGTGGATATGACAAGACGCTATATGAAGGAAGATATTAGATATTCAATCATACTCTTAAGTAGAGTTATGGATTAGCCAATAGCTAGACACCTAAACATTTTTATGGTGCATTTTATTGAGATGATCAAAATAGAAGAGATGCCAATTGCTTGGTCTTCTATTCTTAGTGAGAACTTGAGTGAGCAGTTGGTGATGGTAAAGAATACTAAAAAAATTTACATGAAATCATAATTGGTGTACTTATTAGCCATAAGGGTGATGGATTATCCATGGCTCTATAAGAAGGGTAGCATGCAAGATGAAAACGCATGGCCTTACATTGTATATCCTTAGGTAGTAAAGAAGAGGCTTTTAGAACAAAGCAAGGAATATAAGATTGTAAAAAATGCTTTTATATTCACAATAATCTGATTCATCAAAGGAAATTATGCGAAAAGGATGTCAGAAGAGGCAGTTGCAAATATTTTAGAGGTTGGAGCCTATTACATCCAATACTGAACATTCACATATTTGAGGGTAGTGGGCACAACTATCAATCCTAAGAAGCTCCCAAGATATCGAAGTGACAGGCTTATACTCTTGGAGATCACTCGACAACTCTTGTCTACATATGACAGAGTAAGGAGATAGCACAAAGTAACATGGGAATGGCCTATTGCAATAGGATCATTCAGTGTGGATCAGAGACAACACATTCTATCTTTTGGGTGTGAATGGGATCAATATCCCTTAGAAGAATATAATTCTCTATGGCCTTATTTTGATAACACTAGAAGGGTGTAACTTCTAGCTAGTAAGATATTTTAGCATGAGGATGTGATTGAGGATTGCTAGATGAATGCAGTGGATGACTATGATATCTGCATAAGGGATTATTGTAGGATGACTCAATATCTAGTAGAAAGGGCTTTAAAGATGAAGATCCCATTAAATATTGTGCAACAAGATATGGAGGACCTGCTTGATCCATTGTTCAATAGGGATAAGATTGGTGATAGACCTACTATGAATGTCAAGATTGACAAAGAAGAGAACTCGAACATTAATCATAGGGTGAGGCACGTCATCATATTAACAAAGGATTGGTTCAAGAGACCTTCCAAACTTGATCCAATTCATCCAAAAATAGTCTTTCATGCTCAAGCTTGCCCAGCTAAAGGTCAAGGAGCTAAGGTCATAGTGCCTACATTTACAGCCCAGTCATTAGTGAGACCTAAGACAATACACCAACTTGATAAACTAGTTGGGTATTATAGGGCTTAGAAAGGTAAAGGTAAAGGAAAGAGGAAAATGACCTCCTCAACAAACTGAGCTAGAAGAAGAAGCGACTCAAGAACCTCCATATTAGGGAGAAGAAAATGAACAAGGGCCACAGAATGTAGAAGTCACACAAGCTCAAGATGATCCTCAAGTGCCACCAGCTGAACAAGGCCAAGGAGAAGCTAAGATTGAAATACAAGAAGTGCCTTCATAGGAAGTACAAGGCTCCCCCTCCATGCCTAAGAAGAGAAAAACCAAGACTATAGTAAAGAGGAGATAAAGGGTCATTAAGAAAGTGACTCCTTTCCCATCAGTCCTTGAGCCTATTCTAGGAGAAGTGGAAGAAGAAGATAATAGGATGAGGAGGACAATATACCTTTGAATTGAAGGACTCATCTTGTAAGAGCTATAAAGTCAGAAAGGAGAAGAAGATCCACAATTACAACACCATATATTGTTCAACAACCCATTCAGACTACAACATGAGAAGATGAAATGCAATAGTGGATAGATGAGTAGGATATAAAGGGCACTGATGTCTTTTAGATGTTAGATTTTGATTTCATGCTTGTGGGTACTAAATTGGTCAAGGATAAGATAAGAGACACTCCAACCAACCTCAATAGGATTATTGGAGTCAGTTGCCACTCAAGCCACAAGGACCTAACATAGCTCCATCATCCCTAGTACAAGTCACATTTTGTGTAGAAAAGGGATCAACTACCCCTCTGCCTCGAGGTATCAAAGAAGAATAGGTTTGAGTAGGGAAAGAGGAAGAGCCACAACAAGAATATACTGAGGAAGTGTCAGAAGGAGGGTAGATAAATGAACAACCTTAACAAACTTCTCAAGACACCAAGGTAAGGATTGTGGACTTTACAGATGCAGTGACTCCTAGTGCAAATCTTATACAAAAGAGAGGACTCTAGAAAGGGGAGATAAGGGAAAAGGCATTATTGAGTAGAATCCTTTGTCCTAAAAAGGCAAATCTTTATTAGAGCATATCCCAAGGTGGTTGGGGAAGGAAGTAACAAGAAACAAGAAGCAACAATTCACTACAGAGGAGGATAGGATGAAATTTATTGAAGTCCTAAAGAAGCCTGAACCACCTCCAAATGATGCACGAGCATTAGTCTTTGTCATGAGTGATCAGAACCAAGAGCTATTTTCTCATGTAGCTATCCCTCTTCCACATTCAAATGTTGAAGAATTGACTCAACGAGATTATCAGATCAGGGAGGTTATGCTTGGGAAACCTACCTTGGATACCACTAAGTTGATGGTTACAATAGGAATAAAAGAGGTATTTTAGGAGCTTAGAACAGGATGGGGCAGAGTTGATAACACTTTGGTGACAAAATGAAGTCCTAAAAGCATATCTAAGAAAATTTGTTGGTCCCCTACATCCTACAAACCCTGAGGAAATTTTGAACGTAGCACTCAAGAGAAGAGATAAGGGTACGAGCCAATTAGATCCATTTTTGAGTGCTTGTCAGCAGTGGAGAGAAAGTTTTGAGGAAAAAGGTGTATAGATCATTCAACAAAATCTAAAGCTATTACACATCATGCAGGAGAATGTGGATAGGCTAGCAGACATTTTGAATCAAGATTTTGGTCTGATGGATGAGATACATACCTGGGGGAAGGATTTGCAAGCATTATAGGCAATTAAACGCCAAAGGTATTGGATGGTGATGGATGTATATACAGCTAATGAGTTAGACAAGATTGATGATTGGATTGAAAAGATTGCAGCTGGTAATAAAGTAATGGAGATATTATATGCAGAGAATAACAAGCTCAAGGATCAAGCCGAGGACCAAATTTTGGAAGTTGAGAAGCATTACAATGATGCATGTTTAGATATTTTTTAGGATGATGCATGGGAGAAGTTAATACTAGTAGAGGTAGTAATTGAGAAATTCCATAAAACTTTTGAGGAAGTTTCCAATGATGATGGAATTAGGCAAGCATTTAGAACAAAGGAGGCATTGTTAGATCTGGATGTGAAATTAGGAGATTTTGCCAAGACTCGTATCGAGGGTGGCAACTATAGGCAGAAGGTGTAGGATAAATATGAAGCCTTATATTTCTAAATGTGACTCAATTCATTAAGATAATTGAGAAATTCAAGGGAAAATACCCAAACATAGCTCTGGTATAAAGGGGAACAAAACCCAGAAGCCAGAATTTCAATTTTGACACTTAGTGAAATTTTGCAATTTTTGGAACCTGCTTCTGAGGTGCACTATTGTGCTAGTATGCCAGGTGCATAGGTGCACCTTTTTAGTGGTTTTTTGGAAGATTTTGAGGAATTTAGAGGTGCATCGATAGTTAACTACCAGTTCTTAAATTAGAGCTTTCCATGCATCGAAAATGCATTCTGACAATAGTTTAACTCCTACAAACGCCTAGTGAAGAAGGAGCTCCTATTTTTGGCACTTCTAGATACTTCTAGATCAACTAAGGCCTTTCTCCTTCATATTTTCTCATGCTTTATTTATTTTATGACATGTAAAGGCTCATGGATCCAATTAATGATATAAATATGGATGGAGTCCTACTTAGCTCCAATTAGATAGTCAGTTTGTACATAATTAGACTTGTTTTATTAGTTTAGAAGCATATGATTGTATAAATATATCTCTTACTCTCAACAAAAATTGAGGAGAAGATTTCTTATAACTTCAGGAATGTAATGTGTATAGAGAGCCATCATTATTTTGATACAATAATATATGTTGTTAGTGCTCACATTTGGAGTGTAGTGATTCTTGCCTAAGTGTGTTATATTTTTGTGAATGTAAATTCATGGGATGTAATTGAGCCAATAGCTTCATTGTGTTATTTTGATTCTGCGATCTTTAATTCTGGTGTTTCTACGGGTCTGCAAATTTTGCTAACATACTTAGTTCAAGAAGAGATCATCATATTGTTCCTGCATAACTTTTCGTCTCGCATGAGTGCACTTTTCATGGCCTTGTGATTTGATGATGAGTGAAACATCTTACGATTACTAAATTCTCATTGTTGATTGCATTAGTGTAATTAAGGAAGCGTTGGTCCTATTTTTATTGGTTACCTACTATTTTTTCAAAAGCTTAACTTATAGACGCGTTGTTTTCGTAGCTTATGTCCATTAGGATTTACTTTTCATGTTATTTGCTTAAATTTATTGTTTCCTTATCATCATTATTTTCTTTATTAACCCCTTGGTTAAATTAGGAATTCATATAGTTGCATTGTTAGATTGCATTCATCTTAAAATAGAAAAATAGAAAAATATATTTCTTTCTTTTGTGGTTACTCTTTTGAAATAGCAAGTAGATTCTACATCGTATCTAAATCATTTTAGAACTAGTAAAGGCCTCCTCATGAACATTCACATTTATCTTCAACTAAGCAGATTCCAGTAGATCGTAAGATCACCTGGAACCTTGGAGTTGATCCTCAGATTATCTTTTAAAGAAAGGAGTTCGAAAGGATTCTTGCCATTAAGCATTGTGCAAAATGATAGCTCAACAAAAGTGGCACTAGAAGGAGGGGCCCTTAACATTCATAATAGAAGGAAAAAATTGTAAACTCCAAAATTCTACATTTTTTCACAAGTTAAGAAAATTATCTGAGTTCCTGAGCTTCCGAGTTACGTAGGTGCACTAGATGCGTAGCTGCACCAGGTGTCCAAGTGTGCCAAATTCCAAGGTGTGGCTTATTTGTGAGAAGGTGTACTTCTATAGAGGTGTGCTTTTTCTAGAATTGATGCAAACTGGAGGATTTCAATCCATCATCCCCATTTTAGCAAGCTTTAAGATCTTCACCAAATGTACATGAGTTCCTTGAGCTTAGCCATTTCTATAAGCCTCACAATGACAAAGGGATCCCCTAAATTCTACCAATTCCATTCAACATTTTGTCATCTTCTTCTATTTCACCTCCACAACAACCACTCAACATTCCACCTAACCCTCCGATGGCCTTTTTTGCAAATATTGTAGACTCGCCAATTAACTTGACAATGTACTCAATGATCTTCCTAAGAATCCTGAGAAGTTTTTCCCAAGGTTCATCTACAGAGAAACACAAACTATTGAAGATCACATCAAGGTATTCAAGAAAATTTGCAAACAAAACTAGATTACTAATGACAATGTGGTTCTTTTCTTATTCCCCTACCCAATGGGGGAAGTTGCCTTTAATTGGTATGTTAATTTGCCAACTAGATGTATTTGAGACTGGGCTACTTTTGAAAAAGTGTTCTTGGAACAATTTAAAACTTTCATCAATCCAGTTATGATACATCAACAATTCATATCAATCAAAAAAACCTAGTTGGGATGATTTCACACTTCAACCACTGCTTTCATACTGCATACTGCAAGTTAGAAATGCCATACACTATACCAGTTGAAGCTACTATTTAGATTTATTTGAATGCTATGGACCATCTTACTACTATTTTTCTAAGAAGACTTCCTACAATAGATATCGACACATTGGACAAAGTCTTCATGGAAGTGATTACCTTCACTAAGCAAGCCAATCCTAATGGAGGAGGATTAATGCTTCTAGCTCAAGTTATTAAACAATGTCAACATATCCTGTCAAAGCACCCGTGATGCATAGAAAATTCATACCTATGAATCCAATTCCATTACAGTAGGCACGTACTCTACAAAACCCTGCTTTAATATATCTAAGGTATGAACCTCCAAAAGTTTCTTTCTTTGGGCAAAAGGCAACAGCTTTTGCTGAGGTAGACAACAATTTTGCCTCCAATTTTGATCAAATGAAGAAGACCATGTCACAAATGAACAATGAGCTAACTCTCTTAAGGTTGTTGTCCGGACATAATAACAACTTCCAAAGAAATAATGTTGGTCCTTACAACAACAACAATTAAAATCAAAACTACGATAGGAATTTCATTGGGAACAACAATGGAGAAACAATTACAATCCTCTCAATCGTAATAATGGCTTCAAAACACAGATTAGGCAATGAAACACTTGTTCAAACAATGGGGGCATTCCTATATATGATAACAATAATAATGTTCAATATGTCAGTATCAATCAGTATGACGATGGTCAAAACACATCTAACAATGATGTTTCTTACTATAATGGAAATCAAGACATGACTCAGAATTCACAAGCAAATGACAATGTCCCTCTTGTACAATTTAACGCTATGCTACTAGAATCTTACAATTTTGCATGGAACACATAGGTGGAACAACTAGCCATTGAAGAATTATCTTTTCCATTTAGTTAGGAACTAGACATTCAATTGGAAGAGATATTTGCCTTTCGCAATGACAATTGAAATATGTACAATCTACGAAGTCAAAAAAAACCTATAACAGATGGAATTCTGCCAGCATTACAACTGACTCCTCCTGTTCTGAGAGTGAGTAATAATCTAGTACCAATCAGGCCATCATATGGAGGACAACAAAATTAGAATCAAGGAAATGTGCCAGCAATCTTGAAAAATCTAGCTTGGTCTACTGAAAAATATAATGCGGTGGAAGATTTGAAATGGACAAAGGCCAACATGTCCATGTTTGACATGCTGCAAAATTGTCCCCATCAACAAGAGGCACTAATGAAAACTCTTAATCATACAAATCTACCCCATAATACAAGTATTATTCCTCAAAAAATGGTATCTCAACAAGTTAATGCTTCAGAGGCAATGCCTACTATGTTTAAAGACAAGGTTGAGGTATCCCCATTTCTATTTAGCTATAGGATATATGAGAAGAATCTTCATAATTGTTTAATTTATTTAGGATCTTCTTGTAATTTTATGCTTTTATCAATAGCTCAAAGGTTAGGAGTCAATCCTCAACCCTCTAACTGAATATTGGTACAATTGGATAAAATAGAGGTGAAAGTCATTGGTGTGTTGAAAGATGTTCAGATACAATTGATGGTAGATCCCCAAATTCAAGACATCATCGATATACATATGGTCAATATCCTAGAAACATATGGACTACTACTAAGTAGAGAATGGACCAAATGCCTAAGAGGATGGTTTTCTACAGATTTTACTCAGTTATGGCTACCATAGAAAGGGTTGAAAAATCAAACCAAGATGGATGCAAAGCCAAAGTTAAAAACAATGATTACAGAATACAATGCTCCAAACAAGGTAGCATTCTTACAAACAGATTTGGGCTCTTACAAGGTGATGGCTTTTGATGCAACTTCAATCAAAATATCAAATAATCAAGATGTAGAATCCAGGATTTCAATCCCAAAGGATGAGATCGTAACGCAATTCATAGACAACATGATGGCTAACTTGCAATGTTTAGGAGAAGAGGTTGATCCCAGTATCCTCCTTCTTCCAATATTTTACCAATTGCATAAAGTTAGTCATTTAGAGTTTGAATTTTCATCTTGGCAAGAGGCAGTTGCTAAGGCGTTGACTCAGATGATGGGAGTAAAAAGTGGTAATATTCCAAAAGATGAACTCATAGAAAATCAAAATCCTATAAACATATCTAAATCTGTGAAAAGGATTGAAGAGAAAATTGAAGATCTGAACGCATCATACAGTGATACCTCCTCAAATGGTGGGGGTTTTCCTTCTCCTCCACCTAGAATGATCAAACTTCAAAGAAGAAGATGGTACATGAAGGGTCAAGGATGGACTTCAATAGTCATTCATCCTAAACCCAAAATGGATGAAATTACAAAATTGATAGGGGAAATCTAAGATAAAAAAGAAAAAATCCACTTCCCATATCAAGGAGCAATAGTGGAGAATCATCAAGTCCACCCCGTAAAAGATTATAGTGGGTTCCCAAGAAACAATCCTTCCAGGCCCAAGTGAAAGAAAAGCTAAGGACAAATAAGCATAAGGTTAGGCAACCCAAAGAGGATCTGATCTGGATACTTCACTTTGATGGTTCCAAATGCAAATTAGGAGCTAGCACAGGTATTGAATTGATCAACCCAAAAGGTAAGTCTTTCTACACAACATATCAATTACAGTTTACATGCACTAATAATGTTGCAAAATATGAAGCATTGATTCAAGGACTCCTTTTCACATTGGAGAAAGGAATCATAGCTCTCATAGTTGAGGGAGCTTCCTAGTTGGTTATAAGACAAGTGAAGTCGGTATATTATTGCAATGATAAGAGGTTGCTTGCATATAGGAAGAGAATATGGGATTTAATGGATGATTTTGAAGCTTTGAATATAAAATCTATTCTGAGGAAGAAAAACATGGTAGTAAATGCCCTCACTATTTCAGATAACACATTACAACCCATCAAAAGAATGAAATTGAAAAGGTTTTCAGTTGAATTGGTTGTTGCTCCATCTATCCCAGATAACATTACAAACTTCCAAGTTTTTCAGGATGATCAACTTATACTCGAGTTTATCATGTGCAATGGCCACTTTAAAGGGCAAGAAATTGATGACACTCCTAACAACAAACCAAAAGATGATGAACTTGAAGATGAAGATGGGATCCTAAACTTGAAAACCAAAACTATTCCTAAAGGAATGATTGAGTTGGAACGCATTTTTGATCATGACAAATCAACACTTAATAGAAGAACGGTCCAATAAAATGGGATCAAAGAATGTGATTCATACAATTTGGGTACTGATGAAGATCCTAGGATGGTAAGGATTGGAAAGGCATGTAATGCACAAGAAAGGGAGGATATGCTCAAATTACTTATAGAGTATAAGGATGTAATTGCTTGGAGTTATAAAGAGCTAAAAATGTATGATCCTGAGATTATTACACATGACATTACATTAAAACTTGATGCAAAGCCTTTTTGACAAAGACAAAGGCTTGTTAATCTATCATTGAACAACTGATAATGAAGGAAGTTAAGAAGTTTCTTGATGCCAAGATCATCTTCTCCATTCACCATTCTATGTGGGTGGCTAACTTGGTTCCTGTATGGAAGAAGACCAAAGAGATTCATCTTTGCGTAGACTTTCATAATTTGAACCTTGCATCTCAAAAAAACAATTATCCTTTGCCTTCACTAGATGAAGTTCTACAAATTCTAAATGGTTCAAATATGATGTCTTTCTTAGATGGATATTTAGGATATAATCAAATAATGATTGACAAAGAGGATAGGCTGAAGACAGCATTCACAATTAAATGGGGAACTTTTTCTTACAGGAGAATGCCTTTTGGATTCATTAACATAGGAGCTACATTTCAACGAGCCATGAACAAAGCTTTGAAGGGATTGATAAATAAGTGTATAGTCATTTACATGGATGATTTAACTATCTTATCAAAGGATTGAAGCACTCACATTGCTGATCTAAGACAGGTATTCAATGATGTCACAAGTATAGCATATCACTCAATCCCAAGAAATGTTCATTTGGGGTTACCAAAGGGAAGCTCCTAGGACATATCATCTCTAGAGCCAAAATCTCCATTGATCCTAATAGAGTTGAAGCCATTCTATAGTTATTACCTCCCCATAGTCAAAAAGAATTGAAGTCTTTCTTTGTGAAGATAAATTTTGTGCAAAAATTCATAAGTAGGTTTGCAGAGATAGTTTTTCCCCTAAATGATTTACTCAAAAAGGGAGCTAAAATATAATGGGTTCTAGAGGTCAAGAAATCATTTGATAATATCAAAGTGGCCATCTCCATAGCCCTAGTACTGGTAAGTTTAGACTAAGGACTACCCTTCAAAATATACTCATTTGCTTCAGAGCATTCATGTGTTGGGATTCTCACATAGAAGAAGGAAAAAGAAGATGAGAGACCCATTGCCTTTATAAGTTTCCCTCTAAAGAATGTCATTTTAAACTATTCTAACCTTGAAAAATAGTATTTTTCTTTAATTAAAGTGGTAAATAAGTTTCTCCATTATATACTGAGGAGCAAGGTATATGTGATTATGCCTGATCTAGCGGTTAAGACATTGTTGATGCAAAATGAACTTGGTGAAAGACAAGGGAAATGGATGGCAATCCTTCAAGAATTTTATTTAAAGATTCAACCTATGAAGTTAGTAAAAGGTCAAGGATTATCAAAAATGATAGCAGACAACCAAATAGGTGATGAAAAGAAATTTTGATTTGATGGTGAAACAGATGTGGACAATCAAAAGAAGACTGTAGTATCTCAAGTTGATATTGATTAGGGTGTAATAATAGGTGTGTGGTACCAGGATATTGTTTACTATCTTTTACAAAATTAGTATCCTAGTTGCATGAATAGTTCACAATGTAGGAGACTCAAAATGAAATGTGAATCCTACATGTTGCACAATAGAAAGTTATACAAAAGGAACTATGAAGGAATCTACCTAAAATACTTGGGGCGTGAGGAAGTAAAAGAAGTTTTGGAACAATTTCATGATAAGTATGGTATGAGGCATGGTTCAACAGAAGCAACTACTCATATTCTTTTAAGATTGGGTTATTTCTGGCCTACAATATTCAAAGATACTTTAGAGCATGTGCGTGCTTTCCATATTTGTTAGACTAGTGCTAATAGAGAAAGACATCCTACAATGCCATTACAACCAGTCTTTGAGATATGCCCCTTCACAAAGTGGGGGCTAGATTTTATTGGTCTAGTGAAACCACCATCAACAACTGGGCACACTTTTATTCTCATAGCTATGAATTAATATACATGTTGGACAGAAGCAGAAACATTCAGAAATTGCTTGGCTAAGGTGGTTACAAATTTCTTAGAAGAACACATTGTCACTAGATTTAGGATGTCGTTCTCTCTAGTATGTGATAACAGATCAGCCTTTGCATCTATATTCTTAACTCAATGGACACTGGAAAATCAGGTTATTATCAAGTTCTCTTCAAATTATCATCCACAAGGAAATGGTGTGGTTGAATCTATGAATAAGAACTTGGTCACGGTAATAAGACATTTGTTGAAGGAGAATCCTAAAGATTGGCATACACAACTCAAATATGCATTATGGATAGACTGGGTAAGGGTCAAGAATGCTTTGGGGACATCTCCTTATTTTCTTTTCTACACACAAGACCCTATATTTCCACTTAACCTTGGGATTCCTATTTTGAAGTTCATGAATGGGATCAGCTATGGATTGTGGGGGAGCAAATTGATGCTTCCACATATAATTTATACTGTACTAAGTCATTCATGGAGTATTTTCTTGAGAGCTTGGATTTGCATGAGGTTTCATACAATATATTTGAGAGTACTCTCATTCAAGGCTCTCACACTATATGACGATTGGTGAGGAAGATTGTAGAGACCTTGGCTATAATGCTTCCCAATAGGAATTTGGTGGTTGGGTTTGCTGAGAGGGTTTCTCAGGATCCTACCTAACCAATAATTTGGAGTCAGATAGTGGAGTCATCTACTAATTCCTAGTTTGATGATGATGAGCCCTTGATAGAGATTGGAATTTTTTATTGGCATTACACTATGAAGAGTGCTTGTCACTTTTCTTTCAACCTATTCAGAAGATGAAAGTTGTTGATAGAGGGAGAGATTTCAATACAAGGAATTATTTTCTTTTCGATATTTTGTTGGTTATACTAATTATGTTTGGTCATTTTGGTTTAACATCAATGCCAAACAGGGAGATTGTTGAAAATATATTGATATAAGTATGATAATGTGTTTCAATCATTGTTTTGTCATTGATGTTAAGCCTAGTACTTGTTGGTAAGACAATTGCTTATATAATTTGAGTACTATCATTTGTTTGATTAATGAAGAGGATTTGATCAAATGAGGTAACAATAGCACCTAAAGGAAAGGTTGAGTTATAATATGGAAAAGGAGTACAAGGATCAGCTAAGATAGTGATATTATAGTGCATTGATAATCTACTTAAGGTTGTAAAGGATGGATACACTGATTAAGTTTAGAAGAACAAGATAAACAAATTTTGTCTTCCAATCTTAACAATCTGCATAGTAGGTGCCGAGTAAATTTAGTGTAAGCCAAGAAGAAAATCAATTAGAGCTGAGCAAAGTCAAGTTTAGTGTATTTCAGGTGATATAGTGTAAGCCAAGTAAAGTTTAGTTGATGTCGAGCACCAGTAAACTTTAGTTTGTGCTAAGTTTTTTATTAGAGGATGTTGAGCGATGCAATATGTGTTGAACATCAAAAGCAAGTTAATGTCGAGTTTCAACATTATGAGAAAGATCATGAATTCAATAAATCTGAGCCAACAAGTTTGATTTCTTGAATGGTGTGAACCATGTGGAAGATAAGCTTGATGAGTTAGTGGCACAGAATTCAACGTGAACCATTTTGAGGCTAATTCAAAGAAGATTGAAGAAGAAGTTTCTAGAAGGGAATGAAATGAAATGATGGATAGATTCATTTAATCCTACCTAATCCAACCTAACCCTAAAATGGACGATGGAGGATGAATGAAAAAAAATTAATTTTCTATTTATAGAGATGGTTGGTCAGAAGCAAAGGTTATCATGTGTGAGAACATAAGGAAGACAAGGAGTCTAGGGTATTGCTTTATTTAGTGACCTAAGAGAAGATACTACATTGGCAAGTAAAGCAAGAAGGCTTAAGGGTATGGATGCTTGAAGGGTGAACAAGCTGTTAGAGTTGAAGTGTGTGAAAGGCAAATAGAATGGAGGACTGAAACAAAGATCTATAATCTATAAGTGTGTTGTAAGTTGTTATTAGATCAAGCCTTACTATTAATTTCTAATCATTGTACCAGTCTAGGGTAAATCTTTTGGATTAAGGTTGACCTAACAATCATTTGTGAATCCTTTAATTGGGTGTCATTCCAAGTGAATTATTTAAAATGCTCTAACAAGAATCACTCCTAATAGGGTGATTGAAATCTTTTAACCAGGTCACATTTAACAATGTGTAATGTAATCTTTAACAAGGTTGGCCTTTCATAGGTCATCACTTTAGAAGAATGAGAATGAATAGCATGTTAGTGGTGGCTTTTCCCAAATTGGGTTTTCACATTAAATCATTATGTCAAATGTGTTATTGAATCTATTATGGTTCATGCTTACATTTCTACAAAGTTGATTTGATAGTAACCTACAAGTTTAAGTGATTGTTTAATCTAATGGGTACATGCATGATGAAAATGATTTATGGATATGGGTTCACTAAGTTGTGAAAAGTTTTAATTATACATCTGGACATTGGATAACTGATTCACCACCACCCCCCCCCCCCCCCCCCCCCCCCTCTTAGTTATTCTAAAGAATTCCAACAATTATATCCAAAAAAGAATTGTGACATCAAGGTGTAAGGTGATTTACAATTTTGATCTGATTTCTATTTCATCTTTCCTCATGCAATTTCATTAATTTTTTTAAGTTGAATCATAAAAAAGGGTTTGACTAAGGAAAACCCCTTTATCCAAGATTCTTCCCTAGTTTTTTGCATATATGAATAAGTTATACAGTTGCCAAATGAGATATGGGTGGAATAGGTATATTTTGAAAATTTGTGAAAAATTCAATTGAAAACACTAGAAACATGTTGCAATTTTTGTCATGTACAAGGATCAACTAAGATAGTGATAATATAGTGCATTAACAATCTACTTAAGGTTGTAAAGGATGGATACACAAATTAAGTTTAGAAGAACAAGATAAACAAATTGTGTTTGCCAAGCTTAACAATCTGCATAGTAGGTATTGAGCAAATTTAGTGTAAGCTGAGAAGAAAATCAGTTGGAGCCGAGAAAATTAAGTTCAATGTATGCTGTGAGATATAGTGTAAGCTGAGTAAATTTAGTAAACTTTAGTTTGTGCTGAGTGTTTTGTTAGAGGATGTCGAGCAATGCAGTATGTGTTGAGCATCAGAAGCAAGTCAATGTTGAGTGAATTCGATGAATCTGAGCCAACAAGTTTGATTTCTTGGATTGTGTGAACCATGTGGAAGATAAGCTTGATGAGTTGGTGGCACAAAATTAAAGGTAAACCATTTTGAGGAAAATTCAAAGAAGATTGAAGGAGAATCTTCTAGAAGGGAAAGAAATGAAATGATGGGTAGATTCATTGAATCCTACCTAATCCAACCTAACCCTAAAATAGATGATGGAGGATGAATGACAAAAGATCTTGATTTTCTATTTATAGATATGGTTGGTCAAAAGCAAAGGCTTTCATGTGTGAGAACCTATGGAAGACAAGGAGTTTGGGGTGTTGCTTCATTCAGTGACCTAAGAGAAGAGACTACATTGGAAAGTAAAGCAAGAAGGCTTAAGGGTATGGATGCTTGAAGGTTGAACAAGCTGTCAAAGCTAAAGTGTGTGAAATGCAAGTAGAATGGAGGATTGAAACAAATATCTATAATCCAGCAAGTGTGTTGTAAGTTGTTATTAGATCGAGCCTCACTATTACTTTCTAATCATTGTACCAATCTAGGGTAAATCCTTTGGATTAAGGTTGACCTAACAGTCATTTGTAAATCCTTTAACTAGGTGTCATTCCAAGTGAATGATCTAAAGTCCTCTAACAAGATGATTGAAATCCTTTAACCAAGTCACTTTTAATAGTGTGCATTGTAACCTTTAACAGGGTTTTCCTTTTATAGGGCATCACTTTACAAGAGCGTGAATGAGTAGCATGTTACTGGTGGTTTTCCCCAAATTGGGTTTCCATTTTAAATCATTGTCTCAAATGTGTTATTGAATCTATTATGTCTAATACTTACATTTCTACAAAGTTGATTTGACAGTAACCTACAAGTTTAAGTGATTGCTTAATCTAATGGATGCATGCATGATGAGAATTATTTATGGATATGGGTTCACTAAGTTGTGAAAAGTTTTAATTGTACATCTGGACCTTGGATAACTAATTCACCCCCTCCCCCTCTCAGTTATTCTAAATAATTCCAACAATTACATCCAAAAAAGAATTATGGCATTAAGGTGTGAGGTGATTTACAATTTTGATATGATTTCTATTTCATCTTTCCTCATGCAATTTCATTAAATTTTTTAAGTTTAATCATAAAAATGGGTTTGACTAAGGAAAACTCCTTTAGCCAAGATTCTTCCCTAGTTTTTTGCATATAAAAATAGGTTATAGAGTTTCCAAACAAGATATGGGTGGAATAAGTATAGTTTGATGATTTGTGAAAAATTCAATTGAAAACACTAGAAACATGTTGCAATTTTTGTCATGTACCAAGAACATGATGTCATTTATCATCATGTTTAGAACCATTTTGAGCTTAAATTTGCTAGGATACTAGGTAAATCCTATAGGTCATAGATTTGTAGCTATAGGTCATTTTGAAACTTCAACATCTAGGATTTAATGTTTGAAATCTCACTTCTCCCATTTAATTTCTAGGTACATTTATATTCTTCTCCATTCTATTTTACATCAAATCGGATATCTTTGTATGTATTCATTTACACACCATTACCATTTATCTCTTCCTCAATTATAACCAAAAAAGGAATGAAAACTCTCCAATCACATAAATTTCATTGACATCTTATCAAATAGTGCTAATCATACTTATCTTGGGGTGGTTTTGTATTCCAAGGTGCCATATGAGGTGAACAATTTCCTTGTTTACATTGCTTACAATTTCATAATGTGCATTTTGCTGAAACCATCTCTTTCATCAATTATAACTTTTGTTTTGGATAGTTAGACCTTGAATGTGTGTGGTTTTCAATTCTAAAAATAATAAAAACATTGTGCTTTTCTATTTAGATCTCCCTTGTATTCATTTCATTGTTAAATTTGGTTTTATTTTTTATTCATTTATAAAAAGAAAAAAGACACATATATATATTGCATTATTAATAGATTCATTCTTGCATTTACAAGTTGAAAACAATAAAAGTACAAATAATATTTTATTTTCATGCATTTTTGTGTGTCTCTATTTAAACTTTGTTTCATAACATTAGCTTGTTTTATTAGAAAATTTCTAATTTTCTTGTCCAATGCTTTACTTATTTTGATGTTACATTTAGTGATGAAGATTATGATATGATGGATGAAGTCCTTTATGATTTTATCTCTATAAGTCTTCCTCTAAAATGCATGAGTTATCCTTTTGTCAAAAGTTAATTAATGTGACATATTGGTTTAGGGTTTGTAATAATCCTCTTTATAAACCACTTAATGATTTCTCCCCAAAAGCTTCTCTTCCTCATGAGTATATATTAATCCAATAACAAATTTCTAAGTCTTCTTTCAATGATATCCTTCTTTGGGATGAGTCATTGGAGAATGTTCAATTGTCCTCTTGATAAGTAGCTCCCTTGTGAGACTAATTTTTTGCAAGAGGATGACTTTGTAGCACAAAAGGGTTATATGATTGAGAATGACCCTAATGAAAATTCTTCTCCTATTCATTTCAATCATCCTACCTCTAGAGAAGATGCACACATAACTTATGATTCTCTTTCTCCTAAAGTTTTTCTTTAAAGAAACTTAGAAGAAAATGATAATATGCACTTAATGCTATCTGTAAGAATTTGCCTTAGGGAAAAATCACCCAAGATCAAGAAGCTCAAGCACTAGCACAAAATGGACCAATAAAGTATGATCAGAATAACAATATGAAAATGAATTGATGTACATACACACTAGGATTATCTGTATATAAAGGCCTCTAGATTGACTAGGAGTTAGTGAAATGAAAAGACTAGCAACGAAGCACATGTCTACTAAGAGTGGATTATCCTCCATTAAGCACATAAGTTAATGTGATGATGAGAGGATAAGCCCACATAGGTGTGTCACGTAAAAAGATGTAGATACCATGTGCTTAATTAGAGTGCGAACAACTATGTTGTCTACATGACAACTTAGATGATTATGCAAACTCTTGTGTTGTAGACACCATGTGCTAAATTAGAGTTGCTAACTCTTATGTTGTCAATAAGACAACTCATATGAGTACGCATACTCCTAGGTGTCTAACTAATAAATAATAAAATAATGCATTAACCTAAGTAAACTTAAGTAAAGTGTAATAATAATTAATTATTTACAATAACACCCCCCTTAAGTGCAACTTAGGGGAATGAACTTAAGCTTAAGCTTACGAAAGCTATAATGGTCCTAGCTACTAGGCCATGTTAGGTACCCATGTACAAATGCAATGTGATCTCTCTGAAAATGGAGAAAGAGGGAAAACCTCATGGGAAAAACCCTCCCCCAAAAAGAAAGATGAAAAAAAAAGATGCATGGATGGATGGAATAATTAAGACCACCCCCCCCCCCCCCCCCCCCCATTACAACATACATCATGTATATACAATAGAGAAGTATGAGAATGATATAACCCCATAAGAGGAAAAAATCTTCCCCATAAGAGAGAAGAAGAAGAAGAAGAAAGCAGACAAGGTAGTCCCCCCCCCCCCCCCCCAAATGTAGAATGTCGATAAGTGATAGTTGCTCCAAGATGAATGTATAAGTTGATCCATGACTGTTGAATAATGTTCCTCCCCTTAGGAAGAAACAACATCATAGGTACATATGATATGCTTCCCCAATGTGTAGAAAGAATCCTAAAGATGAATGGTGTCTCTAAAAACTACTCAACTGTCCCTTAGTTGATACTGACGGTTGCCCCTTCTAACACTATTGAAAAGAATAATTTCAGATCTAGAAAAGATGGATGTCGAATATATCCCAATGAACCAATTGTCTCCTCGAATGATAAAGAGACCTCTTGCAACTATTGTACATAAAGATCCCCAATCATATCAACCTAGTAAGATTGATCAAGTAGAGAATGGACAAGAGGGTTAGAGTGTGCCCTCGCAACAATTGAAGAAGGATCTTCTTCATCAAAGAGAAGATGTATATCATTTATAATGTCTCCCAAATCTGATATGAAGGACTTGTACAAATAAACCTTAAATATTTATCATGTAGTCATCCCCTGATTCTCAAATAGGAATACAAGGTCTACCCAACTATATTGAATTACATGGACCTATCACTATAGCAATATATGCATGTGGCATTATCTGATGTTGTGACCTCATCCTACATATTTCAATAGGATCCCCCATATCTGAACCTATTGAATCACTATCATTGTTGTCACTATTAGTTTCCACAATGTATGAAGTATGGAGAGGATTAGAGGATAAGCTAGGTGAATTTTTCTCAAAGTGAACATTCCTCTTTATGAATATCTCATGAGTCTTAGGATCCATAAGTCTATATGCCTTAACACTTTCATCATATCCAATGAAAGTACAAGGCCTTGGTGGTGGTGCCTTGCATTCCCCTAAAGATATGTATGCCCATGTTGGACAACCAAAAACTCTGAAGTGTTTCACAATTGGTTTTCTTTTTCACCATGCCTCAAAAGGAGTCATTCCATCTGATACATTATGAGGAGATCTATTAAGGATTTGATTCATACTACTTATAGCTTCAACTTCATGTGATGTATCAAGAGACTTAGCTTGAATCATGCAACTTTCCATTGACTTAAGAGTTCTAATCCTCATAGCTACAACGCTTGTCTTTTGTGGACTAAATAGCATAGGATTCTAAAGATCAATACCCTCAAGTTCACAAAAGTATATAAGTCTTCAATTCACATATCTACTTTCATTTTCCATATGAAGAACCTTGATGGCTTTACTTGATTGCTTCTCAACATGACTCTTGAAGGTTAGAAACTTATCAAACACTTCATTCTTGTGATCAAGAAAGTAGACCCATGTGCAGCATGAAAAGTCATCAATGAAAGTGAGGACATAATGACCCTTGCTAACTAATGTCACTGATAAAAGGCTTGCAAGAACTATGTGAACTAACTCAAGAACAACTGATGCTCTCCAAGACTTCCCTTTGTCAAACTTTTCTTCTAGATGCATATCAATTGAACAAGTTGAACATTCACCTGTAGAAAAATTGATTGTAGGTAGACCTTTGACCATATTTTTTGAGCTAAGTTGATGAAGATAGCAGAAGGCAAGATTTATATACCACTCATGCCACAATTTACTTTATGATTGTGAATGTGTCAACAAGACATGTGAAGGAGACTTAGGCACAAAATGGGAGAAAGAATAAAGTTGTGTATCAAAATTAACTTTACCCACTACAACCAATGAATCATCCTTAAGATTTCACACCATTACTAAATCAAGAAGGAACTCAACTTTATTTCCACATCCATTGTGAGTGATTTGGTAAATTGAAACAAGATTAGTGCTAAGGTTAGGAACATAGAGAACGTCTTTGAACTCTCCATTTTCCATCTCAACTTGGCATTTCCCTTCAACTTCCACTTGTGTATCATCCCTTACAAAGATGTGAGGTACCTTAGACTACTTCAATGAAGAAAAGTGTCCTTTTGAAGAATCCATATGATATGAGGCACCTCAGTCAAGAATCCATTCCCCTAAAGAACTTGAACTTTCCATAAATTCTTGCCCTTTTTCCCTTTGAAGTGGATGGATTTGAATCCTTGGAAGCATTTGGCACATTGATTTTTTTCTTCCTAAGTAAGTTTTCCAACTCATCTATTATCTTATTCTTGCAATGATGCTCTTCATGATTTGGTTTCTTGGAATATGCACAAATTAGTTTATCCTTCTTCTTTTTGTTTCCCTTCTTGTTGGAAGAATAATTGTCTTGTTGCGAGGAGGAAGATTGTTGTGTCTCTGATTGTGATTTTGGCTTCCACTACTTTTTCTTGTTGTTGGTGAAACTTTTGCTGCCTTGATTTGTTTGGTTCTCAGTACTAGCCACCAATGTTGTAGACTTGGATGACTTGAGAATTCCCATATCTATCAACTTGGATTGTTCCAACATCAACATTTCTACAAATGCATCAAATCAAGGCTTAGTGAAGGCACTTCCCATGATCAACCTGTGAGTGTTGTAACTCAAAACAAAAGATGCATACTCTGAAGGTAGCCTCTTCAAGATGTGATGAATCAATCTATCATCCTTCATGGGATTACCACAATCCTTAAGTAGTGCTCTCAATTCATTGGCTTTGTTGACATAGTATTGAATTGTGTCAAAATTCTTAGGATCCAATAGAAATAGATCATCCTCAATTTGGAATCCCTTTTCCTCATTCACCTTACCATATAAATCTTCGAGTTTCTCCCAAGCACCCTTGGCATCCTGAAAGCTAGAAATGTGGAAGAAGAGATCTCTCTGAACACAACTAATAATTCCTAAAGCTTGGTTGTCTTTAACTTTCACATCAACTTGTGCATCAACATTAGTGAGTTTTACAATTGTACCATCAACATATAAATTTAAACCTTTTTTTCCATTAGACTACTCCATACAATATCTTTCCATGTAGTATAATTTTGTGAAGTTAAAAGTGGACTTTTAGGTGAACCCATGATGCAAAAAATTAAAAGAGCACAAGTGAAAAAGAGACACAAGAACACAAGACACACCCCCCCATTCACTCAATCAAAGAACCCCCCCAAAAATGATGTTTTTGGCACTTTATATGTAGTGCATTTACAATAGGCCACTTGTCAAAATGAACAAAAGTGATCTTTTGATTTTTCTATTTATAACCTCCTTTTGGAGTTCAAATCTAGTACTTAGCAATGTTGCTCAGATATACAACAATTTTGAAGTCTAATCAAAGCAATACAATGCAAAAAAGGACCTATTTTTGAAAGTGGTATTTTTGTCCACATAAGCTTATAATTTTACTGTAGATCTAGAAAGTAGATGAAAAATTATGCACTTTAAAAAAAATAAAACTAGAATATGTGTCTAGATGAGCCTAAACTAAGCCTTTGAAGTTGCAAAAATTGGGATTTGTGATTTGCAAAAAAATTCAGGAACAGAGATCTCAAACATCCTACACCAATGTGTAGATCACAAAATTCTACCAAAAAACCAAAAAAAATGCTCAGAAAAAAGGAGTTCGTATGAGGGAGATATCGTTGTTCAAAAATCACCTCTACAATTATTTTTCTTGAATAATCATCGTCGCACCTCCAAAAATTAATTAACTCTAGATTTCACTTCGGATGTCCAATTTTAATGAAACAAAAGTCAATATGGAGGTTTTTTGACCTTCTGAATATGATGCCAATATCTGATTTGCACCAACAAGCTCTAATCCTTATCCTACAAAAAATCTCTCCTACTAGCCAATTTCACAAATCGGGCCTTCAGGTTCCGGTTTACAAAAAAAATTGCCTAAAATTTGACTATGGCCTAGGGTAGGCAAAATTATAGTCAAATTTCACTGAATCAGCACTTTGGACGCAATGGTGAGGTCTGCTTTCGCTCTAGATGCTCCCAATGACTGTGATACTCCTGATCTGAATCATGGTCCTTTGGGAGGTGAAGCAAAAATGGTCTCCAATGGCTACATGAAGAGAAGCTCCCTTAGCTCTAATACCATGTAAGAATTTTCCTTAGGGAAAAATCACCCAAGATCAAGAAGCTCAAGCACTAGCACCAAATGGACCAATAAAGTATGATCAGAATAACAATAAAATGAATTGATGTACATACACACTAGGAGTGCCTATATATAAAGGCCTCTAGACTAATTAGGAGTTACTAAAATGATAAGACTCACAACTAAGTAGATGTCCACTAAGAGTGCATTATCCTCCATTGAGCACAGAAGTTAGTGTGATGATGAGATGATAATCCTACATAGATTTGTCATGTAAAAAGATGTTGTAGACACCATGTGCTTAATTAGAGTGCGAAAAACTATGTTGTTTACATGACAATTCAAATGATTATGCAAACTCTTGTATTGTAGACACCATGTGCTAAATTAGATGTGCTAACTCTTGTGTTCTCAACAAGACAACTCATATAAGTACGCATACTCTTAGGTGTCTAACTAATAAATAATAAAATAATGCATTAACCTAAGTAAACTTAAGTAAAGTGTAATAATAATTAATTATTTACACTAACACTATCTCTTTTCCAAATGAATATTTTGAGAACAAATAACATAATCAAGTCAATACGATTAAAGATACCCCTCAAAGAAAACTAGTGATAATTATTAAATATGCAAAAACTTGATTATGATAATGTATTATATACGTGTGACAAAATCCTCATGAGAATAATATCCTTAATGTCCTCTCTTCCATAAATTCAACCTTGGCATGTAAGAATCCTAATCAAGTCAACTTTATTCAATCTCAATTTCCTTCTTTAAGTATTTCTCTAAATATAAACAAATAAACCATCAACTCTTCAAGATGAGTATTGTAAAACTTTAGACTTGACATTAGCTTTCCTAGCAAATAAAAAATCATAAACTCTGAGAACCAAACACCTTATTTTTATAATGCATGGATATTGATTAGGCCTCTTTAAGTTTCAATCCAATTCCACCTAAAGGATACACTTATCATTTTGATATATCAAATATTTTATGGACATGGTATAGGATGTGTACAATAAAGCTTCAAAACTCATCATAAATTTACATTACTTTTTTCAAAAGAAAATCTAGGTTTCCAACCTTTCCATATATCCAATTTATTTATACATTATTATCCTAATTTATCATCACCAAAAAAGAGTATTTTGTTCGAACTTTGTAAAGACAGCTTAATTATTATTTTTGTGAAAAACAAATGAAAAAATAACAAACATAAAAGAGACAATTCTTTAATTTCTATGTTGTTAGAATGATTTTTGAATAACTAGGGGGGAGGTTGAATCAATTATCCTCAGGTCCAGATGTTCCAAATAAACTCTTAATCACTTTTAACAGCTTAGATTTATTCATTAATCCACTCGGTCTCTATAACAGCTTAACAAAAACATAAATCTATAGCTCACTATCCCAATAGTAACCTACTCGTAGAATGTAAAGAAATAAGAAATAAAACATATCAAATAACATTCACAAAAGTAAAACACTAGGGTTTAATGTGAAAACCCAATTTGGGAAAAAACCACCAGTAACATACTACCAACTTTTCACTCTTCTGAAGTGATCTCGGTTAATAGCCAACCCTATTAAAGGTTACAATGCACTCTGCTAGGTGTGACCTTGTTAAAGAATTTAATCACCCTGATAGAAGTGGCCTTGTTAGATTTCTCAAGAACATCCCATTAGAATGTCACCTTTATTAAAGGATTTACAAATGACTATTAGGTCAACCTTGATTAAAGGATTTTAAATGATACAATGGTTAGAAAGTAATAGAAAGTTGATCTAATAAATATAACTCACTTTGTAAATATAGATCACAATGTAGCCCATATGTTAAACTACTGACTGGACTCCATTAATATCTCCATCATTTATTTTCTTAGAAAACCTTCAAGAAATCATACTTCACCTTTTCTTAGCTCTTCGCAACCTTCTTCTCAAGTTCTCCAATCAACAACTACTTGACCTCTCTAGGTTATCCTTATGCCTCCTTAAATAGATAGCTTTGATCTTTTGTCACTTAAACTTAACCATTGATTTTAATGTTAGGTCAGATCCATTGAATCCTTCCATCATTTCATTTCCTCCTTCTCCTTCTAGATACTTCTCAAAAATTCTTTATGAATCCATGCCTAGGAATGCTCAAACATAATTTATTATGTGTTAAATGTTCGAGCTCATCAATACTTATCCTTCACATACTCTGACCAATTTGAAAATTTAACTATGTTGGCAGTGAATATGAACTCCTTCACAAACTTTCAAATTTATCACTTGGTCAATACTATGTTCCTTAGCCTCAGTCATCACTAGACAACTTGGTCAATACTAATTTTCCTTCTCGACATAATTTTCCCTCGCTTAGTTTGACTTTTTTGATACTCAATCCTTACAAATGCTTGATTGACACTATATTTGCTCAGCTTATACTATTACTCAGTCAACATTGGCACAACTCAGCTTCAACTATAAGTTATTTAATCTTCTACTCTTTTTCTCGATTTAGCCTATGCATTTGGTCTTTATAGAAATAGGGATAAGTGAGAGGGAGGATGAATCAGTAATCTAAAAACTTTTGTCACCAACTATATATTATTTCTTACTTTGAACCATGCATAACAAAGCAATAAAGTAATGTTGAACAGTAATAGTAACAATGCACAAAGACAACTCATAACACCATATCTTGTTAACTAGGGAAACCCTGGCAAAGGGAAAAACTCGGTGGGGATGATACCCACTAGATAATATACTGATATATAATTTCCTTATTAGAGGATGGACCCTATTAGGAGTCAATGAGAAAATTTAGTATAAGGAGTCCCTGTTAGGAGTTGTAGTGCAGTAGATGCAAGATGAGCCCACTTCCAAAACATGCACTTCCAATCACAAGAAGAGCTCACTACCCAAACAAGTAATTAGACTTCTAGAATATAAGTATTGTATCTTCTTCTTGCTAGGGATGGTGTCAAACTAGGAACCTTTATGAGTCCTTTGTTTCTAGATTAGTGTGTTAGAAACCACAAGATTGAGTGCTTGATTCATAAGTCACCAATTCAATTGCATGCATCAAAGAGGAAGACCACAAGATGAATATGGGAAATTTCTTCCACGGGAGCCTATTACTCTGAACAAAGAAATTGAATAAGAAGCTGAGTTGCTTTTTTCATATGCAAGCCCTATTTTTCCTACAGAATCATCCTCAAGGGCAGAACCTTTGGATACAAACAGTCTTCAACCTTTTGCTGAAATTTTTGCCAATTTTCTTGATAGTACTGCTCCAAATCCACCAATTGTTAAAAATCTAGTGCCCAATATCCCTTTTCAGTAGCAACCTCATAATCAAATACCTCCAGTAAAGGCACAAGCTACTTTTCCATTTCCTCTCCCAAGCCTTGTAACCAATGCTAATCTCAAAAATATACCTCCAAATGCTCTTCCAAAGTTTTATGGCCTTGCAACTAAAGATCCTAATAGTTTCTTATTTAAGTTTGACATACTCTATCATAGTTTTAATTACAACACTGATGCCCATAAGCTCAATTTATTTCCAGCAACTATAAAAGAGTCAACTTTATGATGCTTCATGGGTGTAGGAGCCAATGCAACAAGTACTTGGGATGAAATGCAAACTTTGTTACTAGACAAATACAAAGAGTATTGCAAAGAAAATGATTCAAGAGGAGATGATATCTTTAAAATATCACAAAAGGAGTAAGAAACATTAGAAGACTATGTTTCACATTTCTTGTATACACTACAGAAGAACCCTCAGCATGTGTTATCTAAGGATTCACAAAAGCTAGTCTTTTTAAGAGGTGTGAATGATAGTTGCCTAGAAGCATTAGACTTGATGGTTAGAGGAGATGTGTATCAATCTTCTTAGGATGACCTCAAGAAAATTTTTCTTAATTACTCAAGATCAACCATGAAGAAAGGAAAAACACACCAGACTACAGCTATTAAAGGAATCAATTAGGGTATTTCAAAGCTCAAGATATCTAATCTGCTCTTAGATTTCAAGAAAGATATTATAAATGATGTTACTACACATCTCAACACAATGACTACAAAGAAGAAACACGCAGAAGCTGAGGTATAATTAGCTAAGTATTGCCCCCATTGCCAGAAGCAGAAGAAAGATTGCAAATGCAAATTGCTCACTAGCATGGAAAACCAACATCTTCCAACTGAGTACATCAAGATAGATGGAGATGATGAGCAAGTATTCTTTGTTGCTCAATGTCAACCATGGGCCAAACATCAAGGTCTGCCTCATGACCCTTTGCAAAATTCAAATCTATATGGTAATCAATGGCAAAACCGTAATACCCAAGGTCCTCCACAATATAGTCAACCTAATTGGAATAATGCTTGGCAAAAATAATCCACAACAGCCTCAATGGCCTCAAAATTCCCAACCTTCCTGTCCAAACCAATAGAATAATCAATGTCAAAACTAGCATAACCAATGTCAACCACCCCAAGGGAATTGGCAATCTACAAATCAATGGAGAGGACCTCAATAGTGGCCTAACCAAAATATTGGTAATCTATAGTTACCACCTCCAGTCCAACAACCTACACTAATGCCACCACCTATGAGTCCTGGACCTCAAAAGCAAACCCAATTATCTGCACAACCTCAACCAAACTCAAATAACCAACAGTCACAACAACCAATGTACTCTGTTGATGCTCAGCAATATCTTGCTTATGCTCTGAATGTTGCAAATATACATTTGAGATATGGTACAACCATACCAGTGCCTAAATTGCCCCTTATAACTGAAATACTAGATACTCCTGTAGCATTAGAACCCCTAGTTTCTAAAGAGGTTGACCCAACTAATGTCACTATTTCAGCTCAAGCCCAGCCAGCAGCTAAACCTCCTTTTCCAAAGAAACTCATACAAAGTAAACTTGTACAAATAGAGGAATGGTCTTTTGATATTATTGATTAGTTAAAGAACATGCATGTTCAAATACCCCTATTCCAAGTTATTAAAGATGTTCCTATCTATGGTAAAGCTATTAGAGACACCTACCTAAAGAAGTCTGGGAGGAAGAAAAAGGACCCAACTATAGTCCGTGTTGTAGGACAATTGGATGACATTATGTTAGGAAAATTGATCATTCCTAAATATTATGATCCAACTAATCCAGTTGTGAATGTGATTATAAATGTTGAGTCTATTAAAAAGGTTTTAATTGATCTTAGTGCTACTATAAATATCATGACCAAGGATACTATGAAGAAGTTGAAAATAGAAGGATTAAGGGCTACTCCAACAATTCTACAACTTGCAGATAGTTCTAATGTCACTCTTGATGGGATGATAAAAAACATAGTTGTAACCCTAGACTCTCTAGAGTACCTTGCAAGTTTCATGATTCTATCTCCCAAAGTCAATTTATCTGGTCACCCTGTCATTCTAGGATGACTATGGTTAGCTACAGCTGATGCAAATATAAGTTGTAGGTCAGGGAATATGACCATATCTAATGGTCAAGCAATTTATATCCTCCAACACAACCACAACCAGATTTAAGCACATATGTCTGGCCAAATTTAGGGGATGAAGAAGAAGAGTTAAACTCTATAGCACAACTTATGATTTTACATAGACAATCTTTCTTGAAGTTGTAGGAAGAGGATTCAGTAATTTAGAGTATTCTTACTAACGCTTGTGTGGTAGAAAAAGATGTATCTAATAGTTCCATGTTAGAATTAACCACATATGAGGAATGTAATGAGAATTGTACTCTTCTCAAAGAACTAGACATTATTCATCAACTCTTACCATGTGAATTAGATACAACTCCAATCTCTAAAGCTGCTATAATTGAGTCTACCACTACTGTTGAGCTGTCAAAAAGTCATAATTTTCACGTCAATCTTAAATTATCTTCCACATAAATGAAATAGTTAATAGAGCTACTTCAAGAACATAAAAAGGCTTTTGCATAGGACTATGGGGATATGAAAGGGTTGAGTCCTACATTATATACTCATAGAATATACATCAATGAAGGGTTCTCGCCACTCCGTCAACCCTAGAGAAGGATTAATCCAACGCTTAGAGAAATAGTTAAAACTGAATTGCAAAAATTGCTTGATGTCGGTTTTATTTATCCTATATCTAATAATAGATGGTTGCCACCCCTGGTCATAGTGCCTAAAAAGGGAGGGAAATGGCAGATTTGTATAGATTACAGAGAATTGAATAAGGCAACAAAAAAGGATCACTTTCCTTTACCATTCATAGATCAAGTTCTGGACACTATGGTTGGAAAGAAGTATTTCTCTTTTCTAGATGGGTGTAGTGGTTATAATCAAATAAGTATTGCTCCTGAAGACCAAGAAAAAACCACATTTACATGCCCATGGGGTACTTTTGCATATTATGTTTTACCATTTGGCCTGTGTAATGCTTCTGCAACATTCCAATGAGCTATAATCAGCATTTTTGCTAATATATCACATGATTGTATGGAAATATATATGGATGATTTCAAAATATTTGGAGTCACCTTTGAAGAATCCATGATGAATCTTAAAAAGGCTCTTATCTAATGTAAAGAACATAGTCTAGCACTTAATAGTGAAAAATGTTTCATGCTCATGCAGGAAGGAGTGGTACTTGGTCATTTCATATCAGTTGTAAGAATACAAGTGGATCCAACTAAGATAGAGGTAATTCTAACACTACCCATACCTACAAAACTGAAAGATGTAAGATCCTTTTTAGGTCATGCTGGATATTATAGGTGTTTCATAAAAGATTTCAGCAAAATAGCTAGTCCTTTGTACACATTGTTGACTAAGGAAGCTAAATTTATTTGGACACCTAAATGTAATGAAGCCTTCCTATAGCTTAAGAAACTTTTCACTATGGCACTAGTTTTACAAGGACCAGATTGGTTAATTCCATTTCATATTCATATTGATGCATCAGACTATGTTGTAGGAGCTGTATTAGGACAAAAGCCAACTAATCTTGAGAATGCCATCTACTATATTAGTAAAAGCCTTCATGGACCTGAGCTAAATTACACAGTAATGGAAAAATAACTTTTAGTTGTAGTCTATGCATTGAACACATTTAGACATTATATGACTCGATATCCTATTTTTGTTCATATTGATCACTTAGCTATAAGGTATTTAATGAACAAACCAACTATCATCGATAGATTGGAAAGATGGTTGTTGTTGTTACAAGAATTTGATATTACTATTATTGATAAGCCAGGCAAATCCAACATAGTTGTAGATTATTTGTCTAGATTGACCATTGCTGATGAAGATCCAACTCTAATTGAAGACACCTTTCTAGATGAGCACTTGTTCCATATAGCAACCCATACACCATGGTATGCAAACATTGAAAATTATCTTGCCACAAATAGACTGCCCCCACACTTCTCTTATAAAGATAAGAGAAATCTAGCAGAGAAGAGTTTTCAATATTCTTAGATAGATAAAAGTCTCTTCTATGTAGGGCTAGATCAAGTCATGAGGAGGTGTGTCAAGGAAGATGAGATATATGATATATTGCATGCTTTTCATGATGAACCATGTGGAGGCCATTTTGCAGGGAAATGAATAGCACTGAAGATACTTACAATGGGATATTATTGGCCAACCCTACATAAGGGTGCAATGACATATACAACTAATTGTGACAAATGCCAAAGGATGGGCAGACCAACCAAAACTGATGAGACACCACTCACTCCATAAGTTGTGGTCACACCTTTTGATAAGTGGGGCATGGATTTCATAGGTCCAATTGACCCATCATCAAGTGGAAAATCCTACATCTTAGTATGTACGGATTATGTAACTAAATGGGTGGAAGTTAGAGCAATGAAAAATGCTAGAGATGAGAAAGTAGCTAAGTTCTTGTATGAAGAAATATTCACCCGTTATAGAGTGCCTAGAGAACTTGTCACAGATCAAGGAGCTCACTTTACGTCAAATTTGATCACTAAGGTTATGAAGGAGTACAACATAAGGCACTGTAAATCCAGTCCTTATCACCCTCAAGCAAATGAGTAAGCAGAGCTCACCAATAGAGAACTTGAAGCCATTCTAACAAAAATAGTACACATACATAAGAAGGATTGGACAAACAAATTAACTAAAGTTGTTTGGGCATACCGGACCACATGGAAGACAACAACTGGGTTCACCCCATTTAAGCTTGTCTATGGTAAAGCAACAATGTTTCCCATTGAATTTGAACACAAGACATTGCGCACTACTTTAGAATTGAACATCAATATTCCTGCAGCACAACAAGAGAAACTCCTCCACTTGAATTCGGTAGATGAAATAAGAAAGAGAGCTTTAGAAAGAACATAAATTATTCAACAATAGTGAAAGAAGTGGCATGATGCACATACCAAGAATAAAAAAATACAAGTAGGAGATTAGGCCCTCCTCTATGATTCTTGCTTCAAAGAGAATCTAGGGAAATTTCAAACTCGATGGTTAGGGCCTTATGAAATTCAACATGTATTTGACAATGGCGCAGTGTAACTAACAACCATTGATCCTGTTCAGTTTAAGTTACTTGTAAATGGCCATAGGCTATGTCTCTATCATAAGCCACAAACTAAAGTACAGTTCCTGCAACAATTCCAACCAACCAGTGCACTAGCTCTTCCAAACACAGTTCCTACAGCAGAAGATGAAAATCTTCTTCCTACAGCCATACAATGATAGCATTTTAGGAACCTTCATAATAAAACATCATTTAAATATAAGGCCCCATTCTTCCATTCACTTTTCTCATTCTTCATATCAACCCATCTCATTTCTTTATCTACCATCCATCCACATTCCACGTCACCCACACTCTATTTTTCTTGCTTTCAATAAACAAAACTGTTAGTGCTTCCTATGATCATCAGCCTTTGCCACCTCATCAACTTGCATGTGGATGTACAATCTCAAAATTGTAGGTATAAAAATTTCTTTTACTATTTATTCATTTTTAGAATATAGCTTTCAATATTTATATCTAATACTACATTATATATATCATATAAGACTTAAGCCAGTTTCTCCTTCCAATGCCAAAAATTTTTAAGTGAGGACACTTGTCAAATTTTAGTGGGCAGTTAGGAAAGTGTAGTAATTTCCAAATGTCACCTCCACATTATCCTAGTCATGTCTACATTAAAGGATGTACTTTGGCGGCAGTCCGATAGTTTTCATTTCATTAATTTTTAAAATCTTTCTATATCCGCCATACCTTTTATTGCAATTTTTGGGAGAGGATCTCCTGTACTTGGCATGATTGAAAAGACTAAGAGATATTATGGGAAAATTTGTAGTTAAAACCTCAATGCCCTCCATCATTAATGTATCATTATTCTACATGCCAGAAACAAGGGGGACTTGATTACAAGAAGTGGCAAAAACATATGACATCTTTAAGATTCGTTTTGAAGTTCAAAGAAAAATAAGATTTGAAAAGGTAAGAGGGGAAAAAAATTGTCACAATAGCAAGAGTGGAAGCCAAAAATTTTGAAGATGGGAGGACAACTAATGAGCTATGAGCTAGTCATTCATAATATTTTACTCGCCGACATTGAAGTAGTTATGTGATTTCATGCTTATGGATGGTTTGGTTATTTATTACAATTAATAGAATTCAATGAAGAAGTGTAAATGGAGTTCATGATGATATTTGATGAAGGACAAGCCTTAGTTTGGGGATTAAAAGTGGTTGCTACCAAGGAAAGGATAGCTGAGGTCATAGGATTACCAGCAATTGGGGAACATTATCCAAATGAACATGATGCTCGATCTTCAAGGGCACAATTCACTTAGCAAGGGGACCCTAAACTAGACATTACAAAACAAGGATGTAAGAGACTTTCTCTTCTACTCCATATCTAGAGCTAGCAACCCACATTATCAAATATTTAACCTGTGAAGGTAGGTCCTCAAACTTACATGCTCATCATTTTAAATTGCTTAGTTACATAAGGCATAACATGCAAGTTAATATTCTCAACTTTCTTTATGATATGTTGTTTACTAGTGCTGAGGAAATTCAAAAAGGAAAGCCAAATTCTATTTCACATCATGCCCTCATTAAACTTCTAGTTGAAAGATCTCTTAGGGATTCTTCCCCTATTTCATGGTCAGAATTTGTTGAATCCAAGACCTTATAGCTGCAAGCCAACCCTATTCCTCAAAACTTAGAAAATGAGGAAGAAACCATAGAGCTAATTCAAAATCTAGTTCAGAAGGAAAAAGAACCCTCTCCTGATAAGTCTACTAAGCCTAATTTAGAGGATGATATGTCGAGCTCTTCTAGGGGTAAAGGCAAGTGTAAGGTTAGCCCTAATCTTGAAAAGGAAGTGCAAAATCCCTCTATTAAGGTAACAAAAAGAAAGAGGTCTATGTCTGTAGCAACTAATCCTATAGCATCTACTCTAGTCACGCCTAGAACAAAACAAACCTGCAAAGTGGTCAAAGCTGAAGAAGTTCATGTACATAGAAGCCCTCATATGCAAGGTCTAGTATCTCTAGCTTCTATTGAAAAACTAAATGCCCCAATTTCAAAGTATCAAATAGAGTCAACTGCCAGAGAGAAATTGCAAGGCTTAAAAATAGGTGGAGTCAACTACTAGAATCTTTCACAAAGGCTGAACCACACAGCCCTATTAATTTTGAGGCAACAATGAATAGAGTGGCTAAATACATGCAATTGGGAAGGCAAATCATGAAAGAGTTATGGATGCCACTAACCTTCCAACCTCCTAACCTTCTCTGGCCCCTGTATGAAAGCAATATTACCAGGTTAGATACATTACTTGAAGAACACTTGGGTGAGCATTGGAGATGATCTAGAGGATATTTCTACACCTTCAAAAGTGGGAAATGGGAGAAGACAACCGTGGGAGATTTCAGAGCAATGGCGAAGAAGTACAATGCTTGAGGACAAGCATTTGCATAGTGGTGGGCAGATGATGAGGCATATTAATGTCTCAAATTTGATATAGTTTTTATATAGTCTAAACTTACTCTTTGAGCCATCTGAAAAACATTTCCAAAATATATGTTTTAAATGTCTTGTGAACTTATGTTGAATGTAGCTAGAACCTATTAAACCTATGGATAGTGGATATGGCGTACCCTACTTAATATTATATATAAAGTGTAGTATTTCATATAAATATTTTAAGCTATGTTTTAATATTTGAATGAGTAGAAATGTTGTTGTATGTGTTCGAATGTTTCTAATTTTCAAGAAGTGGAGAATTGGCATGAAGACTGGTGAGCACCATATTAAAGGAGGAGTAATGAAGACTAGTCATAGCATGAGAAGCACAGGTTAGTTCCGGGTGATAAGCCATGATTGCAAGAGGAGTTATTTCAAGAAGCCCGACTTGTTACATTATCTATGGACCATTATTTTGTTGCTCAATCAATGTTCTAAAAGCCATGGTTGACATCCCGTCCTTTTCTACTGATGATGTTTGCTCATAATTTTTTATGCTATGTTTTTAATAAGTTCCAATCCTCTATATATATGAAGAGTTAGAGTTAGTTAAGGGATTGTGAAGTTGTTTTCTCTATTCTCTACAAATTGTTCAATTATGTAACAAAAGAAGAATTCTAATGAGAGAGTGATTTTGGATTACCTGTTGTGTTCTTAGTTAGTTGAAGCTAACCAAGGGAGCCCACTTAGGAGGTGGAATAGATTTAGGTAGAGTAGATTCATTTCTTGCAATTTCCTGTTTAAGATAGATTTACTATATTAGTCCTGCAACATAGTTACTGTAAGAGTTCCTGCAGTGCTTGTGGAAAATGATCGTAGTGGATGTTTGAACTGTTAACTAGTTTAGAATTCCCTTTTTGTAGTTTCTACAGTTCTTTGTTGATAATCTAAGTGTGTTTACTATTCTATATTAGTAGCATAGATTCCTTTCATACATTTTTCTTTCCTATAGCATAGGTGTTAAAACTCTTAAAGGAACTTGGTGCACATACTGTGCTGACCCATTTCAAGTCCTACATCCCTAGGTTGACAGTTCAAATGTTTTTTCATAATGGAATAGATAGTTCTCAAAATGGATATTGTACCCTTGTTAAAAGAATAGTAGTGTGATTATCTTGATCTATTATGGAATCCTGCATATCCTACTTGATTTTCTTCTTCAATCCCCTTTGTGTTTAGTAACAGATCTTCAATAATATCCTTAGTTTCATTCTGATTCACATCTCATGATCCAACAATCTCCCTGATTTCATCTTTTAGTTTTATTCTGATTTTCATCTATGTAGCTCTGATATGCAACACCTCTAGACATCAATTATAGAAACAATTGTAACAACTCCCTTTGTCATACAAAGACATCATCTCTCTTTCTCATACTCTCCCTCTTTCATGTATAATTTCTCCCTTTACTCATGCTTCCCATGGTAACTATATAAACTCTCCCTCTTTGACAACAATGTGAAAGACACCTTAATCCATCTTCTACATTTGTATCATGTAAATAACTCCATGTCATCTCTCTAAACTAGTTTCTCCTTTTGTCATCTTGATTATGATTGGTTCAACATCTTGTGCTTATCTCTTCACAGCTTTAGGAAGCTCCTAAAGTGTGATGTCTTGCATCAAGTTGTAAGATATTATAATCAAAACTTTTGATGTGATGCTCCATCTCTAGCTTAGGTACTTTTAGTTAGGTGAATCAACCCTAATTTACCTCTTAGATATTCATAAAAATCCTTAGAGAGTTCTTTAGTAAAAATTTCAACTATCTATTCCTTTGTATTCACATACTTTAATCTCACTTCTTTGTCTTGTACCAACTCTCTCAAGTAATGATATTTGATAGCAATGTGTTTGGTCTTGGTGTGCATCACATGATTATTAGATATGTTTATAACACTTGTGATATCATATAATATGACAATAGGTTCAACGATCTCTTCCTTTATTCCTTTCAATAATTGCTTGATCCACACTGTGTTAGAAAAATTAACTATTGCTGCTACATATTTAGCTTTTGTTGTAGATTGTGAAATATGATTCTATTTCTTGGTTGTCCATGAAACCAATCTCTTTCCTAGAAAGAAGCTCCACCACTTGTACTCTTTCTGTCATCAACATTTCTAGCCTAATTTGCATTAGTATACATTTTCAATTCAAACATGTCATTTTTATTATAGTACAGTCCATATTCCTCTATTCCTTCCATGTATCTCAATATTCTTTTTACAACCATCATTTGATTCTCCTTAGGATTTGTAGAAAATCTATCAATAATTCCAACAACTAATCCAATATCTAGTTTTTTGTGAACAACATATTACATCTTTCATATCATTGATCTATACAAGGTTTGATTCACATATGTAGTATCAACACTCTTTGAAAGGTTATGTCTAGTAGCCTTAGGTGAACTAACCGGTCTTGATTCTTCCATTCTAAAGGTCTTAAATATATCCTTAATATACTTTGATTATGTTATGTATACATCTTTCTTCATTTGATACACTTGCAAACTAAAATAGAATTTGATCTTTCCAAACATAGACATCTCATAATCTTTCTTCGTTTCATTAGAAAATGATTTGCACAATAAATCTTGTCCTCCGAATATGATATCATGCACAAATATCTTAGCTAATAGTATCCCTTTTTCAAATTTAGTCTTCAAGTATAAATTAACATTATCATTAGTCCTTGCAAAACCAATCTTCACAACATAATAATTGTTCCAATTATAGTTTCCGACATATTTATCTTCAAATTTGTGGCCATAAAAATAATGAATGAAAGGGTTTAAAGTCAAATATAGAAATTCATTGATTGTGGTATGATTAAAATGACATGTTATGATGAATGATATTTTTACCATGATCATTCTTAATAATGTCCACATTCCTATAATGTTGCTCCTCACTACATGATATTGCTAGCTTATCCTTTGAGGGTTCATTGTAATTTATGTTGGTGCAATTTCAAGTGTGATTAACATAATAGTATTTATTCCTCATCTCCACAATTAGGGGGAAAGGGAACTATTTCACTCTCTTATTCATCCCAAGGACCCATTTCATCCCTTTCTTGACTTGTTTCTTTTATAACTTGCTTTCTTTCTTTCATACATTTGTTATCTTACATAATTATATTCTCTTTTCCAAGAGATTTTCATCCCAAGTTGTAATCTTATGCTTTCTTGGAAGAATGTATATACTATAAATTAACTTTCACTTAGGGATAATAATGTGTCATCCTTTGTCACGGTTCTTGGTGGAGGGGCCCAAGGTCTTGATCAATTTGTTCAAACCTCAATTTTGGACATCTTTGGTTGTTATTAAGTGTCTAAGTTGACTCAAAGCATTATGTTAAGTTTTGAGCATCTCTAGAGTTCATTTAGGCAACTTTCATTCATGTTGTAGTAAGACCTATGAGCAAGATCTGGGTCAGTCAACATTGTTCAGCACTATGATTTAACCAAAATCATGCATGTATTTTATGTTTTGACATGCATTTGTAGGCATTTGAAGGTATTTATAATAGAAATCATTAAAAGTTGAAAATTTGACAAAAAAGTTGGCATGCAACAATTTTTATTATTGAGCAACTTTTACAATTTTTGGGAAGGCCAATAGTCATGGCCATGTAAAGGTCGAGCAAAGAGGAATGGATGTGAAATGTCAAGAGACGTGACCTATATATTATTATTTTTCAACCGAGGAAGAGGTTGGACATGATAAGTATTGTTTGAATCAATAAAATAAGCAAGTTTTTGGTGGGAAAAGTGTGTAGACAGCAAGTACAGTCTAAGATCTTGTTGCAGTTGGCATTCTTAGGTGTTTTCATTGTAAATAGTTGTGCTTTTAATTTATATTGAATGTTCTAATTAGTTTGGTTGGTGTACAATATATTTGAAATAAGTTTGCATGTTTTTTATATCCATTGGTTACCCTAATCTATACGTAGGGTTTTAGCTCAAATGGACTCTCCCTCCTAAACCCCATGATGAAAAGGCCTAAATTTTGGTGTATAGAAGGGGTATAGGATGGAGGTGAATGTTTTACATTATTTTTTCAATTCACCCACCAACTTGGAGTTTCCTGATAGCCATTAGGTTAAGCATCTTCATGTGCTTAGCATGTAAACAATCAAGAATCACATTCCAAAAGGCATAATGGAGGTTGTAGATGTTTGAGACACTAAAGTTAGAAGTTTTTGGAGATCCCCTAAGAATTTGTAGAGCCATTCTTGAAGTCGGCTTTGGAGTATGATGAATTTTAGTGCAAACTATAGTTGTAGTCCTAATTAGACCTAAACTAGGGCTCAAGAGTTAAGGGGTAAGGAGGACAGTCCTAGAACTCATCTTTTGGGATTTATTAGGTTTTCATGACCTATGAATGATTATCTAATGGGTTTTGTAGTCTCTTTGGAAAATTTGGAAGTTTGGTGATTAAAACTACATAATAGGGCTATAAGGAAAGAGCCCCTATTAGGCCTCCTAGAGCAACTTGTTGCTTAGGCTTAAGAGGACACCTAAAACCTATGGGTTGGTCTTGAAACTTGGTGAAAAGGTGGAGAATAGTGTAAGGAGGTGTATTAAGGCTTAAGATCCTAGAGGGTGCAAGAGAGTGAGGTGTAGAAGGAATTTGATTGCCTTTCTGAAGGCTTATGGATACCTAGAAGGTTGGGATGTACTTGAAGGGTGAAGTGGGAGTATTGAGGAAACCATTCACCACCACTCTAGCCATAGGTAGGTCCTAAGGGATAGAAGGAAGTAGTAATTGTGCTTAGGAGGAGCTCAAATGAGGATAGTGAAAGTATTTTAGTTGATTACACCCATTAATTATATCATAAGTGGTATCAGAGCTCAGCTTGGAGCTTGAGGATTGGATGTTTGCACCTAATCAGTGCTCTACATCAAGGAGAGACAAGATGGTGACAAATCAAAAAAATTCCTAGGAGCTACAAGAACATAAATATGAGAATAAGCAATTGAAAGAGAGGCTAGAACAATTAGAAAATAAGGTTAGAGTAGTAGAGAAAACTACATGGAAGATTGAGGAAGTTCTCAATAAGGGGGAAGGAGAGATGGAAGAGAAGGAAGAGAAATAAATAGATGATGAGCATGACAACATGCCTACAGACCACCCAACCTTCATAAAAGCCCTTGAAAATGTTGGGAGAAAATCAATTAACACTCTCATTTGTGGAGGAAAGATGGACCCTGAAGCCATAATGGATTAGATGGAGGCTCTTGAGAGTCACTTTGAATTCCATAGGATGACAGACGGAAAGAAGGTGAGTCTAGCACAATCAAGAATGAAAGGAGCAACTCTCACATGGTGGAACTTCATTCAAGAGGAAAGAACAAGAGAGAGTAAGAATAAGATTACCTCGTGGAAGGTAAAGTCAAAAATGATTAGGGATACTTATGTCACTAAGGACTATGAAGTCCAAATACATATGAGAAGGAATAATTTAAGGTAGAAGGAGATGAATGTGAGCTTGTACACTAAGGAATTTCATAGGCTTTATATAAGGTCAAGGATGGTAGAACTAGAGAGTGTGAAGGTAGCTAGATATTTAACTAGCCTGAGGTATAATATTCAGGAAGAAGTACCATCTTATGCCCCAATACACTGACAAAATGCTTTCAGTTAGTTGTGAGGATTAAAGAGGAGGTAGAAGAATTCAAATAGGGGTAGAGGTGGAAGAAATAATCAACAAAGAGGAAGGAGTAACTTTCCTAGGAATCAAGATAGGAGGCTAGAAGATCATTAGCACAATGAGTAGAGGAATTACAGTAGTAACAATAGTGAAAGTTCTCAAAGAGGTAATCAAGGATTTAGAGGTCAGAGGAGGCCATTTGGTAGAGGAAGAGGATATGAAGGTGGACAAGGGAGAGGACATGGAGTCTTAATATGCTATTCTTTTGGGCAACTAGGACATACAATGGCTCAGTGCCCACACAAAATCATAAATCCTCCTAATAATATTAGAGATAGAAGGAACCAGTTAGTCATGAATGATGAAGCTTTCTATAGTAATAGTGCCACACAAGTTGGGAGTGTAGTACCAATATTTGATGGGAAGAACATGATGCTAAGAAGGAATATGTTGAAGATGCCTCTGAAATCATAGCCACCACAAAGAAAGTCCCTATTTAGAACTCAAGGCAAGACATATGGTAAGTTGTGTAAAATCATAGTTGATCCTGGATCCACAAAGAATGATGTATTTCTAGAAATGGTTGAGAAGTGTAAACTTACAAGACTACCTCATGTAGCTCCTCATAAGATTTCATGGTTAAATAAGAGCCAAAGTTTTACAGTAGAAGATCAAGCATGGGTAGAGTTTGAGCTAGGTGAGTACAAGGATAGAGTCCTATGTGAAATCATTCTTGTGGGTGCCTACCATTTAATCCTAGGAAGGCCATGGTAGTATGATGTCAAAGCCCAACATAATGGAGAGAAGAATACCTATTTGATAGAGAAGGATGGCCGACAATATAGAATAGATCCATTACCTTATCACATGGTGAAAGACAAGGATGATAATATAGTTAGAATAATCAAGGATAAGGAATTCTTGAAAATGAACGAGAAGGAGAATTTCTAGAGATATGCCCTAATAGAAAAACCAAAGGATGAGTTCAAGATCAGAGAGACACTACTTGCAAAAGTGAAAGAATTGCTAAGATAGTACCCCTCACTGATTGTAGAGGAGAAACCAAAGGAACTACCACCTGTCAGGAGTATAAGCCATTAAATTGATTTAGTACCTGGGGCAACATTGCCAAATAAACTAGCCTACAAGCTCACACCCCATCAGAATGAAGAGGTAAGTAGACAAGTCTTGGAACTATTAAATAAGGGATTAGTAAGGAAAAGTTTGAGTCCATGTGCATGCCCTTTAGTTTTAGCACCCAAGAAGGATGGTAAATGGAGACTTTGTGTTGATTCAAGAGAAATCAATGCATTTACCATAAGTATAATGCGTAAAGGATTTACCACCCAACAAACCATTGTAGTTGGAATGCATATTGGACACCAAGATAGTTAAGAAGACAAGAAAAAAAACCTATAAGGAGTACATAGTGAAATTGCAAGGCTTACCTGAGGTTGAAGCAATCTAGATGATAAAGGAAGATATTGTGAAGCATGGCACCACTCTTCAACACCTACCAACTCAAGGGACTTGAGTTTTTCAACTATGGGAGTATGGTGCAGAGGCCCAAGGTCCTAACTAGTTTGGTCAAACCTCAATTTTGGACATATTAGGTTGTTAATAAGTGTCTAAGTTGACACAAAGCATTATGTTAATTTTCAAGCATCTCTAGAGTTCATTTAGGCAAGGTTCATTCATGTTGTAATAAGACCTATGAGCAAGATCTAGGTCAGTCAATGTTGGTGAATGCTAGAATTTGACCAAAATCATGCATTTTATGTCTTTTGAAGTTTTTTATGTTTGACATGCATTTGTAGGAATTTGAAGGTATTTAGAATGAAAATCATTAAAATTTGCAAAATTGACCAAAAAAAAGTTTTCATGCAACAATTTTTGTTGCTGAGCAACTTTTACATTTTTTGGGAAGGCCAACAATCATGTTCATGTAATGGTTTTGAGAAAAGAGGAATGAATGTGAAGGGTCAAGAGACATGACCTATATATTAATGTTTTTCAACTAAGGAAGAGGTTGTACATGATAGGTAATGTTTGAATCAATAAAATCAGCAAGTTTTTGGTGGGAAAATTGCACAGACAACAAGTATAGTCTAGGATCTTCTTGCAGTTGACATTCCTAGGTACATGTTTTCATTGTAAATAGTTGTGCTTTTAATTTATAGTGAATGTGATAATTATTTTGGTTGGTTTAGAATAAATTTGAAATAAGTTTTCCTATTTTTTTATATCCATTGGTTACCCTAATTTGTACCTAGGGTTTTAGCTCAAATGGACCCTCCCTCCTAAAACCCACAACGAAAAGGCCTAAATTTTGGTGAATATAAGGGGTATAGGATGTAGGTGAAGGTGTTACATTCTTATTTCGATTTATCCGCCAGCTTGTAATCTTCTTATATCCATTAGGCTAAGCATCTTCATGTTCTTAGCGTGCAGACAGTTAGGAATCATGTTGCAAAAGCCACGATGGAGGTTGTAGATGTTTGATACAAGGAAGTTAGAAATTTTGGGAGATTCTCTAAGTTTTGGCAGAGCCATTCTTGAAGTGGTTTTTGGAGTATAATGAATTTTAGTACAAATTGTAGTTTCATTCCTAATTAGGCCTAAACTAGGGCTCAAGAGTTAAGGGGTAAGGAGGACAGACCTAGAACTCATCTTTTGGGATTTGTTAGATTTTCATGACCTATGAATGATTATCTAATTGTTTTGGTAGTCTCTTTGGAAGATTTGGAAGTTTTGTGATTAAAACTATAGAATAGGGCTACAAGGAAAGAGGCCCTATTGGGCCTCTTAGGGCAACTTGTTGTTTAGGCTTAGTAGGGCACCCAAAACCTATGGGTTGGTCTTGAAACTTGGTGAAAATGTGGAGAATAGTGTAAGGAGGTGTAGTAAGGTTTAAGATCTTGGAGGGTGCAAAGGAGTGAGGCGTAGGAGGAATTTGATTTCCTTTGTGAAGGTTTATGGATACATAGAAAGTTCAGATGGACTTGAAGGGTGAAGTGGGAGTATTGAGGAAACCATTCACCACCACTCTAGCCATAGGTAGGTCTTGAGAGATAGGAGGAAGTACTGGTTGGGCTTAGGAGGAGCTCAAAGGAGGATAGTGAAAGTATTTTAGCTGATTACACCAATTACTTGCATCATTTCCCCTTACCTAGAAATGAGGAATGTATGCATACTTGAACCCCATTCCCATTTTCCCCTTCTTTTCCAAAAATATCCAATATTCCTTTGTATACTTTCTTCTTTTATAAAGTGATGACATTTCTTGCATGATTTTTTTTTTTTTACGTAAGTATCTTCTATTTCTCAAGATATTTACCTCCCAAGTTGCAAACTTGTGCTTGCTTGAAAGTGCATGGCTATTATAAAAGGTCTATCATATAAGATATATAATGAATTATATTTTCTCTTGTCTTAACTCTTGTGGTAAAATGTTTCATTTCTCATTCTATTATTGCTTTCCAAGGATTCACTTTCTATAGGTTATGTGGTCTTTATTTATCACATGATACCCTTTCTAGCATGGTATGATTTATTTATGTAAGAATCTTTTATTTTAGGAGATTTAGATCTTGAGTTTAAAAAAATTCCTTTCTTACAAAGATATTGTCTACCCTAAACAAATTGCATTGCTTTGGAGCTAGAGATGTATTATATTTCATCAAGAATCCCCTTCTCACTTAGAAATAGGGGGCTAAAAGGGCACATTCTTATTCTCCTTTCCTCCTTATCTTGAAGGTGTTATCTTTGTTCAAGAAATCCCCTAAAAGGTAGATTTTTTGTAATGAAGAGTTATTCTTGTCAAGTGTCTCTTCCCACTTGCAAATACCCTTTCATGGTTGTCTATTTCCTTTGTCAATAAAAATTTTCACTCTTTGATAAGGGCATAAGCATACATTGTTTTAGGGATATTTTCTTATAGATGGAAGAAAGTATCCTTGTTCTCTGTTCCTAATGATTCTACATTACTCTTATGTCACCATAGTCTTATAGATAATCATGTTCTTATGGTTGGTCATATTTTATTGATCCCTAAGGTGAAAATATTTTCCTCGAGAATGATCTCCTTTTTAGATCCCTATGGAAATAATTATTTTTGTACGTCTAATCTCATAGGCCACCCCTGAGTGTAAAGTTTTCCAAGTCACTCCTATGCACATATTTTTCAAGTTAGAATTGACTAGCATAACACAAATTGCTAAATCATGAGACTCATGACCCCTCTATCTTATTTATATAATCTCATATCCATGCTAGTGGATTAGATCATGGAGTTTTGTCTTATCTTTGACATGTACTCAAGTTCTCTTTTCATGTTACCACTTGTGCTTTTGCAATAGATTGCTAAGCATGATGCTAATGATAGAGACATTTACTTTAGTAAGGTCTCTTCAAATACTTGAATTGGAGTCATAGTAAGTTTTAGGATTTTTTTGTATATGTATCTTCATATGAATATATGAGTTAAGATCCTTGATTTTGGGGCTTGTATCCTTAAACTTGGTGACTGTTATCCAAAACTGCCCTCTAGCCAAAAAATCAAATTTAAATAATAATCTGTTTTGACGGTCACCTACGATTTCTTATGAAATGATTTAGCATTGGCCATATTCCTTATTTTATATTACACCTTAGGATATTTTTAAGTCGCGATCATGAAATTCACATAGTCATAGTTGGTTAAGTGTTGACTAAGGTCAGGGTGGCGAAGGTGCACTTTCCTTTGTTTTTGCCTGATCACATGGCTATATTGACATGTTGTGGTTTAAGTTATGACAGTGCAAAAATGGGCAAGCCTTCAGAATTCAAGATACATTTCACACCATTAGATCCTTTTGATCTACAAAAAGTGCATGATCACAGCATGTTAAAAGATGGCTAAGTCTTGAGTTGTGATCGAGTGGTTCCCTTTGTTTCGCTTAGTCGTAGGGGTCAGACAATAACATTAGTTTAGGGTGGAAATGTTGTGGATATGGTCTAACCTCAACCTTTGCAGGGTCGCGGTGGTTAGTAAAAAATGCTAAAGGTAGGTTATGAAGCAACGATGATCAGTGGATCGTGGTTTCACAAGTAGTAACAGTTATTAAAGGAAGGTGGTAGTGAGGTTGTGATCACAAATGGTCAAACGCAAGGCATAAATATTGAATCACTAATAGAGTGATATAATGGTAAGAAATGTTTGGTCCATGTAGCAAGACTCGATGGTTAAAACTTAGTTGACCAAGAGTCATGATCGATTCGAAAGTTGGTGGTAGTAGAAGCAGTTCCTTAAATGATGAATCTAATCTTTCTAATCTCATGTAACCACTTCCATTGATCCCTAGGCTTGATAAATGCAAAGGGATACTCCACCACCATTTACTGATTCATTCATTTAGTCAGAGATTTAATGATCGTCACTCCTAACCTCTAAGAGATTTGTTTGGTGAAGAACTGACCCTCTCGTGTATGGATTTATGTGATAGTCAAATTTTTTCAGTTTTGCAGTGATTATTCTCTAAAGATTTGATTGTAGTGGTTGATTTTTATCTTATGAGGGAAGTTATCCAGGTTATGCTAGCACTATAAAGGCAAATATTGTACTCTTTCTTAGGGTCGGATCTTTTTTATTTTCCATGGTATTTCCTTGGCATGCTGTTATAAATTCCCTCTTTGCCTTTGAGTTATATGAATTTCTACCTTATCTCTTTCAACCATTGTCATACTGTGCAAGCTTTCCTGCCTCTCTTTGATGTATTGTGAATATATGTAATCTACATTTTTTTGTATCTCTTTGGCCCATGAATGATAAGAAGTGAAGCCATTTTCCTTGCATCACTCATGTGGTTCTCTAATCTTTATGTATTTTATAGATTAAAGTAAGTTTGAATCCATATATCTTTGGATTGTCATAATAATAGTATTGTGCATGTATGAGTAGAGACTAGTCAAACACCCCATTTTGGTGCATCACCTCTTTAGAATAGATTAGTTAGTTACTTTCATGTATTCCTTCTCCCTTTTCTCTTCAAGAATAGTTTAAGTGCATCCTAATAGTAGAGGAAGTTGGCCTTCTCTGGAGACTTGGCCTCATAGTTCAAGTCCCACAGCTTGGAGGTTGTTTCCATGATTGACAAGGTTATTGTTAAGTAAGACTGTGGACAAGGGTGCAAGCTTTTGTGACAACAATTTTTTGCATGCTCGGCGGGACATCATATATTAAAAATATTTAAAGTTCACTAGCCTTGGGAAGAGATTCATTATTCATGCTAAGGAGATAGTATTGCCTTCAGTATAAAGCTTTCAAGTGGCTCATTGTTTAGAAGTACTTGGTGACTGTAAGCTTCAAACACAATTTGGTTTCCAAACCAAAGTTGTTGTGATCCATGCCCAAGAGACACACAAGGGCATCTTCTAGAGGTAAGTTCTAATATCAAGAGATTTCTCTTTCTAATCCAAGAAGAAAGGTTAGAGTATCCTTATCACCAATTAGGAGTATGACAGTAACACATACTCCTACAAGATCTATCTCTACTCCTCTTGTTGTTAGGTCTTAGCCTAGAATACCATCTACTCATATCAACATAACACTTGCTTATATGGCCAAAGCTCACACTTTTGCCACCTTTAATGGTGGGAACCCCCTTCTATTAGCCCAAAAGAACAACATACCAATATCAGCTCTCAAGAGTATACCTAAGTTTACTAGTGAAACTTTCATCCCTCCTATTCACAATATTCAGGAGGTGTCTAACATTTGCAATATTCATAGTATCACCGAAGATGATGTAGTAGTCACATTTCTGGCCTCATCCTTGAAAGGAAATGCATTACAATGGTATAGAGGTTTGCCTCATAACTCTATTACTGATTGGGATGGGTTAGGGGCAGCCCTATGAAAGCATTTTGAGGACAAAAGTGACCACCTATCACTTTTAAAACAACTGACAACTATCAAGAGGGCCCCTCATGAATGTATGACTAATTTCAATTATAGATTTTAGGAGACATGGGATAGAATATCTACTGTGGTGAAGCCTTCTCCTAGTAATGCATTATTGTATTATCTTAGAGCCTTCAATAATGATGTTGCTACCACTTTGCAATCTATGGAAGGGGACACTTTACCAAATGCTTATGAGGTTGCCATAAGAGCTGAAAATATTGGAGGTAAGTTAGCTCCAAGACCCCCAATGCCCCTCTTCCCTGACATGCCTAATTACCAACCTATTGTGGCCCCTATTCATGTCTCCTCTGTAAGTCAACCTCTTCTTGTGGTCCCAATAGCCTCTACATCTTGTAATGGAGTTGATAGGATTGAGGCTATGATGTAGATGTTAATGCAGAATGTAGATAGAAGGATGTTGAATCAAGAAAAGAAGATGGAGGATAATAGTGCAGTAGTGCAAAAAATGGGAAATGAGTTAGTAACCATGAAGAGGCAACAAGCTCAAAGTAACAAGCCTCTCTAACACCACAGTCAAGGTCTTCTTCATGATAGACCTCCAAACTAGAGTCATGTCCCCTACAATCAAAATAGAACTATCGATCACCCTCACAATAAGAATAGAGCTATTGACCAACCACAGTCTTCAAACATCAACCTAAATAGGGCTTTAGTCCCTCAGAACTACCTTGCCCAAGATCAAGATTTATGCCCTTCTTGTAACTATTTATATGGTTGCATTTGTCATAAGGCAGAATCTTACTTGGCTTTAACTATACCAAAGTGAGCAGTTACCCAACAACAAAATGCTATTCAACCTGTTGATACCTTTCAGTAGGATGATTGTTCTTTTATGAACCACTTGGTGGAAGATCATGGTAATGTAAACCAGGATTCCTATGCTTGCAATACTAGGAGCAAGAGAAGAGTTATGGAAGAGGTTGCTCCTCAACCTCCTAATAAGACTTCCATATCAAGTGTGACACCACATGTACATGTAGTTGCCTAGAAACATGATGCGAATTAGCCTACCCATACCCCTCAATAGCAAAAGTAGGGAGAAAGTAGAGATAATGTGAACAACTCGCAGACTGTCCCACCTCAAACTTCTACTTCTAAGGCTCCTACTAAAACATCTAATGGTTCTTTTAGTGTGGTAGATCAAATTAGGAAGACCAATGTGAACATTTCTATGTGGGATGTTGTAACTATTATACCATCACAAAGGAAGCTACTGCTGTAGGAGTTGGAAAGCATTGAACTCGGAGATCAGCTGTCTAGTGTGGAGGATGTTGTGATCTTGGTACAACCATCAAAGGAGGTAGGAACAAGTAAAAAGGTTAGACCTCCTCCATTTTATGTTTCTCTACTTATAAGAGATAGGCTAGTCCACAATTGCATGATTGATTCATGGGCTAGTAGTTCAGTAATGCCCAAATGTATTGTTGATACCTTGGAAATGAAATATGAACCTATTGTTAAGGAGGTATTGTAGTTAGATGGTAGTACTATCAAGACTATGGGTATCCTTAGGAATGTTAAAATGGCCTTACATGCATGTCCAAGTTGCACTGTAGTTCAATATATATCAATTGTTGAGATCAAGCCACACTTTACCATTTGTCTTTTAAGAGATTTCACCACTCAAATAGGTGGTTACATATCTTCTGATTGGACATATATGTTTTTTAGAACTAGATATGAAACCGAGGCATCAATCAAAGAAGAACCATTAGCTCTCCATCATATTGAGCCCTACACTCCTAATCTCATCAATATGAATTGCACCATCCTAGAGATAGATGAAAATGAGCCTGTCACTTCCTTAGTTGATACACCTAATTTCCTTTTGGATGAGTGGGCTAATGTTTATCACTTTGATCCTATATCAAAAACCTTAGAGATCAACCTAGGCACTTATTGTATATCAGAAAAAGATGTACTTGTCCCTAATTTGATGAAAAACAAAGAAGATACAAGTGTCATATAAAGCATGTATTTTGATGGATCAAAAAATAAAAATAGGTCAGGGGTTGGTGTGACGTTGATTTCTCCTACATTAGAAAGGTACTACTTCTCATTTAGGCTTCAATTTAGTTGTACTAATAATGTAGCTGAATATGAGGCATTGATTTAAGGTCTCTTACTTGCTCAAAAAAGAGGAATCTAGACATTTAGTGTGTATGGGGATAGTGAGCTGGTGATCAATTGGGTGGGGAATCAAAATGTTACTAAGAATAGTTTACTCAAGTTTTATAAACATCGAGTGTGGGATTTACTTGAGGGTTTCAATGCATTTAACATTCAAAGTATCCCTAGAAGTGGAAATAGACATGTTGATAGACTTGTGGTAATGGGTGCATCTTATGATGTCCCAAGGAGCCTTGAAGATGAGAATAGGCAAAAGATTAAAATGGTGGTCAAACTTGTCATCCCTAATAGTGATATCAATTGGTAGGTTTTTTAGTCTGATGCACAAATTGTGAGTTTCTTATAGAATGAAGTAGAGTTCTTAGATAGAAATCAGTCGAGATTGCATGACCAATATGGTGATCAAATCATCAACCAACTCTAACAAATTACCTAAGGGTCTCATTACCTTAGAGAGTGTCTTCAACCCTGATGACCAAGCAAAGGATAGAAGCATGAATCTGGTTGCAAATAAAGGAGACCGTGTGCCAATCATAGTTGCTAACGGAAGGATGTTAAGCATAGGAAAGGTATGTTTTGAAGCTAAGCAAGAAAATTTTGTTCATCTCATAGTTGCTAATGGAAGTACGTTAAGCATAAGGAAGGTATGTTTTGAAGCCAAGCAAGAAAATTTTGTCCATCTATGTCAAGAATTTAATGATATATTTTCTTGGACATATGATGATTTAAAGGGGTTTGACCTTAGTTTGTTTCAACATAATATAGATCTCATGGATAATGTCAAGCATGTTAGGCAAAAATAGAGGCCATTAAACCCCAAGATTGGTCCCCTAATGATAAATGAGTTGTCCAAATTAATTGAGGCCAATATCATTTTCCCTATCAAGCATTCCTCTTGGGTGACAAACCTTGTCCCTATTAGGGAAAAGTATGGAGAGATTAGATTGTCTGTAGAGTTTAGGGATCTTAACCAAGCCTCCCTCAAAGATCTTCATACTCTCCCTTCCATGGAGAAAATATTGTCCAAGGTTAGTGTTTCAGAGAGATTCTCCTTCTTGGATGGATTCTCAGGTTATAATCAGTTGTTAGTCAAGGAAGCTAACAGATACAAAACTGCTTTTACTACTAAATGGGGTACCTATGCCTATAGCAAGATGCCTTTTGGACTAACGAATGTAGATGCCACATTTCAAAAAGCAATGGAGATGGCCTTCAAAAATATGATTGAGAGGTTTGTGTTAGTCTACCTTGATGATATCACAATATATTCTAAATATGTAGTAGAACATTTTGGTCATTTTAGACAAGTGTTTACAAGATGTAGAGAGTACAAAGTACCTTTGAATCCAAGCAAGTGTGTCTTTGCCACTAACCCATGGAAATTATTAGTACATATTGTATCTAATGATGGTCTAACCATTGATCCAGAGAAGACAAAGACAATACTTTCCCTTTCTCTTCCTAGTCACAAGAAAGGCCTACAAAGTTTTCTTATTAGTATAAATTTTCTGAGAAGATTTATTCCTAGCCTAGCTACCATGGTGAAACCTCTTACAACTATGCTAAAAAAGAATATGGACTTCTCATGGACCAAGGAAGAGAAAGTAATCTTTGAAGAGAACAAAGCAGCTACAGCTTCAGATCCTACTCTCATTAATCCAAAATTTGATAAAAAAATAATTCTTTACACCTTAGAAGGTGGGTCAAACATTTCTATTGTTTTGAGTCAGCTAAATGATAAAAATGAAGAGCAACCTATTGCTTTCTTTAGTAAAGGACTCAAACAATATGAAAATAAGTAGAGCTATGTGGAAAAGTAGGCCCTTGCAGTCATAAGAGCCTTGAAGAAATTTAGACACCTACTGTCTCATAACAAAATCCATTTGTTCGTCCCTCATGCTAGTGTTAAGGATTTCTTGTTAAGAAAAGACATTAGTGAGAAAAGAGCTAATTGGATCACCAAGGTAATGAAGTATGATGTGGATATTCAGAATACCAAAAATGATAAGGGGAAAGGGATTTTGCAAACAAATGATCTCATCTCATGAGCTTGATGAGGAAGTTGTCTTAGTGTTGGCAGAACAACAAGGGGCAATAAATGACAATCCAAGGAGTTGGATAGATGGTAAAAGACCTTCTTAGCTAGGAGCAGATATCCTCAAGGGTTGGATAAAGTTAAGAGAAGATAGTTTAGACTACAGTCTATTCCTTATGCTATAATTGATGGTGTTCTTTTCAGGAGGGACTTCAATGGAGCCCTACTAAGATGTACTGATGCCAACCAAGTAGAGAGGATAATCAAAGAGCTTCAATATGGTCCTGATGGTGGCCACTTTTCAGCGAGAACCACTACAATGAAGATCATTAGAGTCGGTTACTACTAGCCATCCTTGTTCCATGATTGCCACAAACATGTAAGGAAGTGTGAGAAGTGTGATTTCTTCTTAGGTAAGCAGACACTTGCAGTTCTTCCACTTCATCCTATCTAGGATGATCAACCTTTTTCTCAGTGGGGATTAGATTTTATTGGTCCTATTAACCCGCTTTCTAGATCTAGTCACAAATGGATTCTAGCTACTACGAATTATTTTACAAGGTAGATAGAGATAATAGCCTTAAAAGGCTCTACAAAAGCTTTAATTGTGGATTTCCATAATGGAAATTTCACAAGATTTGGTGCACCTTCTACCATTGACTATTGAAGATAACCAAAGGTGTTGGCACCACAAATTGAAGAATGGCCTGTGGGTTGGCAGAATAACACCCAAGAGAGCCATAGGAAATTCTCCCTTCATGTTGGTATATTATAGGGAAGCTAGGCTTCCTATCTCATTGGAGTTTCTTGCCCTTGAGTTGGTTCATCAACTGCAATTAATTGAAAATGATGTTATGTTTGTAAGAATGGTAGATTTGATGGAGTTAGAGGAAAAAAGAGGTCAAGCAATACAAACTTTAGAAATACACTAGCAACAGATGAAGAATAGTTTTGATAAGAAGGCTACAGTTAGAAGTTTCAGAGAAGGTGATCTTGTGTTGGAATGGGATATAGATAGAGTGAAGCCAAGGAGACATTCAAAATTTTATGCTTTATGGAGTGGTCCCTATGTGATCGTCAGTTGCAAAAAATCTAATGCTTTCTAGATGAGTAGGCCTAATGCTGAAGTCTTGCCTATTCCTGTCAATGGAATATATCTTAAGCCCTATTTCTAATGAATTTTTTTTATGTACATAGTCAAAGTAGTTTTGCTTTCCTTTTCTTTCCTATTTTCCAAGAAGTGCATGAGCATACATTTTGTTTTGTAGTAGAGGGTTTGGTTCTAAGTTTTAAGCAAGTTGCAGAAGAAGAAGGCATGTTATAGCTCAAGATGCGGTACAAATGATAAAATTGATGAGTTTCATGGCTTCAGATACTCCATAGCCCAATGGATCTTTTGATAGTCACTAGTAATATGCTAAGCATGCTTGCATCCAACCCGAGTTGCCATAAATGTTAGCCAAAATTGCGCTCTTGCCAAAAAATAAAATTCAAATAATAATCCATTTTAATATTCACCCAAGGTTTCTTATGAAATGATTTACCATTGGCCATATTCCTTATTTCATATTATGCCTTAGGATATTTTTAATTCATGATCATGTGATTCGGATAATCGTAGTTGGTTAAGTGTTGACTAAGGTCAAGGTGGCGAAGGTGCACTTTTCTTTGTTTTCACTTGATCGCATGGTTATATTGACAAGTTGTGGTTTAAATTGCAACAACGTGAAAAGGGGCAAGCCTTTAGTGTTCAAGGTGCATTTCACATCGTTAGATCTCTTTGATCTATGACAAGTGCATGATTGCAGCAGGTTAAAAGATGGTGAAGTCTTGAGTTTTGATCGAGCGATTCCCCTTGTTCTACTTGGTCGCAAGGCTCAGACAGTAACATTAGTTTAGGGTGGAAATGGTGCATATATGGTCCAAGCTCAATCTTCACATGTTTACAACAGTTAGTAAAAAATGCTAAGGGTAGGTTGCAAGGCAACGATGATTGGTGGATTGTAGTTTCACAAGCAATAACAATTATTAAAGGAAGGTGGTGGTGAGATTGCGATCATGAATGGTCAAACGCAAGGCATAAAGATTGAAAAGCTAACATAGTGGCATAATGGTAAGAAATGTTTGGTCCACATAGCAAGACTTAATGGATAAAACTCAATTGACCAAGAGTCACAATCGATTCAAAAGTTGGTGGCAATGGAAGCAGTTCCTTGAATGATGAGTCAAATCTTTCTAACCTCCTATAACCACTTTCATCAATCCCTAGGCTTGATCAATGCAAAGGGATACTCCACTATCATCTATTGATCCATTCATTCAGTTAGAGATTAAATGATTGTCGCTCCTAACCTCTTAGAGATTTGTTTGGTGAAGAAGTCATCCTCTCATGTATGGATTTATGTGATAGTTAGATCTTTTCAGTTTTGCAGTGATTATTCTCTAAATATTTGATTGTGGTGATTGATTTTTATCTTATGAGGGAAGTTATCCAGGTTATGTTGTCACTACAAAGAAAAATATTGTACTCTTTCTTATGGTCAGATCTTCGTTGTTTTCCCTAGTATTGCCTTGGCATGCTACTGTAAATTCCCTCTTTGCCTTTGAGTTATATGACTTTCTACCTTATCTCTTTCAATTGTCGTCATATTGTGCAAGCTTGCATACCTCTCTTTGATGTACTGTGAATATCTATAATTTGCATTTTATGTATCTCTTTGGCCCATAAATGATAAGAAGTGAAGCAATTTTCCTTGTGTCACTCATGTGGTTGTCTGATCTTTATGTAGTTTATAGATTAACGCAAGTTTGAATCCATATATCTTTGGACTGTTATAATAATAGTACTATGCATGTATGGGTAGAGACTAGTTTGAACACCCTATTTTGGTGCATCACCTCTTTATAATAGATTAGGTAGTTACATTCATGTATTCCTTCTCCCTTTACTCTTCAAGAATAGTTTAAGTGCATCCTAATAGTAGAGGAAGTTGACCTTCTCCTAAGACTCAACCTCATAGTTCAAGTCCCATAGCTTGGAGGTTGCTTCCATGTTTGATGAGGTTTTCCTTAGGTAAGACTTTGGACAAGGGTTCAAGCTTTTGTGACAACAGTGATATCCCATCTCTTTGTACTTTTCCAATGATCATCATCTTTGTCTCTCTTTCTTCTACTTTATCATTAGCATGAGATGGATTCATCCTCTCGCTAAAGTGGGGGATGACTGTATCATCATAATTAAGCACCCTTAATTAGGTTCCCATTTTAGCCCTATTTTAGTATGTATGGGTTCCCACATTGATTACACACACTCTCAACACTTATTGGACCTTTAAATTGACATTGTAAGTCTTATATTGATTCAATATCTTCAAAACTCAATATTGGTCCTTATTTCTAAGTTGCTCCTCTATTTTCCTCAAATAAAATAATTAATTTCATCACCTAGGTTATATATCCCTATTTGTGGCCTTCATGACCTATCTTGTCCTCAAAATAAGAATTGTCTAATAATATCACATCTACATTATATCCCTGATACCCAAACAAAATTTTAGCCCATTCTTCATGGGACATATCACTAATGATGACTTGTCTTAGGTTCTTGGGCCCACATTTGGCCCCAAGTCTAATAACAAGGTTTTATTGGGATATTTTCTTGCTAAAGGACAATGAGGTTTTGAGATGGAACATATACATTAAAAGTAGCAAAAATATTTATTACTCAACTAAGGAAAACTTCTCCTTCATGCTAAAGTTTCTAGTAACATCATAAAAGAATAGAAAACAATCATTCATTCATTTCAGGAAAGTTGTATTCATTCCATTGGAGTTTTACAAAAACACAATTTCTAGGGCATCAAGAATCCACAAGATGGACACACCCCTCAGGTTGGGCACTTCATACAAGAGACATTTTTTTGGGGGTTTTATCTCTAACACATGACTATAGAAGGTGATGAATTATAAGCAAACAATAATCATTAATAAAATTAAAAGGGCTATGAAGCCCAATTTTGTACACATGTATAACAAGTATAGATTTTTTCATAACATTCCAATGACCTTTTGAGCAACTCTCTTGAGAACAGGTGAAACAAAACTAATGGAAAAGGAATTATGCAAAAGAATCTTTGATAAAGACTTCCTTGAGTATTTAGAAAAGCTAATGATGAATAATGATAAGAATTCAACATGGCTATTGCACATCCTTGTGGTTTTTCTTGGGTCATTAAAGCTAGAGAAGAAATGCTTGAAATCCTTGCTTGATCTGAAAAGGTATTGGAGGGAAGATAAATTCCGAAATATTTCCTACTCACAAGATGAGAAGAAGAAGTTCAAGATATTATGCAATTTCTATTTCAAAGAAGTCTATACTTTTTGAAAATGGTAATGGGGATTTATGATGTGCAAGGAGATATTATAGGGGATCAAATGGATGAAACCAATGAATGGATTATTAAATACAAAATAAAGAGTGACTTGAAGACATGGGAAATAATAGCTCCATGTCTAGTGAGAAAGAGGCAGAAAAAGAAGATGTCCAAAAGAAAAGAAGAAGATGTGGGAAGAACCACCTCCATTGCTAAAATTGGAGTGGCACAGAGTCCAAATTTGGGAGTGAGTCCATCATTTTGTAGCTGCTATGGAGGCTAACCCTTGGAATTGAAGGGCTTGAGTAAACTTTGTTTCTGTTAAGCTTAGCTTTAGTTTTCCTACAAATAGCTTTTAGTTGCATTTAAATGTTATCATTCAAGGCCAGTAGGGATTGCAAAGTCTTCTAGTGATTTTCAACTTCATATGTTTTAATCTTTACCTATTCATCAAAGAAATTAAATTAGGTTCAATTGAAAAAATTAATAGGGTTTTCTATGCCCTTTGTAACATTCCTATTATTTTATTTTAAAATTAATAATAATTCTTCTATTATTTATTAAATATATAAGATATTTATTATAGATTAAGTTTTTTCTTCTTTTTGTTAGTTACACCAAAATCTACATGGGGCATGATCCCCACCTCATCTCTTACAATGTGGGAGCTTTTGCACATAACAAGACTTGATTTCTAATGGTCTCATTCAGAACCATTCAACATCAAACATCTTCCAATGATAGATTATAGAATCACAAGATCGAAAAATTAATATTATAGTTTAAAATAATATATTTTTAAAAAATATTACTAAAAAGATGTTTCTTTCTTTCTTTATTAAATCTTTAATTTATAATTTATATTGTTTTAAAGTTTTTTAAAAGTCTAAATACTCCTAGATTAATGATTATAAAAGTCTAAATACCCCTAAATTAACGATTATTAAAAGTCTTATATTAACAATCTTCTTCTCAAGATTCTAACACTTGAAAAGTTGTAGTTGACATTACATATAGATAAAGCTATAAATTGGACACCTATATTTTTATTGAATTATAATACTTACTTCAGTTTCAATAATATATGGTAAATCAATTATGACATAATCATTTTTAATTTTCATATAATATTTTTTAAAATTATGTAATTAATTTTTTTGTAAGTTAAAGATTTCAATTGGCAATTCACTTTTTAAAGATTATTTTAAAAAGAGAGGCCTTATCAATTTTGGAGTGGAGTTTATTCTTATAAGTTTATGCTCCACAATTTATGCAGAAATATCATTTTTTTTCATTTAACATATTCAAATGTGATAAGTAGGAGATAATTTCCACAACAAGTCAAATTGTGATATAGCTATTCAATACGAATCCATCTCTCATAAGAATAAATAGAACACTTAGCACCCATTGGATCTAGGTGATGCTCATAGAGGTGAAGCACCAAGACTTCCCAAGAGGTTACCCATCCCAGTACTACTCCAGCTTGAGTGCACTTAACTAGAAAGTTTCCTCCATGGTTAAACCCACTCTACTTGCAACCCCATTTCCAAAACCTTCATTATGTTGTGCCTTATGAATTTGACTCAAAAACTATACAGTTAAATCCTGATAGCAATATCACAATATTTAAATTTACTTGACTAAATAAATAAAAAAGTTTTAAAATTTTATTAATAATAATTGAATTTTTTATATGATTGGTAGAGAAAAAGTTTAATCTGGTGGGGAATTTGCAATCCCCCACATTTTCTACTGGCTCAAATTTGAACCTTAAAAAGAAGAAGATTCCCATTAATCCTCTAACAAACATTTTTTTTAAACTTACGAATTACAAAATTAATAAAAATAGATCTTGCAACCCCCTCTTAAGACCACACCCTTCTACCTCTTTATATTTATCTATATTTTTATCAACTCTAAACTAATAAACACACTAATAACAAAACTTTATTTTTTTCTCATTAAAAAAAATCCTCTATTAAAATATATCATTAAAATTTTTTATTATTATTATTTATAAATATATTTCTAAGTCCCCACTTGGTCTCTCTCCATGTCATAATTCCTAATCTTTAAAATGTTTTTGTAAAGATATTTTAAAGTTCAAAGTCTAAAAAATGTTTTATTGGTTCCTGTCGTAGGCAAGATTCTATAGCATTCAATAAAATGCTACTTTTTAATTAATTTGTCCAATCAGAATCTTTTATTTTTCAAAAAATTTCAATTTTGTATAGTTCTAATATATTTTGATATTTCATTAATTTCATGAAAAAATATTTATTGACAATCTTATTGGTTGCAACCTTGCTACAATCATTCTTTGGCTTTTAGTTTTCTACTTAATTTTTTTTTATGGCTACCATTAATATGATGAGATAACTCAATAAAATGTAATAAATATATTTGACAATATGTAAGAATGTCTTTTCATATTCTAACATATCTTGAGAAATTAAATTAAAATATTTCTCCCCTCAATCTTAGGCTTTTTCATAATGTAAATTTTTGAAAAAATCAGAGCTTCTCTAATCAGTCTGGAAAAATCTTATACATTGTAGATTTTAACAATTATGTTCATTTTTTTATTTTTCATTGGTTATAGAGGATGTATTCTTCATTTATTTTTAGACCATATGCTTGCAAACCCATTTTTTAGGAATACCCGCAACTGTTTTACAAACACAAAGCCCACATTTATCCAACGATTTTGTTTGAGTTCTTCATAGGTAGATTGTGGAACTTGCGTGGGAAATGTTTCATTGCACTTGGTTCACTAATGGATAAAAGTACTCTGGTTAAGATGAAGGAATCAATCTTTGATTAGAGAACAAATTAATCATGCATTCGAATCTGGTAAACCTGCACCCATAAATATTCCTATACTATTTTCACTATGACAATCTAAGGTGGGTTTCCATCCATCAATGAGTCAAAGAAAAACCTTATTAGTAAAAAGTCTCCTTGTTTAGATTAGAGTGTGAGTTTTTTTGTTACTATATTTCATATCATGTTTCTTGACCTATTGTCAACACTTAGACTTATTATCATGGAATGTGATGAACAAGAATTTGGAGAAAAGTGCAAGAAATGTCTTGATGGGATTCAAAATTGCATTCCCATTTTGAGTACAATTCCAAAATTTTGAGTCATTTTGAGTTGTATAAGTGCATTTTCTTGCTTGTTTACTCGACTGTACTTATTTTAAGATCTAAGAGGTGTTTTATGTTTCTAACACCTTGCATTCAGTGTATCCATGCATCCTATGAAACTTTTATGAAGAACACAATAGGTAGGTGGTGTGCGTAAGCAATAGGTAGGTGTTGTGCGTAAGCTATCCCCTTTTCTTATAAGAGGTCACTGTAGATTCCATCAGTTTGGATCTCTATAAGAGAGGTCACGCATTACTAGGACCATCATCATTAACCCAAATGCGTGTGGAGCATGGGCAACTGTGTTGTTATGTGATAAAATGAAGCTAATGGCCCAAGTGGCTCACACCCGATATGTAGACACATAGGTTTAACAATTGCAGGGAATATGTCTATTGATGATCCATTGGTTGTGTGGTGTGTAGTTGGAGGTTTACATAAGTGAAGGAACACTTTGATTTTGAGATAGCATGACTAAAGTTGAAGCCGGAGTCCTCCTTTTGCGAGAATCACAATGCCTTAACATGGAAACCTGGGATCCACATAGCAAGAATAGAATAGAGCTCCACGGCGAAGACAGTCCATAGCTGGAGAAGGAAGATGGCCCATGACATGAGGCCAAGTGAATCCACATCAATAGATGCTTAGCACTCGCAAGCTAAGAAAATATAGAATAGAGCACCTGCATTGAGGAATTGGAAGCTCCACACACATTGAAGAAGTAGAGCATCCACATGAGGAGTAGAGCATCATCTAGGAGGAAGGGGCTACAAACATGCATATTGAAGGCAACAGATGTACTCCACGTGAAGGATAGCTCTTGGGGGAGTGAACGTGTGAAATCATGACATGTAGAGGAGTAGCAGGCTAGAGTGAACTTGACTGCAAGTGTGCATGGTCCTTCCACATAAATGGCATCCCTACTAGGATCGTTCCCTTTACATTACTCTCCAAATGCTTAAGTCCCACATGCTTTATGTGGAGGACATTTCAAATGCTTTTATATTTGACCATACAATATTCAATTATCTTTAAGACACAGTATGTTTTGGAGCAGTTGCTCAATTGGAGGGGCCTGCCAAGGTTGGTTTGATGGCAAAGTCAACAACATTTTGACTGACCTAGTAGACCAAAAAGTGCCACATGGCATGCTTGGGAATCTCATTGAAATATTGGAATACAAAATTTGAAGAGGTACGATGTCATGATAGCTGTAAGATCGGGGCGTGAAGAATGAAGGCTTGAGATGCTATGATGATATCATAGGTTCAAGAGTTCATAGCATTGAAAAGGAAAAATATGAGAGGTAAGATCATACGAGGATGTCATATGGTCCAAGGAAGGCAAATTTTGAGTGGAGATGCTACGAAATAAGGTCAAAATAAAATTAAAAATATTGATGTCAAAATAATGTTGTCAGATCAGAGAATCCAATATTAAGATATTTCAAATTGAACACATCAAAATTCAAATGTTTGAAAGATTTAAATGAAGGGGAATTATTATAGAGTTCAACTACATAGTATTTTTTACTTTTCAAAATTTTAATCCTTTGTTCATGGCCCAGGGATTGGATTTTCAAATCAGCATCAGAGGCATCATTCTTATCAGAAACATAAACTATAATATATACCACCAGAACCAAGAGAAGATGAACTCTTTATTTCTAAAGTTAGATTTTGCACATATATTTATCAGAAGAAGCTACAGGAGGTTATATAATTTTGGGGCATCCTCAGTATAAGGGCAGATTTGTTGTTTCAGTGGGGAATAAGATCAAATTATGATCAAATAGAGATAAGATTTGATGCACTGGCAACCATAAAGGACAACTTGAATGATTTTAAAGGCAATTGGAAGAGATTAGAGTTTTTTCGACAAGAGCAGTTAGAGATATGAGAAAAGGAAAAACAAGACAAACTAGATTAGATTGCAAATTCTTCACATTTTATCTAATAACAGTTTCCTTCACAAAGTGGTTTTGTTGATTACCTTTTAGGAGATATTTGATACTATGTAACAACAATTAATAGGATTTGATTGCCAACATATAGAGAAGAGATAGTTTTCAATAGTAGTAGGATGAGGAATTTCAGCATGACACATGTCAGAATCAGATTTATGATTTGAGCTCCTTCTCCTCTATAAATCTTTCTTCTCTTCTCATTGTATAGGTTCCAATTTTGAGATTTTCTCACTATTGTGAGACCAACAAGGTTCCAATTTTTATGACTGTAAGACCACAAGGTTGGCTCCAGTTCTAGAATTGTGATTCAACATTCTCAGCATATTTTCCTCTATATTGAACAACAACAATGTAGTTTTTTTTGAAGTATTTAGATTATATAGTCATTTGTTACGTATCGATTTTAAAGAAATGAATACAAAGCTTCATTGAAATGTTCATTCATAATTTTTCTCCTTGTTTATGGGTTTGTAGTTTTCTATTGATATATGCCCAAAGTGCATATCATCTAGTTACAACTTGTTTTGAAGTTGAATGCCACTGTATGTCTTTTTGTTGGGTCAAGGACCTAAGTAATTTGCTTGATATTGCATTGACAGAATTGCAAGAATCATAAGAGGATCTAATCAGTACGAATTTTGTTTGAAGATTGATGACTATTTGCAAGGTAGATAGATAGATCAAATATCTGAGTATACAAGTATATTTCGAGTATCCATGTGTGTGTTTTGATTTAGTTTATGCCCAATGGATAAGGGAATAATAAGCTTTGAGATTACATGTTTTTGTTGTTGCATACTTGGGTTATGTTGATTCAATCATTAATCGAATATATTTTCCCTTTTAGTTTAAGAGTTGAAAAGAGTTACCCTCACTTAGTTTATCACCTTCATAGGTCATTTCATTAGTTATTTCATGTCTGTGATTGGTTGCATTAGGGGTTTTATCTACTATCTAGATTTAGTTATATGCCTTTACAATGGTACCATATAAAGAATCTAAGGTCCACCCACCTAGGTTTTGTAGAGCCTGAAGAAGAAGGAGACTTAAATAGCTTTATAGTTGGCCCTAGTGTCTGAATAGGTGCATTGAAGGATGGGTGTTAGCTGCCCCTAGGTGTAAATGTTCTTATCATTAGGTTATTCAAAAGTTGTTAATTCAGAAGCCAACAAAATGGTGACTCCACTGGGGATGTATTGAATCTGAAGGTGATTCAATACCATAGAAGGTAATGCATGAAACAAGTTATCATGGTGAGTCTCTGATATGTTTTCCAATTTCTTACTCAATGTCATGCACCCCAATAGTGTTTTATCCAGAACACTAGTATTTTGAAGGTTGAACAAAGATTGCATTATTACTAGTGATTCATCATTAATTAGTTCAGTTAAGAATTATTTTCAAAGTGTTGTAGTGCTTAGAGTCAAGAATGAACAATAGTTTTTGTTCTCTGTTTCAAGATTATAAATCTACAAGAGTGGTTTGATGATTTGCATTTTTCTTACATTTGAAAGTCTGGTTTAGATTTTGTCAAGTGACAAATTATGTAACATTTCTCATGTTTGTGAGTGGCGACTCTACATCTCTATACAAGTGTATCCTAGTTGATTTCATGTTGTAAATGTTTGAAGGACTTTTAGTTTGTAAGGGCAGATCTGAACCTCTTGACAATCATTTTTGGAAAGAAGTTTGATTCTTGATTAAAGTTGAGTGTTGTATGCTTCTATTGTTATAAGAAATTTAAATGTTTGAAAGTGAACCGCAACTGTGATTTATTTGTCCTCTTCAACGATGTGGTAGCTCTGCATGGTTTTATTTCATGGTGTGAAAGAGTTTCAATTCACACCCATGCCAAGATTCAGTAGATAAAGTTTTGCATCAACACTTAAGGTATTTTACTTTTCATGAATTTCATTTTCATGAAAGTTGAATGTTAGAAATTAGTGGTTGCCTCTATTCAGTGAATTTCAACTCTAGGTTAAAGAGGTAGAAGTTTTTATTTTGAAATGGAGTCAGATCTCGGATTTGAGGTTAGTTTGCCAAGTTCTAAAAATTAGGAAATTGTGGTTAGTAATATTACTATGCTGAACAAGCAAATCAACAATATGATTGTCAGTATAGTAAAAGGGGCAGCAAGAAGTACTCAGGGTCTAAATGTTGAACAAGTTTATATAAATTTTAAATTAATAAACAGTATGATGCCTTTTCATTCTAGACCTGAGGAATCTTCCCTACCTAGTGTTTTCCTATATATTCTTATGCCTGATTCAGTTAACTGGCCAACACATGTAAGATTGCAAGAGCTTATGCAAGCTGAAGCATTCATTAAGAAGATGGAAAGTGATAACAATAGAGTTCATATTATGTTTTCTATTGATGATGGTACATGTGTTGAAATTCAAGGTAGTAATGAATATAATGAATCTATAAAAAATGATAATTTGTCTTCTGAGTGTGAAGAGATGGATTTAGTTGTTAGTGAATAACATGATTGCCATTAACATAAGGAAGGCAAATATATGACTAAAAATGAGTCTTGTGATAGTGAGTACAAAGTTGAAGAAGTGTATAACAGGAGTAGAGGTAATGATTCCTATGATGAAAATGAGTGTAGTGATGATTTTGATTTTTCAGATTGTCCTACTAATGTTGCTACTGCTATGAGTTCTTCATGTCATCCAACTAATAATCACAGCCAGGAGATGATTTGTGAGGCACTCTTCTTAACCCCTGATGAGATTTCAACTTTGTTGGCTCGTGATTTTGAAAAATATGTAAGTACTTCTAAGGATGTTCATATTTTTCCTTATGATGTTTCTTTATTTAATCAAGTCACTTCCCCAACGTTTGATGTGGAAAAAGATACAAAATCTGAATCATCTTTGTCAAGCTTTGGAGGTGCATATGACAATACCTCAAATATTTGTGCACATGATGGCTTTTTAGATGTAGGAGATGTCATTAAAGGGAAGTTTGGTACTATCTTAGTTTCTTCTCATGTTGGTGATTGTACTACAATATGTTTTGATACTTCATGTGATGAGGAGGAAAACAATGAGGGCTGCAATTCTAATTATGAGATTCCTTTTTATAATGATAAATCATGTAATGATCAGTTTGATGATTTTAGGGTTCCCTCAAACACTTGGTTAGATGAAGATAATGACTGTGATCAACATGTTTTGGATCAACATTTTCAGGACAATTTTTCAGATTTGGTAACTAATTAGTTTTTTAAGTATGAAGAGGTTTTAGTGACTGGTAAATTTGATTTGATGAGTAACATGACTACAATTAGGAAGGGATCATATTTTACATACTCCTCACACCTAGATACACAAGGTGACTTACAATTTCTTGACATGTGCAACTTTGTGAACAAAGTGGAATATGAATTCTTTGTGTTTCCTCTTGATAGCATGCATCTATCATATGTTCGTGATGGTTCTCAATTTGATTTTGGTATTCAAGAGCATGCTGATATACATTTTCATAGTGAATGAGATGAAGAGAGTGATTCAAGTTTTTATATGCACTATGTGAATGATTTTGTTTCACATAATCTGCTAATGAGCATTCTTGATGTGCGTGGTGAAACTCATGAAAATGATCCTTACAACTTACCTCAAAGAGATGTAAATGAGAATCATGTTTTTGATAGAGGTAAGAAGTTTTGAAAAGTTTCGGTGGCCCGAGGCTATCGTCTTGTAAATTTAGTGTAGATTCCTTGATTTTAATAAGTTGTTCAAGAGAGTTTTTTTGTTGGAGTGGTCTTCTTCCTCCAAAGATTTGAATCCTTGCCATGCTTGTAAGGGGCATGCATCCCTAGACAGAGCCACTGATGGGACTCAAAATTTGCGTTCTCATTTTGAGTACCATTCCAAAATTTTGAGTCATTTTGAGACTATAAGCGCATTTTCTTGCTTGTCTACCTAACTGTCATTTTAAGGTCTAAGAGGTATTTTATGTTTCTAACACCTTACATTCAGTGTATCCATGCATCTTATGGTGATAAACTATCATTTTGAGTCATTTTACGAAGTTCTATTTTGAATAGTGTTCAGTTATGCATTTTTTGCTTGAGTGCCAAACAACGACATAAAGCCCAATTTTGATTTGAATATCTTGCACCTAGTAATGTTTCATGGTTGACCACTTTGGGATTATTTAGTATGCATATTAGTGGACCTCTATTTCAATTTTCATGTATTTTTGATATGTTTTGAATTCCTCGAAGTTGGTTACTTATCTTTGTCATGCTAATGCAAATTTGCCTTGAATTCTAGGAGGACCTGTTTGACCAATTGTAATTTGACCTAGTTGACCATACTGAGAAAATTCCTTTTACATCACAGTTTTACCAATGTCATAAAATGTAGATTGATCAATACCTCTGTTCAGGATGTAATAACTCTGAATCCATAATATATGAGATTGAATGGTTTGTACCACTACATTCCACTCTGAAAATACTTCAAGTGTGCCAGTTTTCAAGTCTTCACTAATCCATCTACACACTTTCCCAAGTCCATTCCATTTGAGAAAACCATAGTTCTATTGTTGTCTGCAGTCCTCCAAATCCAAGTACCTCACTTCGCACACTTGCCAAACTCACCTTGTTATTTGTCATGAGCCCGAATCACAGATTTATATTCCCCTCATGATAGTGAACTCACAACATAGTTTTCATGCCCCCAGGTATCCATTTGACCCATTTCTAAAGCCAAAACTGAACACATTTTACTGTTTTCTAACATGTTTGTTTGCAGGCAGTTTCAAGTAAGCAACTTTGACGGTCAATATCTTTTGACCCCGAAGTTGTCATGCGATGAGATTTGACAGGGTGCAAGGATGTTGAAAAAGGAACCAATATGTCAGATCCCATGGCCTAGTTTGTTTTTGTTAATTTTTAAAGCCATCCTATAGGCCTTCCTGTCAGTGAATCACAGTTTGCAGATAAGTGATAAAATGAGTGCTAAGTGTTCCAATGAGTGCTAAGTGTTCCAATGAGTGCTAAGTGTTCCATTTATTCTCATGAGAGATGGATTCATGTTGAATCACTACTCATGAAACATGGGTCATCGAGTTTGACTCAAAAATCACACAGTTAAATCCTGATATTCACATCACAATTTGACTAGCTGTGGAAATCATCTCCTACTTATCAATTGATGAGCTTAAGGGGCTTTCTAATGAATGGTTCATAAGGCACAACACTTGGTGAAGGTTTTGCAAATGGGGTTGCAAGCTTTGGGTTTAACTGTGGAGGAAACTTCGTAGTTAAGCGCGCTCAGGCTGGAGTAGTACTGGGATGGGTGACCTCCCGGGAAGTCCCGGTGCTTCACCCCTGTGAGCATCACCTAGATCCAATGAGTGCTAAGTGTTCCATTTATTCTCATGAGAGATGGATTCATGTTGAATCACTACTCATGAAACATGGGTCATCGAGTTTGACTCAAAAATCACACAGTTAAATCCTGATATTCACATCACAATTTGATTAGCTGTGGAAATCATCTCCTACTTATCAATTGATGAGCTTAAGGGGCTTTCTAATGAATGGTTCATAAGGCACAACACTTGGTGAAGGTTTTGCAAATGGGGTTGCAAGCTTTGGGTTTAACTGTGGAGGAAACTCCGTAGTTAAGCGCACTCAGGCTGGAGTAGTACTGGGATGGGTGACCTCCCGGGAAGTCCCGGTGCTTCACCCCTGTGAGCATCACCTAGATCCAATGAGTGCTAAGTGTTCCATTTATTCTCATGAGAGATGGATTCATGTTGAATCACTACTCATGAAACATGGGTCATCGAGTTTGACTCAAAAATCACAAAGTTAAATCCTGATATTCACATCACGATTTTAAAATTGTTCTTTACTCAGATTCCAGTTTATTTGGATTGTTCATGTCACATATTATAATTGATTTTAAGTTGAAATCTTAATTGTAATTTTATATTAAAATATTAATTTTGTCATGAATCATAGAATTTTTTTGATCCATATGAATCATAGATTTTTAATTTAGTGGAACTAATTAGTTTAATTGAACAATGGTCTTGGTACTATTTTTACTCAAAATGAAGAGTCTTTAAAGACATTAATTTAGACCTTTACAAACTTGTTAGCTTCAAATTGTTGAAAACTATAAATATAATAAATAATTATAAACATAAACAGTTATACGATAATTATTGATATTATATTTCATATCATATTATAATATAATTTTAATTTTAAATAAGTATGTATATTTAACATTTTATACATAGAATAAAAATCTCCTATTTAATTTTTACCAAGGCACCACTAAAGCTACATTATAGCTCTTATTTTATGTGGTTTAGTTTAATAAATAAAAGATAAATATTTATTGATAAGTAGGAGATAATATCTAGAAGAAGTCAAATTTCAATATTGCTTTCAGGATTTCACTGTGTGATTTTTTAGTCAAACTCATTGACCTATGTTTCATGAGTAGTGATTCAACATGAATCCACCTCTCATGAGAATAAATGGAACACTTAGCACTCATTGGATCTAGGTGATGCTCACAAGGGTGAAGCACCAAGACTTCCCGAGAGGTCACCCATCCTAGTACTACTCTAGCCTGAGCGCGCTTAACTATGGAGTTTCCTCCATGGTTAAACCTAAAGCTTGTAACTCCATTTGCAAAACCTTCACCAAGTGTTGTGCCTTATGAACCATTCATTAGAAAGCCCCTTAAGCTCATCAATTGATAAGTAGGAGATAATGTCCACAGCAAGTCAAATTGTGATATTGTCCTGTGAGCATCACCTAGATCCAATGAGTGCCAAGTGTTCCATTTATTCTCATGAGAGATGGATTCATGTTGAATCACTACTCATGAAACATGGGTCAATGAGTTTGGCTCAAAAATCACACAGTTAAATTTTGATAGCAATATCACAATAAAGATTTATATTTTTTTTCATTACAAGAATTAAAAATCAAATTTAGTCAAAGTCATAAAAAAAAAAAAAAATTTAAATATTAGAATAAATTTTTTATTTCAAATGTTAGATTGAACATTCTATATTACAATTTATTTTTTATTTATAACTTAAACATAAGTAGAAAGAAATCTTTGACATTTACTAACATAGCTATATTACATATACATTTTTAATACTTTCACCATAACCTTCAACTAAGATGCACTATGGGCAGGATCTAGACGCTATGTTTCAAACTCGTTTTCTATTTTTCCTTGGCTTGGAGCTTTAAAATAACGTCCACCTTGTATAGTCGAATCTTTCCATTGGTTCGCTAGTTCCAGTCACATGGAGTCAAGCAAATGCAGACGAAGAAGATTCCACACGTGAATGCGGCCAGATTTTTTTCAGCTCGTACATCATTAGCAGCACTCTCATTTAGATAAGCTCTGTCAATGGAGCCAATGAACGAATAAATGCTTGTATTGGAGTCAATAAATTAGTCATAATCATGTTCAGAAGACCAGCAAAGTTCAATGTAGAAAATTCCACATACATGTATGTTGCCCATTTCTCTTCTTTTTCATTTGTGGTTATTAAGAGTGCAAGAATCCTTTGTTCCCTAAGTTGAACTGTAATTTTCTTTTGAAAGGAGGAGAAGAATGGGCAAATATATGAAGTGGGGTTGCACGAAATTGAGCCTTGCTGGGGTAGGGTTTGTTACAGTAGTTGTTATAATAGTTGTTACTGTATTTGCTTCAGTATTAGTGATGAGGGATTCAAGTCATGGAGATCATGGGGGTAATGTGTTGCAAATAGAAGGGGAGGGACAGAGCAATGGTGCAGCAGAGGCTCCTGAGGCTCCCCTTTCTCCTGTGGCTCTCCTTTCTCCTCTAATGGTAAATCTTAGTATTGTTGAGGCAGCAACATCGAAAGGAGCAGGTGAGTTTGCCCTTTACCCAAAATCAATTTCAGAATTATTAGTATCACGGTTTCGGTTTTTTCCCAATTATCTTTATTCTGTAAGTTGGATGCTGACATTAGTAAAGCTTACTTTTGTACCTGTAAACATAAATCTATAGACTGGATAATGGAATGATTAAATCTCAACTTTCATGTCTCTATATTTAATCAGCCTTGGAACTGTTAATAGCATTGGCTTTTATTATCTTCTCTGTAATTTGGATGGTTACATTGGTAATGTTCAATTCAATTTTAAACAGCCATAAAACATAAATTATTTATAGAATTCTTCCAGAGATGCTTTCAAAACAAAGAAAATAATTTTTCTTTCTAATTTGGTTGCCTACATTGCAATACTTTGAGTTTTAACATCAATTAGTCTCAGAATTTCCCGTCATAGCATCCATAAGCATAAATTAATCTCAGAATTATCCTTATCATGGTTTTTTAATTATTTGTTCTCTAAATTGAATTTTGACTTTAGTACAATTTATTTTTATCATTTCCAAACATACCCGAGTCTCAAAAATATCCCTGTCATGGATATTTAATGATTTGATTTATTAAAATTTAAATTAGTTGCTGGTATTACTACTAGCATTTGTAATGAAAGGACTATGCCTATAGACAGTTGTCGGTAAATATGTTAGAAAATGCAACTTATTATTAATTTTTGAATAGAAAATAATGTGTAAACTAGGATGTGGTAGAATTTCTTTTCTTCTTTATGAATATTATTTTTGGAACAAGTTTTTGAGATATAAGAGCGTAAGTACAGAGGTCAAACTTTTTTTAGTGCACACTTTACTCCCACAGAAACCTCATCATCTTCACTTCGCTTGAAAAACTTGATCATAAAATTTTCTAATTTCAAAGAATAGGCTGATGATCCGCAAGAAGAAAAGTTATCTAATTAGTAGGTATGTCAATCGAGGTGGAACACTGGAGGAGAGGAAACAAAGATTAACAATATTCCAACGTTGGAGAAGAGAAAACAGAGATTAACAAGATTTCAATGCTGGAGAAGAGAAAACCAAGATTCATAAAGTGCAGCAAATTCCAAGAAGGATGGACAGACTAAAGCGAACTGCACTTCACACGGCCCCATAGACTGATCATTGATCTGAGCCAAAATCCCATCGCTTACTGGATCCAAGGTGTCTACAATGAAAAAACTGTGAGGCAATGCAGAATAGTGGAGAAGGAAAAATCCACAAACCCTGAAAAGCTTCCAGTGCTGAATGATACCAACATTCTAGACGCACACACAGATCTTGAGATCCCTGAGAAACACTGTGCACAGGCTGTAATCCTCAGCATAATGGGGGCACACACAATGCCCCACCTCAACCAGATAAGATAACAGGGAAAGGTACCCAGAATCCAGACTTATGGCTCTTCTTGATGACTGCTTTGAAGGTAAAATTATCTCTTTCAAGCATCCCAGTGATATTGTAGAAATTATTTCAGATTGCAAAGCTAAAACGATAGTTTTATTTTTCCTTAGAGGGGTTCCAACTGATCAAGACTTTTTAAAATGTGCCCATAACACAGGAACTAAAAGGCTGGAGCATACAATCTATTAGGGGTCTGTGTAGAGGTTATGTGGCTTGCAGTTTTGTGAACCCAGAACATGCTTGCGCAGTTCTGCAGTGTGGAACATGTTTAATATGTGCACAAACTTATTATGTTCAGACATGGTACCTTGAAATCAAAATACCCTCAGTTGCCGATTTGGGTTCGAGGACGGATTTGGGTTTGGGGTTCAGGTTTGTGGGTTCAAGCAATTTTATTTTTCCCCATTTGGGTTCATGGGTGGGTTTGTGAGTATATATATATGCAAAAAAAAGAAGAGAAACATGCATAATTGTAAAACTAACTTACTAAGTCATTTCATAGTATGAATATACCAATGTTACTTGATCATTGATCAATGCCAAATGTCAAAGATAAACATTAAATACTCGCTCATTAATCTATGTTCATGATTGTGAAGTAAATCATACATTGAATTACTAAATTGCAAATGAAATTTCAGAACATAAACTAGTTCATATTGATAGATAAATTGATAATAAAGTTCGAAACATAATGAAAAATGAAAAATGTTGAATAGTTTGTCAATGATCATAGATTCATAGTATCAAAGATGCAAATATCCTTCAAGGGTCAATTGGGTCATCAAAAAATGAGGTATCAATGGCTTCATCCCCAACTATATCTACATCCTCATCATTGGAACCCAAACCGGTTCCACTAGCTCTAGATGCTGTCACATCCTCATCCTTGTCCTTCTCAACATCTAGCAAGGCAATTATATCTAGATCCTGGACGGTCATTTCCAAGTCAGCAGTCTTGGGTATTACATCCCACAATTTCTCTGGCCCCTTCTTGTATTTTGGATCCTTGTGTGACAGGAGATGCCAGTTGTTGTGAATATATACCAACTCCTTTTCTTTCTTATAACCCAACCGGTTACGCTTCACTGAGTGGATAAAGGAGTATGTACTCCAATTTTGCTTAGCAGCAAAAGAGCTCGCAACCTAGAGAGACAACCAACAAAGTTTTAAAAAATTAGAAATTGTAAAAATATAATACAATAGGAATTTAATAATGCTAATTCTACAAGCTAAGTGGCCATAAAAAAAGGAAACTTAAATACTTGTGACAGGATCTTAATGGCAAGAGGTTGGAGGTACATGTAACCTTGCCCATGAAGTACCACCATCCAATGACATCCATTCTACTTTGGTCATTGATTGAATTAGGGTCTTCTAACATTCAATTCCACCTCTCAAGGTCACTAAAGAGCCTGCTAAATGCCTTCTTATATCCACTAGCAACCTCAGGATCTCTGTATGGTGCCACTCTACCAGGAATAGAAAGTATCTCACCGCTATAATATTTGGGAGAAAGTGCATATGCTAGGAGGTGTAAAGGTGTAGTCATCTTGTTCCAATGATGCAGAACAATTTTCTCCACCTTTCTGTAGAAGGTTTTCACAGGATCCTGATCTCTCCTTTGAAAGACTTGGGATGTCAAATGATGTCCATGTAAGTTATCTTGATGTAGTGTAAATTAAAATTAAAAAATCAAAATCTCTCAATAAACAAGGATAAAGTACTGTATAAAAATTTAAACTTACCATTTTCACTCTCTCTAGCATGGAGTCCATGGCATCATATATGTCCCCCAAACAAGGCTCATCAATGTCAACAAACCAAAGCATAGACATGATGGGCTCAATAAAATTCTAATACATATTCCACCCTGTTCCAAAAATCATCACTCAAGATCAAATCCTTTACATTTTTAGACCTTGCTGTATCAACTTGCTTCCACCCACCTCATTGGTTGCTAATAACCATTTGGGACAATTCTTGTTTTACCCTCACAAGTCGTTTAAGGACGATTGTGTGTGAAGCAAACCTTGTTTCAACAACCTATTACCATGTTAATTAAATTGTAAGTTAATAACACATTTCAAATATGTAAACAACACAAATTTTTTTTTATTCAATTATTTAAAGTATGACACAAAAAGATAAATGATATTATTTAAAATTTACCTTCAATAATTCCAAGCGGGAGAAAGTTTTGAAAATTGCTTGTGACATATGGTTGTTTGCCACAAGCATTTGGATTTCCTCACCCTCATACACTTTTTTCACCTATTCAATTTGGGTGTCAATTGCTTTCATTACCAAGTTCAAGGAGTGGACTATGCATGGTGTCCAAAAGATATGATCATAACGTGCTAAAACCGAGGCACCTACAAACCTACAAACTTTAACACTGTCTGTTATTACTTGGACAACATTGTCAACTCCCACGAACTCTATGGATTCAATGACAAGCCCGACAATAAAATTTGCATCCTTTACCCACCCTTCACAATCAACTACCCTCAAAAACATTTCTCCCTTGGGGGAGACAACAATCACATTTATTAATTGATGGTTTTTGCAATCTTTCCATCCATCAGAGACAATACTCAACCCCGGTTGGATCCAAGAATCTCTTATTGGTTTGAGGAGGGTGTCTACATTCTTCTCTCATTATGCAATATGGTGGTTCTCAACTTTTCATATGTAGGTCCTCGATAACCACGAGGTGCTTCATTTATTACTTGCACCATCTCTCTCCAATATGGTGATCTCATGAGATTGAATGGAACACCATTCGTAAAGAGGCATCTGTTAAGAATATAGCTTCATTTGTATTGAAGCATTTGTATTTATTATGGTTATGAACATATATGTAATTGTGATATTGATATAATAACATATTCAAACACACACACACACACACACACACACATACACACTTGTATACTGTATATATTATTATTTACATCTATATATATATATATATATTATTAAATGTCATTATAAGTCAAACCATATTAAATATTGTTGTATTTTAACATGGATTGGTAAAGGCAAATAATTGTTTTAATAGCATATGTATTGGTTATGGGAAGTCACAGTCCCATGGGAGGTTGTGACTCCTGTGGCAATTGCCACAGGAAAGTCACACCCTCCTATGATATCGTGACTCTCCTTAAAGATATATATTGTGATATTGGGTGATTGTTCTGATTAGCGAATCAATAACCATGGCATTCAAGATTACCCACAATCATCAGATTATTACAAACAGTCTCTCCATACTGAAATACTGAGATCAGAAATTGTTATTGTCCTTCAACTTGCATTCGAGGATTGGATATTGTTTATAGGTTACTAACACCACCGAACTTAGTTTTTCTCTAGAATAGATCCATTTTGTTTACATGGTATCAGAGCTTAACTAGAGAAAAATTCTAAAGACAAACTTACAATACTCTTTTCCTTATACAAGGCTATTTTTTTTTGCTTCATTCAAAATGTTGAACAGAATCAAAGTAGAAGACAGATTGGAAGGGGCAATAAACTTTCCTTCCTGGAAAATTCGAATAATAGCATTACTTGAAGAACTCAAACTAGAGTCTTTCATAGAAAAAGATATTAAAATGCCTGCAGAAGAATCATAAAAAACTACTTGGAAAAGATGAAACAATAAGGGTAAGAAAATCATAATTGATGCTGTTAGGGATCATATACTTCCTTCCATAGCAAGTTTGAAAATAATGTATGAAGTATTTAAAACTATAAAAGATACATTTGAAATAAACAATGCTAGTAGAAAACTAACATTAAAACATCAGCTTCTGAATATAAAAATAAATAAAGGATAATGGATGACAACTTACTTCTTAAGAATCTCTGAAATAAGAGACCAACTTGCCATCATTGGAAACAATGCAAATGACGAAGAACTTACACTAATTACTATAAGAGGCTTACCTATAGCATGGGAACCCTTCATTTAATATGTAAGTCGTCCCTCTCTTCCAAAATTTGATCAACTTAAGAATGAGTGCATTCAAGAGGAATCCTGATTAATCTCTAGAGGAATCTACACAAATCAAGAAGGGGAGCTTCAAGCCCTACATACTGACAACAAAAACAAAGGGAAGAAGAGGAAGTTCAAACCAAAAAGAGGAAATAATCCTAAACATCAAAAGGAAAGGGATCTATCCAAAGTTCAATGCTATCGATGTGATAAACTTGGTCACATTCGAAGATTCTGCCCTGAAAGAAAGAAAAATCAAGCAAACATATCTGAATCTTTTGAAGTTGAAACTCCTTTATTCTTTCTAGCTTTATCAAGTGAATTAAACACAAGCAATAATACTTGGATAATAGATAGTGGAGCATCAAGACATATAACTGGATTTAGAAGTCAGTCTGAAACATTCGAGAAGTATTGCACAGAAGAAGTCACAATTGGAGACAACTCTACTTATTCAATAAAAGGAATTCAAACTTGCTCTTTACAAATACAGACTGGAGAAACTCTACAATTAAAAGAGGTGCTATTTGTACCAGGAATAAAAAGAAACCTAATTTCCATTTTGGGTCTAGCTGATGAAGGATATCGAGTCACCTTCAATGAGGATAGAGTATTATCATGGCCTAAAAACTCCAACATAAAGAACACTATCAATATAGGATCAAGAGATGGAAGCCTGTACAAATTAAACCTTAAAGCAAAACAACAAGCTCTAAATCATGAAGTTCATAATCCTAATGAACTTTGGCATAGAAGATTAGGGCACCTTGGCTTTAGTGCTCTTCCCACCATAGGGAAAATCACAACAGGTCTACCTAACCTCAATTCTGATCACATTAGTATTTGCAAAGGGCGTGCTTTAGGAAAAAATAAGAAAGGATATTTTCCCTTAAGCAAACACAAGTCTAAAATTGCATTAGAACTTATACACACTGACTTATGTGGACCCATGTCAACACCCTCTCTAGGGGGATTATTGTACCATGTAACTTTCATTGATGATTACTCTAGGAAAACTTGGATATGTTTTCTAAAACTTAAAGAATCTAATGAAGTTTTACAAAAATTCAAAGAGTTCAAAGCTCTTGTGGAAAATCACAATGGAAAGAAAATAAAAGCGTTAAGATCTGACATTTTCAAAGCATTCTGCATTTCTGTTGGGATTAAGAGGGAGACTACAATGCTGTATAATCCTCAACAAAATGGGGTTGTAGAAAGGAAAAATAGGACTATTATAGAAGCAACAAAAGCCATGATTCATGATCAATATCTGTCTATGTCTTTTGGGGCCGAAGTAGCAAATATTGCAATCGACATTCAAAACATAAGTCCTCATGCAACACTAGAAAATATAACTCCCGAAGAAGCTTTCTTAAGAATCAAACTAGATCTTATTCATCTAAGGATTTTCAGTTGTCTTGTCTACATCCATATCCCCAAAGAGAAAAGGTCTAAACTAGAACCTTCTAGAAAGAAAAGCATATTTGTTGGCTATAGTGAAATAACTAAGGGATTCAGAATATACATTCTAGGGCAAAAGTTTGTTGAAATCAGTAGAGATGTTCAATTTGATGAAGTGATCACTTTCAATGTCTTTAAACAAAGAAAACAAGGAAACTAAAAATTAGGAGTTTATCATAGAAGATGAGTACAATACTGAAAATCAGCGGAAGAACACTATAGAAGATAATTCAATTGGAAATCTAAGGGAGAGTCTCCTCGAAAAGACAGGGACACACTTCCATCCAACACTGAAAACGATGAAGTTTTAAATCACAAGAAAAGACCACTAACTATGGGCAAGAAAAATGATTCAACAGAACAATGTGGAACTAGATGATGTTTTGAGAGAAAATAAGAAAACTAGAAATAAAAAATGTTATATTGCCTTAGTAACAGAACTCACTAAAACAGAACCAACTAATGTTGAGGAGGCCTTAAAAAGTCAAGCGTGAAAAGATGCAATGGTAGAGGAATATCAATCCATTCTAAAGAATGATGTCTGGGATATTGTTCCTAGACCTAAGGACAAATCTGTGGTATCTTCAAAATGATCGTTTAAGATCAAGTATGTACCAGACACAAGTATTGAAAAACATAAAGCAAGATTTGTTGCAAGGGGTATTTCTCAAAAAGCCGTGATTGATTATGAAGAAACATTTGCTCTTGTCGCATGATGCACTTCAGTACGGACAATAATTGCCATTGCTGCATCCAAAGGTTGGAAAATACATCAAATGGACTTAAAGACAACCTTCTTGAATGACATCATTGAAGAAGAAATTTACATAGAACAACTTGAAGGATTCACGACACATGATTAGAAACTATATGTATCTAAACTAAAGAAAGCACTCTACAAGTTGAAACAAGCTCCCAGGGCTTGGTATGAGCAGATAGACAACTATCTTCTCAAATTGGGATATTCAAAAAATGAAGCTGATCTGAATATATATTTCAAAATATCTAATAATGATATGTTGATACTCGTTCTTTATGTTGATGATTTATTAATAACAGGTGCAGATCATCTTATAGACAAATGCAAATAGGATCTTATAGTAGAATTTGAAATGAAGGATCTAAGTCTTCTACATTTTTTTGGGTCTAGAAGTACAAGAAAAGGAAAATTACATCATCCTAAATCAAGAAAAGTACACTATAGATATATTGACCAGGTTTGGAATGGTTGACTGTAAACCCTTATCTACTCCAATGAAAACTAATCTTCATAAACTCAAAATTGAAGCAGCAGATTCAGAACCAGTAGATCCTACTCACTATTGGCAAATTATTGGATCTCTTATGTTGTTAGTGAACACTCGACAAGATATCTGCTTTGCAACAAATGTGTTAAGTCACTTCATGTATGAACTCAAGAAGATTCATCTTATGGCAGCCAAGCATAGTCTAAGCTATCTTCGAGGAACAATTGGACTAGGGCTGAAGTATGAAAATTTATGAACTACAACTTCAAGGGTATATTGATTCAGATTGGGCAGGTAATTCTATTGATCGCAAGAGTACTACTGGATGTTGCTTTAGCATTGGATCAACTATGATATCTTGATTTAGTAGAAAACAGTGAACAGTTTCTCAGAGTTCTAGGAAAGTAGAATATATGGCAGCTTCCATAGGAGCACGGGAAGCAATATGGCTAAGGAAACTTTTATATGGATTATTTGGAGAACCATTGGAATCCACTACAATTCACTATGACAATTAAAGCTGCATTAAATTATCAGTTAATCCAGTGTTTCATAACAAGTCCAAACATATAGAAATTCCTTACCATTGTATAAGGGGTATGGTGGAAAGAAATGTTATCAAGTTGAGGTACATCTATACTGAAGAACAAAAGACCGATATCTTCACCAAACCTCTTGCTAAGTTGAAATTTGAATATTTCAGGAATAAACTTGGTTTATCTAAACTGTAATCCAATACGATGTAAGCTTTTATTGAATATATAATAAAATTGATAATGCAATATTGTGCATGTGTTGTGGCAAGAAAGATGACGATCCTTCTTGTGGTTAAGGTCACTATTGTAAGATGACGATCCTTCTTGTGGTTAAGGTCACTATTGTAAGATGACGATCTTATCAATAGGTTGACTTGTTGTCATGTGTCTATAAATTGGTTGGAACACATGATGAAGGATGTATCTAGATTGTCTACATTCGGGTTGAAATTCTGAATTATTTTGGATATCTTGATACTATGTTATCACCAGGATTAGTGATAATGGTTGTCTCATAAACAATGAAAATGAATGAAATTCATTTCCATAAATTGATACAAGTGCCTTGGATGTATTCAATCCTCTTTTCACTAAGAGTGAGTGGTAAGAATATAGCTTCATTCAGATTGAAGCATTTGTATTTATAATGGTTATGAACATATTTATAATTGTGATATTGATATAATAACATATTCAAATATATATATATATATATATATATATATATATATATATATATATATATATACAATTGTGACATGCATATATATATATACTTGTATATATTATTATTTACATCTATATATATTCATATTATTAAATGTCATTATAAGTCAAACCATACTAAATATTGCTATATTTTAACATGGATCGGTAAAGGCAAATAATTGTTCTAATAACATATGTATCGATTATGGAAAGTCACGATCCCATGGGAGGTTGTGACTCTCGTGGCAATTAATAATTGTTTTAATAACATATGTATCGATTATGGAAAGTCATGATCCCATGGGAGGTTGTGACTCCCATGGCAATTGCCACGGGAAAGTCACACCCTCCCATAATATCATGACTCTCCTTAAAGATATATATTGTGATATCGGGTGACTGTTCTGATTAGCAAATCAATAACCGTGGCATTCAAGATTACCTTCAGTCATCAGATTATTACAAACAGTCTCTAAATATTGAAATACTGAGATCATAAATTGTTATTATCCTTCAACTTGCATTCAAGGATTGGATATTGTTCATAGGTTACTAACACCACAAAACTTAGTTTTTCTCTAGAACAGATCCATTTTGTTTACAGCAGCGCCCAACCTTTATGTTAGCAATTTCTCTCAATTCATTTTGAAATGCCTTATCTAATGGGCCTCTCTTGCGGGATGGGCGTGTTTCAATTTCTTCTTCATCAGTAGAAGGGGTAGTTAGGAAGGGATGTTGTCTAGTGGCTTTTTGAGAGGGAGGTGTTGGTGGTTTTTGCGTTGTTCTATTTTTTCCCCCTTTGACACTAACCTATCAGCCTCTTGTTGTTCTTTTAACATGCCTACTATTTGAGAAGCTGACAACCCTTTCCTATCTCCACTTGGGAGCCCCTCACACATGCTAATCCCTTGACCTGTAGGGCCTATGAAATGGTGTTTAACTTGGTAACTTGAGCTTCTATATTGGGTTTGGCAAAATTGCTTTTCCATATATACCCTCCCCCTCCAACACATTGCTCAATTCTTGTTGTATACTTCCACAAAGGAGAACTTTTATCAGTTTTAAATCTTTGGGATCCCTCCCCACCCACAGAACTCTGACTACTCATTCTTGCAATCTATAAAAAAATAAATAATTTAAAAAAAAACTTATACAAGAACTTGATAAAATTTTAGAACAATAAAAAAACTAAAAACAATCTATCAAAGAAGCAAAGAGAAGGATCAAATGCATACGTAGAACACTCAACATTGATTATCGGAAAGATTTCAGACTCCACAAATAATCTCTACAACCTTCTCTTCAAACTTGCAAAATGGCTACACCAAAATGAAAGAGCAAAATGAGAAAGCAAATGAGAGATTAGATGAATGAAATGTTTCTTACTAGGCATCTTTTAGGGTTACAAACAAAAAATTGGTTGTTTTATGTTTTTAAAGTCACTTTTTTGGCCCCATGGGCAATAGGTCCACGTGGATTCACCTGGGTCTACGGTGGGTCCGAGCAGGGTCCTTGTTGGAGATTGTGGGTCCGTTGGGTCTGCTTTGCGTAGATCTAGACGGACCCATAGTCCCCATCAGGGACCTTGCTCGAACCCACAATCCCCAATAGGGACTTTGCTCGGACCCGAAGCAGACCGGGGCTCGAATTCGAACCTAGATAAATCTGGACTCGGATGAATCCGGACCCAGACCTGAGCTCCAGGGTGTGAACCCAACTTCCTAGAAAATATCCAATATGGGTTAACTTCCCATTCTTGAATTTTATATTTGGCCCCTTCATCAGTGATATAGCTTCCCTACTAGGCAAGGCATTATGGTACACACATAATACTGATAAAGGTAGGAGCTAACATTCTCTCTGATCTTCATGATTAAGGGTGACATGTTTAGAGGAGGGGATTAAACTAACGAAAGGCTATTAGGTAGTGATTAGAGGTGCAAGTGGCAAATGTAGGAGGACAAGACATTTGGAGTGAGAATGAGTGGAGGAATTAAAAATTCCGTTTAATTCTAAGTGGGGCAAAGAGATTTTTAAAAAGGGATTTATTTAATTTAGTGGATGAAGTGGGAAAAGAGGGATTTAATTTAATTAATTAAATATGGGGATTTATTCAATTAAATAATAATGAGGCATATAGGATTTTTTGATAGATAATAGGCCAAAGCCGAGATTAATTATTATTTATTAAGATTAATTGTTATTATTTGTTAAGTTCGAGTAGACTCAAACCCAAGATCTCCTAGATAAGAGGCTCACAACTTATCCTTTTTTTTAATAGGTAAAAGGCCATGAGGCCCAAGATTATGTTTAGATTAAAAACCATCTCAATTAGGCACCAAAGATTAGTGATGGATAGGTATCCTTGGTGCAACCCTTAAATATCTCAGAGTAATTTAACCAATATTGGTGCCTATTTTTGTTTTCCAAATTTATAGCTTTGCTTTTGATAATTCCTTATGAATATAACTTGAAAATTTAAACTTGGCTTTGATTGAGTTGTTAAAACAAAAAGAAGTATTCTTCATAATAAAAAATAAAACTTATCTCCTTTTAACTTTAATTTTAAAATCAAATAGTATATAAGGAAATTTTTTGAATAATAAAAAATGTCACTTATAAACATTAAACTTCCATGATATTAGTTAAATTGGTAAATCATACAACTTGTACAAAGACATACCTAACCTAACAAAAGAAATTAACATGTTTATTTTGACAGTAAAAGTTCTAAACCAATTTTGCTCCAAGAACAAGTGTCTAACTTATACTTATCATCTTAGCTTGTCTTTATTAGAATCTCTTCTCCATCTGCTCCTTTGTTAGCGAGATTATTTGCTTCTCTATTACCTTCCTTATAAATATGTTTTATAATTGTTTCTTTGAATTGATCAACGATGGCTAGGGCATATTCAAGTTTAGAATTAAGGATCCAGCTTGGGGTTTCTCTTTTTCTTAACGCATTTATGATAATTTGTGAGTCTCCTTCGATAACTAATTTGTTGATACCTATCTCTCTACTTAGAGTTACCCTTCTATCATGGCCTCTAATTCGGCTAAGTTATTAGACATTACTCCTAAAGGTTTGGCATGTTTACTTAGGCATGATCCAATTTCTGAACAAATAACACATCCTAAACCTCCTAGTCTTGGATTACCTCTAGAGGCCCCATGAAAATTTAACTTTGACCATCTTGCCGAAGGAGGCTCCCATTTACATTCTTTCCTAGCAATGTTGTTAGATTGTGTATATCATTGGTGGATTAATTAGTTTAAACCAATTTTTATGCATATTTGCATCCCAGTTTGAAAAGGAACATTCCTCCTTATATGAGTTTCTGAGATTATTGTTAGCTACTTCAATAATACAAGCCTCCAATTTATTAAAAAATGATGTAAGATCCATCTATTCATTACAAAAAATTCTTTTATTCCTTTTTTTGCCATAATTCCCATAGGAGTATGGAAGGGGATATTTTCCATAAATTACTATTAACCTTAGAACAACCATGTTTTGGCCAACTTTTAAAAAAATTAATAGGTTATTAGGGAATTCAGTTTGCTAATTTAATTTCTTACATTATCAATACTAACAATTCTTAGCAAAGGGACAGTCATAAAGCAAGTGTTAAGAAGTTTCAAAGTATTTTTCACAGAGTGGGCATCTAGATGGTCCTTTAGTACCCATCTTGGTAAACCTATCTGCTGCTAGAACTCTCTTTTGTAGACCAGCCCAAAAGAAGATGCTTTTGGAAGACATACCGGATCCCAATATAGATTTAGAGGGATGTCAATCTTATCCCATTATTGAGAATTTATTATCTTTTCATACCCTAGTTTGACTTTACAATTTTCATCCTTCAAGGCTCCCTAAATTAATTTATCTTTCCTATTGTTATGGTTCGCCTATCTACTTTATAAAAATTGATTTTAAATGTAGTTTCCCTGTGATGAAAGTGGAGTTTCATCTAACATTTTCTATTGGCATCATACAGATTATTGTAAATTTTAATTTTATAATCACTCACATTCTTACCCCACAGAGATGAAAGAGTGTTTTTGATGTTGATAGGTAGATTTACACTATCTAGAGAAGGGAGCCCATCTCATGAATCTTCCCAAGATAAAGCATCTTTCTCTAAACCGATATCCCAAGTTAAGTTATTAGCTATTAATGGGCGATAGTTCAACATAAAGTTTGAAATTCTTGAACCTTTTGGAGGATTTTTGGTTCTAAACAAAGATAGAGGATTATTATTGTTTAAATATTTATAATATAATATTATAATTATACTACATATATATAATATTATAAATATATATTATATAATATGTTATAGGTACATAATATATGTAATACATATGTTATATTGTGATTTATATTGTTAATATATATTAACTAATAATGATTAATCATAGAGACATGTCTCCTACTCTAATATTTATAAGAGACTGAGATCTCCATTTGGAACATACCTATCACAATGGCAGTGTAATTACATTTGCAAAAACCGATCCATGTTACTCAACATGGTATTAGAGTAGGCTACAAATGTGAATGGTGGAAGAGTAAAATATAGAAGAATCAAGTAGGAAGGAGACTTAATTTTATCTATTCTAGATTTATATAACCATTAGAAATTAAACATAGTAATAAGAAGCAATCAATAAACAAAGAAATCCAAACCTATCGGTTTGCAAGAAAATTAGAGGCAGGCCAACGTGTCTAAGCCATGACATGAGGCAACGTACCTATATAAGGAGTACATTTACACCAATTTGGCATGATAGTTCACGTCGATGGAAAATATAAAAAGAGATCATAGCCACATAAGGAAGAGCTTATATGAAACATTGAAAAGACAAAAACCATATTAAACAAAGCAACCAGTGTTAGATATCATGGCAAGTGCCACGATAACAAGAGACATAATCTCCACTAGAGGAGGCCAAAGTGCCCAATGAAGGGCATATTCAAACGGGTGCTATATATTTGTCAGGCCCATTGGAATCAGAGTCTATGTGGAATGCAAATGCAAGGGGGATATCTAAGCATGGAACTCCATTATATTGAATATAAAAAGCAAACAAGCAATATCTAAACACACAGTCAACATCAATCAAACTAGTGACGCAGGTTAGTACATCAAGGAGGCAACGAGCGAAGTACTGGTAATTGCAATGGGTCACGTGGCTTAAGATTGCTGAGTATGATGAAGAAAGAAAAGAAACAAAATTTTAAAAGTGAATAAAATTGGCATGAAGACCACTTAAATATAATAGCCGACAAGGGAGTTAGTCTTAGCATAAAGATCAATTTGTATATGACTATTGTGCAAAGTAAAAGGCATCAGTTGTGTAGAGAGTGGAAACAATTCGATAATATACATATATAAAAGAGAAAGAAGACATCGAATATTGAAGGGAGATTATGGAAACAATGATGTGATACCTACAAACAAGTAAAGATTTCATTTCGATAGAGGAATCGACTCCCTATACATTGCTGCCAGTAATCACTAATTTGAAGAAAGTTAAAGTCTTGGTGATTAAACTACAAGACATTGTGAGGGTGCCTCTCAACTTTGGTTAACCATATTAGAAACTAGTCCTCTCGACTTTGGTTAACTATATTAGAAACGAGTGACTGAAACTTTAGGACGTGATTAGTATACAACCTGATATACTCTTGAAGAGGCATCACTTCATGACAAAAGCATTTTTGGTGAGGTTCAAGGTACCATATGCACTAAACATACAAATCATTTTTCGGTGACTATAAAAGGTATATTAAGTTGTATTTGTTCACATTATTTTATATGAGATTCTTTATGAGACAATATTTTTCTTATATAAATATGAAGTGCTATTATATTCATGATAAGATGTATATTAAAACATAGATCAAAGTGTGTATATATATATATATGTTCAAATTGTATAATTAAATTAGACATTCATGTTTATGTTATTGAAATGATCTTGTGCAAACTATTTATTATTGTAGTCTCTTTCCTGATCTTTTCCTCCGAGAATGTTCTTGTAGAAAAGAGAGGGAGATTGAGATTCAAAGGGAGGCCTACCCCTTTTTTGATATCTTTTCTCTCAAGTATGTTCTTTAAGGAAAAGCTAGATTGAGAGGGAGCTTGACATGTTATTAGAGGCAACCTTGAGAGAGACGGAGGACACTGAGGATGTTATTTAGTTAACCTTCAATGAACTTGGTTTTATTGATTAAGAGGGAGTAAACCACGTTCTGATAGATTCACTAATGATATAAATTTGGAATGCACAAATTGCAAGATGTGCGTAATATAGGTTTAATCAAAAGATCAAACAAATACCTTTGCATGAACAAAGGAAATTTGAGTTGTGAGATGTTAACGAAGTTTTTAGGAATTCATTTGAACCATCTACGAGTCTCTCTTTCATGAATGGAACTTGATGTATGAGTTGTAGATTCATACATGTGGCATAATCATACTCAATCAAGATATAGGCGTATTATGGGCAAGTGTGAGAAAATGGAAGGACATGTTCTCTTGTACTATTAAACTAAAAGAATGTTTGGTCCTTCAATGGACGAAAAGAGCAAGTTGGAACTTAGAAAGGAGTTGTCATATTTGATACAAAATTGTTCAGCAATATAAGAATGAGTGGAAATTTTACATTGTGGGGGGAATAATAGTGAACGTTCCATTCCCACTTGAACCTTATTTAGAGGGGAGATGCTCCATTCTCAAATAATCTAAAAAGACAATTTCTGAATCTTCATGTGCAAATAAGTATTCTTATCTTCTACATTTATCTACTCGTTTAGTCTCTCTCGTAATTCTATACATACTATAAGGGTTATTTTCTTTGATCTGTTCCTTTATGTTTGAGGATATTCTTACAGGAAAAGAAGGTTGGTACTCTACATATGCTACCTAATATTGTACGGACTCAATCTAATGATAGTAGCTCCGAAGACCCTGATGATCAAGATGGATAAAATGAGGCTCTTGAAGAAAACATCTTTGATGATTGAGATTATGAGATTCTTCTACATCAGGAGGGAGTATGACACTTCTTCTAAAACAACGCAGGAGCTTAGAAGATTGATTTTTTGAGGAAGTCTAGAAATACATGTGTGTGACTGCATGATGTTGATGGGCCTACTCCTATGTATATCATGAGGAAGTGATGAATTATCACCAGAAAATTAGATATCAGATTTAGAGTGAGTTTGACAAGAATCCTTGGGAAAGAGAGCCTCTAAGGGAGTAACTACTAGACCCGACTTCCCAGGATCATTGTTTAGAGGGAGAATTTTTGAAGTGCAATCCTTTGTGAATGATATCTTCTCTATGAGGAGAAGTTCTAAGTGAAACTCCTTGTAATGCATTCATCTTTGTGAGAGAAAATTAAGGTGAAAGCCTTTGTACCACCCTCTAGGGGTTCATGGTGGTTACTATTTCACATATGATATGTAATGAAAGGTGATGATTTATCATTGACATATAGAAACAAAAGGTAACCATTGTAAGGTGATGATCTTATAAATGGTAGACATGTTATCATGGCAAACTTCATTAAGTTGTTGTCCTAGAGTGTTGGAAGTCATGATAATAAACGTATCAACTAGAAGGTAACTATTGTAAGGTGATGACTTTATCAAAAGTTGATCTATCTCTTAACACCAAAATGTGTTAGAGAAAGTGTTATCATGGTTCTTCGGGCCGGATTTTGCCGGACACCTTGATAACCAACTTATAATGGTTCTTTGGGCCGGATTTTGCCAGAGACTTTGATAATCAACTCATCATGGTTCTTCGGGCTGGATTTTGCTAGACACCATGAAAATTGTTATGGTTTTTCGGGCCGGATCTTGCCGGATACCATAACTTGAATCTATCATAGACCACACTTAAGGTGGTGTTCAAATTTTGCACTATAATTGCTTTAATTCTCTCTTTGCTAAAGAGGGAGTGTTGAGAAATTTAGCCTCATAGTGAGTTGAAGCAAATTCCATATGTAATATATGTTAATATATATGTGTGTGTTGATGAATTTATGTTGATATCCATAAATATGTCATTCTAGGAATATCACATTGAGATGATATATCTCCATATGCTTGAGAGCATATTGTGCTCCATAACAAATCCTCCCTAGGTAAGAGGGAGTGTTAACATTATAGCTATAGTTGGATTGATTTAATCGTAAGATACAATGTTGATATACATATCATAAATATAATATTATAATTAAACTAATATATATGTAATTTTATAAATATATATTATATTATACATACATATTATATAATACATATGTTATATTGTGATTTATATTGTTATATTAACTAATAATGATTAATCATAGAGACATGTCTCCTCCTATATTTATAAGAGATTGGTATATGCATTTGGAACATACCTATAACAATGATAGTGTAATTACATTTGTAGAAACCGATTCATGTTACTCAACACATATGATATGTGGGGATGGCCGAAAATTCTGCTTTGATCATAGTCATTCTACCAGCTTTGGTTAACCATTTCCTTTTCCAACTTCCCAATTTTTAATCCAATTTTTCTAAAATTGTATCCGAAGCTTTACTTTCTCTAATGCCTTTTTCAAGTTGAATACCAAGGTATTTGCATGGAAAGGTTCATTTTCTGAATTCCATTATTCTAAAAATTTCTTTCTCCACTTCCTCTTTGGTATTAATAACAAAAATCTCTGATTTGTTAGCATTTTCTTTTTGACTTGATGCTTCCATATAATTATTTATTGCTTAAAATTTTGAGCTTCTTCCAAAGCGCTTTCTCCTGGTAGAATTGCATCATTTGCACATTGTTGATGTGTTATTTTAGGGACCTCCTCAGTTACTATGATTCCTCCAATTTTCCTTTCAGTTTGAGCCTTTATTATAGCTCTTCCAAAAGCTTTTGCCATAATAATGAGGAGAAAATGTGATATAGGTTCCCCTTGTCTTATTACTCTAGATATGCTAAAAAAACCTTTAGGGGTACCATTAATGAGAAGGGATATTTTAGGTGTTGAAATGCAGTTATATATTAAATTAATCCATTGACGAGAGAATCTAAAAGCTTAGAGTGTTTTACATAAGAATCTCCAATCCACTTTATCATAGGCTTTTTTAATATCTAACTTTATTAGCATACAAGATTCCTTATTAATTTGTACAAAATGAATTAATTCTTGAATTATGATAATACCATCGAGAAGTGACTTATTAGAAACAAAACCTATCCGTTTCTTTGAAATGAGATTTGGTAGTATTTTTTTAAGTCTGTTGGCTGGTGCTTTTGAGAGAATTTTGTAGATTGTATTACATAAGACTATGGGTCTAAAGTCTCTTGGATCCATATGTTCATTTTTCTTTGGAATTAACGCTAGGAATGTATTGTTAATTTTAGATAGAAGGGATCTAGAATTCTTAGTTGCTTCAATAGACTTCCAAAGGTTGTCTCCTAGAATATCCCAACATTTTTGAATGAAAAAGGCTTGAAAGCCATCCAGGCCCAAAAATTTATCAGGATTAAGTTGAAAAAGGACATCTTTAATTTCTTCTTTGGTAAATTTCTTATTTAAGTTTTTATTATTTTCTGCAGTTATTATTTTTGAAATAGATCCTAACATCTTATTTTGAGCTATGAAATTTGATGATTCAAAATTATTAAGGATATTTGTATAATAATTAACAATGATTTCCACTATCTCATTTGAGTTTTCAATTACCCTTCTCAAATTATCCTTGTCTTTTGTTATTCTATTGATATTTCTCCTATTAATAATACTATTATGATTTTTTTTTGTATTTCTATCACCTTATAACAACTATGTTTTTGTTGATTTTTGCTTCCAACATATTTCTTCTTTTGCTAGGATATTTTCCTGTTTAGCTAGAAGTTCTTTTTCTTTGGTATATTTTTCATTATCCATATCTACCCTAATGATTTCTTCGTTTTAGTTTCTCAATTCTTCTTCATTCTCTATTTTTTCTTTAAACATGTTATTAAAATGTTCTTTATTCCATTTATTTATTTAATGATTTCAATTTGGCTATGAAACAAAACATCCTTGATCCTTCAAATTTCTCTTCGTGCCACCATTGATATATGTTGTTAAGAAATTCTTTGCCTAGAAACCACTTTTTTTCACACTTAAATGGATTTCTTGATGGTTTTTGTGATTCACCTATTTCTAGTCTAACCAGATAGTGATCTGATCCTGCATTAGGGAGAATCACTGTATTGAAACGATGATTAAAAGATATTAAATTTCCTTTCAATATAAATTTGTCCAATCTTTCTACTAGATTACAGAAGCCAACTCGTCTATTATTCCATGTGAAGACCCGTTAGATGTTGGAATGTCAATAAGGTTATCTTTTGCAAACCATGCTTTGAAATCTAACATAACCTGATTAATGATCGTGGATCCACCTTTTTCCCATGAATCTAGAATTGCATTAAAATCTCCCCCAATGAAAACATTTTCTTGTGGATTTAACTCTAAATAATTGGTAATCTCATTTCAAATTTCTTTCTTATTTATTGTTGGTGTTGGGCCATGCAAATTAATAAGAAGGAACTGAATTTTGCTTTTGAAGCCTTTTACTTTCCTCCCAATCGAGTTATTATTGGATACAAGTGGAGTAAAATCTACCCTCCTTGGATATCATACAATACCAATCCCACCTGGAGGCCCTTACTGAATCAACTACATCCATTTTCCAAAAGCCTAATTTTCTTTTAAAATTTTCTCCTTCTTTGTTAAGTTTTGATTCTTGTGTTAATTCTATATATGACTCAAATAATGTTAAATTACGCTTGAGTAAGCACTTTTTGGTAGGGGCACTTAGGCCCCTAACATTCCATGTTGTTAGCTTCACGACTTCGTGGGAAGGAACTTCCCCTTCCCTACATTCAGAAGATCGATAATCATTTTCTGGTAACTAGCTAGACCTATAGTTTCTTTAAGTTCAGCTAAGGATTTTCTTCTTTTTTTGCTTTGTATTCCACATTTTGTTCTAAGCCTTGCAAGTTTGCTACAATACCAAGGCTGTTTAGATTTTTACTAGTGTTTTGCACAATTGTAGCAATCGACCCCTCTTCCTCTTTATCTGAATATTCTTTTTCTTATTCTTTAATAATTTTGTTACTAATTCCTCTATCATCCTCGCCCGTATCCCTTCCTACAACTTTCTTAATTTGATTATTTACTCCATTTATTTTGTCCATATTTTGTTGAAAACTACTTCTGTTTCTTGGATCCCAAACTCCTCTCAATTTAGGATTTTTCCTACTGTATTCCTATCTAGATTATCTAAATTCCAATTGTCTGGAATCTCTTGTTGATTTATCAATTCAGATTCCCTTAAAAATGTCTCTACCTCAATAGGAATATATTTGCAAGCTCCTCTTTTTTCTACTTTTTCTCGGATGGGTGGAACAAATAGTTTATTATACTCTTTTGTTGTTTTTATTACAATAATAGATAAGACGTCTATTATTAGTTAATGGTTATCTTGTAAATATCTTTAGCTTTAGTTTGCTTTGGTTTTTTGCTTTCTCTGAAATAGAATGTTTCTATTCTTTACGATCGTTTCCTAAGGAAACATCGTCTCATTCTTTTGTATAAATTGACCTTTCGGTCTCTGTTATTAACAAGCAAGTATTTACCAATTACCTCGTAATATGGTATCAGAGCATCTTTCTTAATTTTTTCGAAAATTATAATTTCTTTTCTGAAATTATCAGGGCCAATTTTCGAAATTATTATGTGAACCTTGCTTCCTAATCTAAAAACCCTGAGATTTTCAGAATAGTTTTTTGTCTGAGATTTTTGAAACTCACAGATTTTTTTTGGCAGACTTGCGGATATTTTTCTGGGCGTTTTTTTGAAATCGCAGATTTCTTTTCCTGGTGTTTTTTTTGAGATTTGCGGCCTGCAAGCATCCTTCCTCCATTGGCGACCTTGTCTCCTCATGCAATCGCGTCACATGGCCGCGCAAATCTGAACAAATATATGCAGAAAACGACGCGATTTTTTGAACCCGCAAAACATCTGCAGAAAATGACTATTTCGAATGCCGAAGATCACTGCTGAAGCATTCACGACCCTCTTTGCCAGCATATCTTCCTTTTTCGAGTGTTCATTTATCCAAATCTGCCATTATTTTTTGCAAATCCGATCTTCAAATCCGCCGACTAAGGTTTTGCTCGAAACCCTAATTTTTGGGGTCGAAATTTTTTTTTTGTTTGCAAATTTTTGGTGGGTTTTTCGAGAGCTCAACTGGGTTGTCATCCGTTTTTTCTGGGTGCTTCGATTTTCGAGCCAACGGATTCAGAAAACGACAGCAGATTCCTTCTGGGTTTTTCGAGCTCTCTTCTGGGTCATTCTTTGATTCTTCTGGGTCTTCCGTATTTTTGCCTCGAAGAACATGCCTTCACAGATTTTCACAGTTTTTCATTGAAAAACGTGCCATGGCATCTCTGACAAATATTTTGCTCGAGCATAATTCCAAATTCAATGGTCGCAATTATGGAACCTAGAAGCAGCGCATCATCGCAATCTTTGAATATCGAAACATCGATCAACTTGTTCTGGGTGTTAAGTAGCGTCCGACTTCTCCGGGTTCTAATCAAGATACATGGGATCTGAACAATCGAGAGGCAGTAATGCTTCTCAAACTCTCCGTAGCTGATGACCAGCTTTCTCAGATTCCATCCGGCAAGACAGCGGCCGAAATCTGGACACATCTCAAAGGTCTTCATGAGACTTCCGACAAGAGCAGAGCCTTCTTTCTGAAAAACACTCTGTTTTCTATTGTCATGGATGAGCGCACCTCGCTCCAGGCACACCTGAATCGGATTCAGGAAATCCGTGATCAGTTACTTGCCATCGGTCGCAAGATGGAGGAAGAGGATATTATGGTAATCATTCTTCGGAGTTTACCAAATTCCTATGAGCATTTTATCGAGACTCTCAACATCACATCTACTGGTGTTGATCTAAAGTTCACTGATCTCTGCACCCTGCTGCTTCAGCAAGATCGGTGGAAACAACAGTTCAGTAGCAGCTCTAGTTCCACCTCCACTGAGCAAGCCTTTGCTGCAAAATCCTTTCAGAAGGATAAGGGCAAGTTTCAGCAACCATCTCAGCAGAAGTCTTCTGCTCCAGCATCTGATGGTACCAAAAAGAAGAACATTCAATGCAACTATTGCCACAAGTATGGTCACATGAAGGTTGCATGTCGGAAACGCTTAGCTGCCCAGTCTAAGCAATCAGGTTCGCAACCCAAAGCGAACAGTGCAGAGCACACTGAGCAGACGAAATCTGCCTTTTACGCCTTCATGGCTAAAAGACCCACAGATCATGTGCAGTCATCTGCCTGGTACATTGATTCAGGTGCCTGTCGACATTTCACTCACCGCAGAGACTGGTTTACTAACTACCAGCCTTATTCAGATTCTGTTATCTTTGGTGGTGGAGAAGAGTACACGGTTGTTGGTAAAAGCAACATTCAAATTCAGTCTGTTGGGAGGAAGCTCATATTCCTTGATGTGTACTACGTTCCAGGGATGGAACTAAATCTACTCTCGGTCAGTCAGTTGCTGCGACATTCTCCACACTTGGCAGTCACCTTCAGTTCACATCAGTGCACCATTACTGATCGGGCGACTAAGTCTACTGTTGCAGTTGGTCTTGAGGATCATGGTCTTTTCAGACTTACTGATTCTGGTGATTCTGAGGACTTTGCTATGGCTGCTCGGCGATCTTCCATCAGCACACTTTGGCATCAGCGATATGGGCACTTAAATGTGCATTATCTCTCACAACTTGCTCGGGATGAGCTTGTTCTTGGTTTGCCAGAGATTCAAACCCAACACCTTGGAGTTTGTGACGCATGTCAGGCTGGGAAGCAACATCGCACACCTTTCCCCAGTGGTGATTCTTAGCAAGCTTCTCAAGTACTTCAGCTTGTTCATGCTGATATCTGCGGCCCTATGGCCACTCCTTCTGTTCTTGCGTATAGGTATTTCCTGTTGTTTGTAGATGATTTCAGTAGAAAAATGTGGGTGTATTTCCTTAAAAAGAAATCCGATGCATTTATTGTATTTTAGAAGTTTAAACCCTTAGTTGAAAAAGAGTCTGGGAAATCTATTATTACTTTTAGATCAGACAATGGGGGGGAATTTTGTTCTAATGTTTTCTCCAGCTTCTTGGATACACATGGCATCCAACGCCAGTTCACCACACCCCACACGCCACAACAGAACAGTGTAGTTGAACTTCGGAACAGGACAATCACCGAGATGGCTCGTTCCATGCTCGAACACAGACATGTTCCGAAGCGTTTTTGGGCAGAAGCAGTTAACACTGCAGTTTATCTGTTGAACCGGTTACCCACAGTGGCGGTCAAAGGTAAAACTCCGGAAGAGGCCTGGTCAGGTCGCAAGCCCAGAATCAGTCACCTGAAGGTTTTTGGCTCTCTTGCTTTTGTTTGGATCCCTGATGCTTCACGCACCAAGTTGGATGCCAAGAGTCAGAAACTGATGCTTGCTAGATATAGTAGTCTTCACAAAGCCTACCGCCTTATTGATGTTGAGACATCTCGTCTCATATACAGCCGCGATGTAGTCTTTGATGAGCAGCGAGGACCATTCATGCCTGTTTCTCCTGTTCCTGATCCAGCAGACCAGCCTATGAAGGTTCATGATTTGGGAGTTCGGCTTCCATTAGGTCCACCTGATGGGAGGGCTCCAGTAGCTCCTCCAGCTCCAATCCTGCCAGTGATACCTGTACAGACACCTCCGGCTTCTCCTGCAGGATCACCTCGTTTTGAAGATGCTTCACCTGAGTTTGATCCAGATTCTTCTGATGAGGATCCTGCTGATCAAGCATCTCCTAGTACTACTGTTGGTCATTCTCCTCTCCGGCCTAAGTGGTGGGCTAAGCCACTTGCTGATCTTCATGATGATGAGCTCATTGATGAAAGAACTGCTCGGAAAAAGAGCAAAACTACAAATTCTGTTAACTTTGCTCTTATGGCCAACATTCACAGTGTGTTTGAACCTCAAACATATTCCGAGGCTAAGGGAATTCCAGAGTGGGAACACGCCATGCAATCTGAACACCAGAGCCTGCTGAAGAACAACACTTGGGTCCTTTCTGATCTTCCCCCAGGGAAGAAACCCATTAGCTGCAAATGGGTCTACAAAATCAAATACAAATCAGATGGTACTTTGAATAAGTACAAAGCTCGTTTAGTGGCAAAGGGCTTTTCTCAGCGTCAGGGCATTGATTATGAGGAGACCTTTGCTCCTACTGCAAAGATGAGCACCATCAGATTAGTCCTAGCCATGGCAGCACAGTTTGGCTGGAAGGTCCATCAGATGGATGTAAAGAGTGCTTTCCTGAATGGTGATCTCCATGAAGAGGTCTACATGACGCAGCCTCCTGGTTTCAAAGTTGCTGGTAAAGACCATCAGGTTCTCAGATTGGTAAAAGCTCTCTATGGTTTGAAGCAGGCCCCTCGGGCATGGTACATCAAGATTGATACGTACCTCAGTGTTCAAGGTTTCAAGAGGAGTTTTTCGGACTCAAATCTGTACATCAAGACTACTGACAGTGACATCATCCTTCTTGTTATCTATGTGGATGATCTGATCATCACTGGCAGTTCGGCATCTTTGATTCAGGGAATCAAACAACACTTATGCCAGTCTTTTGATATGACTGACCTTGGGCTCATGCATTATTGCTTAGGTGTTGAAGTTTGGCAACAGTCTTTTGGTATATTAATCTCTCAGTCCAAATATGCTAGGGCCTTGTTAGACAAATTCCGAATGCAGGATTGCAAACCTGCATCTACACCTATGGAGAAAGGTCTCAAGTTATCAGCCAAGTTTGATTCTCCTTCCGTTGATGATACTACGCATAGGCAACTAGTAGGCAGCCTCATCTACCTATCTGCTACTACGCCTGATATCAACTTCGCAGTCAGCTATATTTCACGCTTTATGACAGCTCCTAAGGCTGATCATTGGATGGCAGCAAAGCGTGTGCTTCGTTATGTGAAGGGCACTTCTGATTATGGACTTCTGTATTCTCGGAGTTCTAATCCTAAACTCAGTGGGTTCACAGATTCAGATTGGGCAGGCTCTGTTGATGATAAAAAGTAAACATCTGGATATGTGTTCAGTTTGGGATCTGGTGCAGTCACATGGACCAGCAAGAAGCAGCAGGCAGTTTCTCTCTCTTCTACAGAGGCTAAATACAGAGGGACTGTTAAGGCAGGATGTGAAGCTGTCTAGCTTCGTCGGATGCTTGGGGATATGCAGATGTCACCAGCAGGACCGACTACTCTGTTTGTTGATAACGAAGGTGTTATCAAGTTAGCACGGAATCTAGTCTTCCATGAACGAACCAAGCATGTGGATGTTCATTGTCATTACATACGACAACTGGTTGAAGACGGGACTATAAATCTGCAGTATGTTCCTACCACAGATCAGACTGCAGACATTCTCACCAAGCCTCTTCGTCCTGATAAGTTTGTCAAATTCAGAGGACAGCTTGGTGTGTTAGATAGATTAACCATTAAGGGAGGGTATTACAATAATAGATAAGACGTCTATTATTAGTTAATGGTTATCTTGTAAATATCTTTAGCTTTAGTTTGCTTTCGTTTTTTGCTTTCTCTGGAATAGAATGTTTCTATTCTTTACGATCATTTCCTAAGGAAACATCGTCTCATTCTTTTGTATAAATTGACCTTTCGGTCTTTGTTATTAACAAGCAAGTATTTACCAATTACCTCGTAATAGTTTTTATATCCGGATGTTTATCTTCCCATGCTCCTACTGGAATATCCAAGATTGTGTTTTTATCTAGCATTGATACACTATATTCCTTGGTGTTTGTAGAATTGTGTTTTTCATTATTATCCTCTAAATCCTCATTTATAAATTCCTCCTTTCCCTTTCCCATTTCCATGATTCTTTCAATTAACCAACTTTTCTCCTTTATTGCATCATCACATTCTTCATCTTCTAATTCAGAATCAAGGTCCTCAAAGAAGTTTTCTTTATCTAAGTTAGTTTCATCCAAAGGAGATTTTGAAACCATATTGGAGTTTTGTTTAGAGTTTAATCTAATAATCTTATTTGTTTTACCAGCCTCAACCCGGTAATTTTCTTTTGCTATGTCCATTTTAATACTATTGTAAGTCAATGAAAGACTTTCATTCCTATTTCTAGTATGCCTATTATTTTCTTTCAAATTAATTGAAGTTTCCATTCCTGCATTCTCTACTATATTTTTTAACATTAATGTCTTCTGTACTGATCTCTTGCTCTTCCATCATAGGTTGTTTTCTCTTTTTTGGCTTTTTGTATCTTATTCTTTCTCCTCTTTCTATTTCTATTCTTGATGAGTCTCTATTTTTACCCCCCTTCAAATATTTTCTTTTGTACGTTCTTGATCTTCTGGGTGCTTGGTATTTCTGATCTCTGTTTATATCTTCCACTTGTTCTTGTAGATTTTCCTATAAAAGTTGATGTGGTATTGGTAAATTCTTGTCCCTAGTTGACTCAATATTGGTTTTAGAAATGTTATTCAATGTTTGTTTCAGAGGCTCTGACAGATTCTCTCTATATATCTGGTTGTTCGAGAGTTTTTTATGCTTTTTGTCCCTAATTTCCTTTAAATTTACTTTATTTTGATCTATTGGGGCTAGAATTCCAAACTCCTCCCAGAATTGATTTGTAACTGTCTCACACGTACTTATTATAATTTCTATTTTTATAGGAATTTGTGGCACTTTTTGTCCATCTTCTTCAATTTTTTCTTGGATGCTTATCTCAATTACCTTATTCTCAAATGGATTATTCCTTCCTATTAGAGTTTGCCAAAATTTGTAGGATTTTTTCTTTAGTACCTTACTCTCTTCCTCGTGCCATTAGGAATGATATCTTCTGAATCTTTTCTGAGAATGGTATCTCTTGAGATGTTCTAAATCATTGAGGTTGAGAGTCTCTACTGCTCTTTCATTTTGAGAAGATTTTTCTATTTGATCCTTGTTGATATACCCCGTCAAATTTTAATATTGCTATCAGGATTTAATTGTGTGATTTTGAGTCAAACTCATTGACCCATGTTTCATGAGAAGTGACTCAACATGAATCCATCTCTCATGAGAATAAATAGAACACTTAGCACTCATTGGATCTAGGTGATGCTCATAGGGGTGAAGCACTGGGACTTCCCGGGAGGTCACCCATCCCAGTCTTACTCCAGCCTGAGCACGCTTGACTACGAAGTTTCCTCCATTGTTTGTTGCCAATATTAGATTGTTTCTAATATTGAAAGAGCTTTCTTTCCTAAACTATTCTTTCTTTTCCTGTAGCTTTCTTACAACTGTTTCCTAAACTATTCTTTCTTTTCCTGTAGCTTTCCTACAGCTGTTTCCTTTCTTGTAGCTTTATGCATTTGGCACACAATTGTATGTGTACCTGTATAGTTTTATGTGAATACAATGAATTGAAAATATTCCTTTGAATTTCTATTTTTTCAAGTTGGTATCAGAGCTCTGAAGCTTGAATTATTTGTATCCCTTCATTGAACTATGGCCGATTTAGATTTAGAAGTATTTGAGAGCAAATCTGCTCCCATTATTATTCAATCTGAAGGTTCGTTGTTCAAGGCAGGGATCACTAATGGCGCTGAAAAATCCACCTACAAATGCACCCATTGCAATCAAACTGTTGTTGGACAGATCTCGGCATTAGCAGTAGTGGCAGGTAATGGTGGTAAGTCTTTAAATATGTCTACACTTGTTTCTAATAGTGCATGGATAATTGATTTCGGTGCTACGGATCATATGATGTTTGATTCTAGACAGGTCTCATCCCTTAAACTGTCCTCACAAAAATTTGTTTCCACTGCCAATGGCTCTCCGGCCCCAGTTATTGGAGAAGGATCCTTACCTCTCACTGATACGTTGAATCTAGATTCTGTTTTAGTGGTTCCGTCTTTGGATTACAATTTGTTGTCAGTTTCCCAAATCACCACTACTTTACTTTGTGTTGTAATTTTTTGGCCTGATTTTTGTGTGTTTAAAATTAAAGGACATCCAAACGAGGCAAAGGATTGGTTGTGGTGTTAGGCGAGGGAAGTTGTATTACTTGGACTTGGAGTCAAAGAGTTCAAACAAGCTATGTCAAGCTCTAGTGATGGATGGCTCTAAGGGGGACAAGCAGAAATTTGAAATCTGGTTATGGCATCGACGTCTAGGACATGATTCCTTCAGTTATCTGAAGAAATTATTTCCTAGTTTATTTGCAAAATTTGATGTTTCTAGCTTCCGGTGGAAGTTTGTGAACTTGCAAAAAGTCACGTGCTTCTTTTCCATTAACTTTGAATAAAAGTCCAGTTCCATTTATGATCATAGATTCTGATGTTTGGGGTCCATCCAAAGTCACTACCTTGGGTGGATCACGTTGGTTTGTTACTTTTAGTGATGATTGTACTAGGATGACTAGGGTATGCTTAATGAAGTCTAAAAGTGATGTGAACTTGTTATTTCAAAAATTTTATAAGATGATTCGTACTCAATACAATGCACAAGTTCAAGTTCTTCGTAGTGACAATGGAGGTGAATATTTGAGTTGTGAATTTCAGCAGTATCTGGAAGCACACAGAACTATTCATCAAACTACTTGTTCCAATACACCTCAGTAGAATGGGGTAGCTGAGAGGAAAAATCGTTAGTTGTTGGAGGTTGTCCGTGCTTCTCTGATAGAAGCCCATATGCCATTATCCTATTGGGGCGAAGCACTTACCTCTGCAGCATATTTGATCAACCGGGTACCCTCCAGCACTATTGATTTCCAGACACCATCTCAGGCTCTCGCTGAGGCGGTTGTTGCTCTTGCTGTCCCAAATTTACCTCCTCACGTCTTTGGTTGTGTAGCTTTCATACACCTCCATAAGCATCAACGCAACAAGTTATCTCCTCGAGCACTGCGATGTGTCTTTCTAGGATATGTTGCTTATCAAAAGGGTTACCGATGCTATCATCCTCCAACTCAACGAATGTTTATTACATTGGATTTAGTTTTTCATGACTCAATGTATTTTTCCTTTGAGCCTGAACTTCAGGGGGAGTACCAGAAGGAAATTCATACTTTAGACTACGATGATCACATCTCTAAAGATGTGGATGCTCACATCTCTGAAGATGTAGTTAGCTTGAACATCTCTGAAGATGTGGATAACACCTCTGAAAATGTGGATGTTCACATTCCTGAAGATGTGGGTAGCTTGGACATCTCTAAAGAAGGGGAACTCTCTGATATTGTTAATCAAGTAGGTGAAACTTTGGATCAAAGCAGTGATGAACACCCAGAAACTGATATTGTTAATCAAGAAGTAGGTGAAACTTTGGATCAAAGTAGTGAACACTTAGAAACTTAAGCTGTGGGTCCACCTCCATCCGAATCCTTGACACCACACCAGTCGCTTACCAAGGATGTTCCTGAACCATCTAGAAAACTACTACCTCAACGTCTCACCAAAGGTATTCCTAAATCCACATATGAACCCGAACTTTCTAGTAAAGTTAAATATCCTATGAGTCATTATGTGTCTAACCATTGTTTGTCAGAATCAAATCATTTGTAAATCAATTATCTATGTATCTATTCCTAACAATGTGCAAGAAGCCTTAGCTGATCCAAGGTGGAAAGCCGCTATGAATGAGGAGATGAAATCATTACAGGAAAATAATACTTGGGAACTTGTTGACCGTCCACCAAGAAAGAAACCAGTGGGATGTCGGTGGGTTTATATTGTTAAGTATAAAGTAAATGGTACAATTGAATGCTTTAAGGCGAGATTGGTGGCAAAAGGGTACACCCAAACCTATGGGATCGATTATACAGAGACATTTGCACCTGTAGCTAAAATTAATATAGTACGGGTCTTGTTGTCTGTAGCTGCGAACTTGGGTTGGCCATTACAATAGTTTGATGTGAAGAACGCCTTTCTACATGGAGAGTTGTCTGAAGAAGTCTACATGGAACTCCCACCTGGTTGCGTGATACCAAAAATACATAGTCTGAAGGTGTGCAGATTAAAGAAGTCACTATATAGGTTGAAACAATCTCCAAGGGCATGGTTCAGAAGATTCACAAAGGCAATGAAAGCCTTTGGTTACCATCAAAGCAATTTAGACCATACTTTATTCATAAAGAATCAGCAGGGTAAGATCACTGCACTTATTGTGTATGTGGATGACATGATAGTTATAGGAAATGATCTTGAAGAAAGGAGGGCTCTCAGGGATTACTCGTTTAGAGAATTCGAAATGAAAGATCTAGGTCCCTTGAAATATTTCCTTGTGATTGAAGTGTCTCGATCTAATAAAGAGATCTTTCTATCTCAAAGACAGTATGCCTTAGACTTGTTACGGGAAACCAGTATGTTAGCATGTCAACCCACTAATACACCCATGGAAGAAGGATTGAAGTTATGTATTGAGTCTAATTAGGTACCAGTTGATAAAGGAAGATACCAGAGACTCGTAGGAAGATTGATGTACTTAGCACACACAAGGCTAGACCCTGCCTATGCATTAAGTATTGTTAGCCAGTTTATGCATAATCCTGGAGAGCAACATATGAATGCAGTTATGCGCATTTTGAGGTATTTGAAGTCTGCTCTTGGAAAAGGAATTTTATTCACTAAAAATGAGGATTATCAAAGTGTGGATGCATATACTAATGCTGACTGGGTTGGAGTAGTAGATGGTAGGTGTTCTACTTCAGGCTATTTTACCTTTGTAGGAGGTAATCTTGTTACATGTAGAAGCAAAAAACAGAATGTTGTTGCACGATCAAGTGCGGAGGCAGAATTTCGAGGTATGGCACTTGAAGTATGTGAAGCGTTGTGGCTAAGACTTCTCCCAGAGAGATTTGGGCTGTCTGCCTAGGTGGCCAATTCAACTATATTGTGACAATAAAGCAGCGTGTGATATTGCTCATAATCTGGTTCAACATGATCATACAAAGCATGTGGAGGTAGATAGATTCTTTATTAAGGAGAAGTTGGATGAGAAGATTGTGGAGCTGCCTAAGATTCGATCAGAAGATCAACTAGCTGATATTCTTACCAAAGCGGTTTCAAGTCGAGTGTTCTTGAAGTTTTTGGGCAAGTTGGGCATGTGGGATATCTATGCACCAACTTGAGGGGGAGTGTTGCAATATTAGATTGTTTCTAATATTGAAAGAGCTTTCTTTCCTAAACTATTCTTTCTTTTCCTATAGCTTTCCTACAACTGTTTCCTAAACTATTCTTTCCTAAACTATTCTTTCTTTTCCTGTAGCTTTCCTACAATTGTTTCCTTTCTTGTAGCTTTATGCATTTGGCACACAATTGTATATGTACCTGTACAGTTTTTATGTGAATACAATGAATGGAAAATATTCCTCTGAATTTCTATTTTTTCAAGTTGGTTAACCCCGTCAAGCCAATATTTTTTTCTACTAGTTTATTCTCTTCATATGTCTTGTCCAGTACCAATATTTCTCCACTTTGAATTTTAGTTATCTTATCTGTCCGAGTTTCATTTTCTGGTATATTAATTGCCTCTTGATTATTTGATCCATCTTGGCTGTTTTTAAGATTCTCGTTTAGTCTTTCTTCTGAGTTCAATGACTAGTTTTTAACTATACTTGCTTGTTTTAGACTTTTGCCTATCTTTTGTGTCGGGGAGCTAATATTATCTTTTTCATCTTTCTTAATCTATTCAGAACTATTGTCTCTTGACCCAATTTGACTAAGTGCTTGGAAGTGCTCTTTATGGGCTTTGCCCCATAGGATTAGTTGATCTCTAATAGCATTATGGATAAGCATTGTGTCATGAATCAACTTGCTATAAGTAATCATATTTGCTCTAATATCTTTTATAAATAGATTTTGTTGTATACAAATTTCGCATTGATGAAATCTATTGATATTTTCCTCAGTACTGTTGCTTTCCACTATATTTGTAGTATTCTCTTGAGAAGAGTTTATTCTGCCTTTTGTTTGATCCTTGTTTATTTGTTGTTCCTATGGCTGGGTGATATCCTTGTTAATGATTGTTTTCTCCATATCTTCTACCACTATTTCCCCATGTTCTATGTCCTATGCTGGGTAGCATATTTCACCAGCAAGATTCGGTTCTTGCATACTTAAATTGTTCTTTGCAAGTTGTCATATAAAGGTTTTCTTGTCCGAGGCTTATTCTTTTGGTAGATTGATGAATAGACATGTTTAAGATTTGTATTCCTTTCAGTAAACCTTGGGATTGCTGACCTATTAGATTCCATTACGATTATTTTTTGGATATTTCTCTCGTATTTTTCAAATCTTATATTGTAAATTGATTGGTTTGTAATAATTAAAATAGGCTTAAAATCCTTTTACCCTACTTCCAAATTGATTAGAAATTTGATGTTGTTGGAATTTAAATAGTTACATTTGAGACCTATGAGTTCACTTATGATGAAACCTATACATTTTAAGATTTGGAAACGAATGAGCTCTACTGGTAAAGATTTGGTGTAAACTCAGGTTGGCAATTGTTTTTTTCCTAGGATCGTTTCTACAAATGTAGTAACATTGCCAATGTGATTGATGTCTTCCAAATGCAGATTCAAAGACTCTAAATATGAGAAGAGACATGTCTCTATAGTTAATCATCATTAGTTAATAAATAACTATATGATTAACTGATCTTTAAGCATATATATATATATATAATAATATATAATGTATAATATATATCATAGATATTATATTACATATATAATATATATTATATATATAAGATATTTATCTTAAAGATAATTTACCATCAACAAGGTATCTCATGATAAAATCGATATGACAGAAGCTAGAACCTTAACAACAAAGTCATGTCCCCGTAGAGACATGACTCTACGTGGCCAAAGATCACGTAGGGTCATGTCCCTATGTGGACATAACTGATCACCATTGGTGTATAAGCAAATACAATCAGATTGCTTCTCAATCGACAAACATGCAGTGGTAAAACAATTACATTTAGGAACCTGATAACATAATAGTCTCTTCTAATTATAAGAGCCCGATTTGTTAAATAAAGTCATTTATAAATAAATAGACACACCCACACACACATATATTATTCGTATCAATAATATAAGACATAAAACAATGTTCATATAAATCATGAATACAAATACTAAATGTAATGAGTATATTACTTCGATTGATGTTATACTTCAACAATGATCGTATTTTGTTTATTGAAGACTCATTAAAATTTCGCTCCCATTTGAAGAATTTAACAGTGAATCCTTTATAAAAACATAAGAATTTTGAAAGAAATACATCCCTAATATATTTACTTTTACACTGAAGATATACCAAATGCTTGGACATAGTTGATATCAAAGTAACGAGACTCGGACTTGGCTCAGACTCGGGAAGGGTAACTCGACTCGTGACTCGGCTCAAATTCGGTAGTGACTCAGCAAAGTGATAAAACCCTTGAAATTTAGAGATTTTTTTGGAGTTACATTAATTCCATGCACCCACTATTGAATGAAGATTAAAGACACAATAGCATCATAACATAGATGGTAATTTGATCACATACATAACATATATCAATTACGTAACTACAAAGGCAAAAAAAATAAAAATCAGCCGAGTTAGATGAGTTAGCTGAGTCACCTGGGCGAGTTAGCCAAGTTAGGCAAGTCAGCTTAGTTCACTCGCTGAGCCAGGGTCACAGGTCATTTTGACTCGACTGAGGCAACTTGACTCGCCGACTTTGACGACTTGCTCGACTCACGGCGAGTCTCGTTACTATGGTTGATATACTTACTCGTTACTTATTCCAACCAGTTTGCTAGATTAGGATCACTTGAATTTGGGCCATTCCAATATGCGAAAAGTCCCTAATTTTTGCACTCCATCCAACAATGCTCATTGAAATTGTTACTGATGAGTAAGAAACTATCCTTGCTATTATCGTTGTTCTCGCTAGAACTTGAAACGTCATTAATCCCTCCGAAAGTTTGCTTATCGTTTAGAGAATTTTCTTGAAACTTGTTAGCCCTATAATCTTTTAAGACTAGTAGGTTGGCCTGGATTGGGATTTCGATTGGAGAAATCACTCCTAGGCAGCGGTATGTATGTCATAGATGCCTTCATTTCCATATGAATTGGGTAGATTTCATCACCATTGCCTTGATTACCATGAACAATTTCTTGTGATTTCTTTGTATTAGCTATTCTAATTAGGGATTTCATGCTCATTTCATTAGATTTGAATTTCCCCATTGGTTTTCTTCCATAATCAGTGCCGAACTAGGGTTAAACTTTGAGGATGGGGCTGCATATTTTGTGAGATTGTAATAGCACTTGCTCAAGCCTCCTTGATTCCTGTCCATCTTTTGGTTATCGCTCATGATCTTCGAGATGTCTTTGGTATTTGTTGATCGTTTTGGATTTGGCGCACCTTGGGGTTAGACCTTTTACCAAAGTTTTCTTTGCTTAGATACTTTTCTTCTTTAGGGCATCAGGCATGCATACAACATATTTGGTGTTGTAGTAAGAATGAGCTTTCCTTTTTTCTGATTTGTCTATGCCAAACAGTGCCAATTGCTTCTGTGCCCTAATATGGGTAAATTGTGCTCCATGCTGGTTTCCTGTAACCCTATTGGCGAAATTTTGATTCATTTGGCATGGATTTTCTGCTTTTTCGAATTGTTGAGGTTCCAGTACATAATCTTCAGCTAGGGCCTCGAAAAAGTTAAATCTCTGAGCAACAAAATTGCCATTTTCTTGAGCTGTCGAGATTTGTTCTGCTTTGCTCGGGTGGTTATTGCAAATATTGCAAAATGTTCAAGCCATTACAAATTCTTCTTTAGCAATGGTCTCCATTGTTGAACTTTTGTTAGGAAATATATGTCGTCGGCAGAAATTGTGCATCGGCCGACGGGTCCCTTTGGTAAAAGTTCTTGTTATGTAGCCAACGGTAAACAGTTTGTAGCGGGTATAATGTACCTGGCCGACGGACTCCTTCGGGAAAGTTCTTCCGAAAGTATTTATAAACCCCTTCGGGAAGCATTGTAATCATCAGAGGATATCTTATCGTGGAAGCATAATGTACTGTTGGTATATGCGAATAATAATAATAGTTCTGCTGTTGCTGTTCGGTGTTCGTGTCTATTTCCTGTGTGCGTTGCTTAATTAATCCATATGGTAAACATTTGGCGCCGTTGCCCGATGGATCTGGCACGCAGGCAGGCAGATATGAATTAAATGCCGAATCAGTTGAACAAAGATAAGAGTAAGCTGAAGGAAAAAGATGACATACGCATTGCGCAGGAAAATTTAATTTTGGCTCAGCAGATAGAGCGTTGAAGGAGGTTTCAGAAGATTTCCGGTGGAAACAAGAGCGCGGAAGGATTGTTGAAGGAGACTCGACAACGGCTTGATTTGGTGGAAGAAGCGAGGGAGGAGTTTCTGAACTTGCATACACCACGGGAAGAGAATCCTGACGGAAGGAGATCGACTCGCACGGCTCGGAGTGCCGAAGGAGCACGAGCGTGGAGTGACCTCTTCGTCCGAGATATACTTCCGGAACGGACAGCTTCGGTTGACGAACCCTCTTCTTCACCAAACAGCGCGGAAGTCCAAAATAGTGCGGGTGTTGAAAACAGCGCAGAAGCAGAAAACAGCGCAGGTGTGCAGAACAGCGCGGGTGTCCAGAATAGCGCGGGTGTGCAGAACAGCGCGGCTGTCCAGAATAGTGCGGGTGTGCAAAGCAGCGCAGGTGTTCAAAACAGCACGAGAGCTCAGAACAACGCGGGTGCTCGAAACAGCGCGGGAGTGCAGAACAGCGCAGGTACACAACAAAACCCTCAACATACAGTGATAATGGTAGGTCCGAAGGAAAAATTGCCTAAATTTGATGGTGATGAAGCAGCTGATCCCATTCGACATTGTAAAACATGTGAAACAATTTGGAGGGCAAATGGCATAACAGATACAAACGAATGGATCCGACAATTTCCTGCTACCCTACGGGGTGTTGCGATTGATTGGTTTACTGATACTGATCCACAGAAGTTAAATAGTTGGGATAACATTAAGAAGGAGTTCATCGTAGAATTTCAACTTTTGCGTGATGATAATGAAATTGTAGTGGAGATATTCAATACCAAGCAAAAGAAGAATGAAACAGTATGGGTCTTCGCCAGGAGATTGAAGGACTTAATCAGTAAAATGGAGAATAAGCCAACAGATGAGCTCCAGAAAAGATGGTTCATTGAAGGCCTTCACCCGAAGCTGCGGAGGAAGATGAAGATCGTGCCACCATCGACATACATTGAAGCGTACAATCGGGCAATGAACCTCGAAAGTGACCAGAAAACAAAGAAAAAGAAGAAGACCAGCTCATCGGATTCAGATAACGATGAGCCTTCAGGAGAAGATAGCAGCGATGATGACGAGGGAAGCGGCAAGAAAGTCCGTGCTCTCCAGAAGGACATGATGCGAATGATGAAGGAATTCAAAAACATGAACAAGGAGACTAAGGGTAATGATCAATGGTGCACGGAGTGTAAGAAAGAAGGCCATACGAAGGGATCCTGCCCGAAAGAGCAATTTTTTGAAATCTGCTAGATCCTCGGACACTCAGTAAAGGAATGCCCTTTCAATTTAAAAACAAGGACACCACAGCAAGTGTTCCTGTCACAGGAGGCATCCCCGTCAGGCGGGAACGGGAACACTAGTACGGAAGGTGCCACATCAGGTGGATACAGAAACAACCGGCGCGGTCCAAACAACAACAGCAATAACCACAATGGTGGCAACAACAACAATGGAGGAAGGAGTCGAATTCAGTACGATGCAAATGGTCGGCCAATTGTTCAATGCCGCGCATGCAATCTGTGGGGTCACTTCGCCCGGGAGTGCACAACGACGAACACACCGAAGCTGCTATGCCGTTGGTGTGGACCTGGAGATCATGATGATACTAAGTGCCCGAAGTTCGGCGTAAACTTGATTACCGTAGGGACAGACAAGGAAGAAGTTTTGGGAATCACTCGGAAGTAGGCGAAGTTATATCCTGACCCAGCGGAAGAAAAGAAGAGACTGGAGGAAGCAAGGGCAGAGATCTAGAAAGTAACACAGGCAGACATAGCACACCTGAAGGACATGCCGAGTACTTCCGTCCGGAACTGTGCAGAACAGAACATTGTACGGCAAATATTACAAGCTGAGATACCCATCAGGATAAATGATCTGTTGCTCACAATGCCTCAACTCCGTACGACCCTCACAAATATAGTCCCAAGTGCTAAGCAACCCATAGAGCACGACAACGACAAACAGGGGGGTACAAGTGCAAAAGATCCGATGTTGTTAGCTCTTTCCTCTGGACGCTATCCGGCGGTTGTTGAAATGGGCATTCTCGGGACTGTACTAACGGACACGATTGTCGACGGAGGATCCGGTGTCAATGTGCTACCAGAGGATACATGGAATCAAGCCGTTGGAAATACTCACATCGCAACCAGTGACAATCGGAACACAACCATTCCTGTTGGACTTCGTTGTGATTCCTCTCAAGCGGAAGGGGTACAATGCTATTTTGGGTCGGGGGTGGCTAATACAAGCAAAAGCAAAGCATGATTGGAAGAAAAATACTTTATCACTCGAAAGCAAAGGCCAGAAGTATGTCATTGACCTGCACACTCAGATGGTCGGGGACGAAGCCCTCTCGTCAGATTCTGAGGGAGAAGAGGATGAAAAGGGGCAAATTATGGAACCGGATCAGGAGGGAGTTTTACGACTGGAAGGAGACGACGATTTAGATTCAGTAAATGATCTGTACTATTGGCAAATAGAGGATTATGAATTGTTTCCAACCTGCAACGTACTAACAATAGAAGAAAACAATACCGATGCCTTTCCAAAGGAATTCACTGAAATAAAGGAAGGGGATGCGTCACTCGATGTGACCCTGGCACATCAGTTCACTAATGAAGAACCCATCAAATATAATGAAGTCGCGTTGGAAACCATGAATTTGGGAGATGAAGCAGAACCACGGAACATACTGGTAGGGGACAATTGGGACCCAGTACTAAAGGCAACAACCTTCAAGATATTTTTAGAATATAAGGATGTCTTTGCATGGACGTACAAGGACCTGAAGGGCGTACCACCTGAATTATGTGTGCACGGCATTCCATTAATCGAAGGAGCACTACTCGTACGGAAAAGGCCCTACAGAATGAACAAAAATTATGCGGCCCGGGTTACGGAAGAAATCAATCGGATGCTAGAAGTCAGAATTATTTTCAAGGTACAGACTAGTGAATGGGTATCTCCGATCGTGATTTCCCTGAAGAAGGACTCCATTCAAATCCGAATATGTGTTGATTTCCGATGCTTGAATGCAGTCACCATCAAGGATCCGTTCCCGATCCCATTCATGGATAGCATTCTCGAGGAGGTGGCGGGACATGAGATCTACTCATTTATGGATGGTTTTTCCGGCTACAATCAGATCTCAATCGCAGAAGAGGATAAACTGAAAACGACATTTGTCATAGAAGATGGGGTCTATGCCTATAATCGGATGCCGTTCAGTCTGTGCAATGTGCCTGCAACATTTCAGCGGATCATACTACGGCCCAGAGTTGGGACCGAGTGACACTCCGATGATGAAGTTGGCACATGAGATCGTGGGACTGTACAAAGAAGTTTACTATGCACGGCAGCGCGTGGAGGTGGATAGGGCAGCAGACAGTGTTGCAGCTCAGAGATCTCTAGCAGTTGAAAAAGAGGCAAGAGAAATGTTAGCCGCTGATTTGGCCGACAAGCAGGCAGCAGAGCGGGCAAAACTATTGAAGGATATGGCAGCAGTGGTACAAGAGGACGCAACTATCTGGGATAAAGATGCAGCAGAGCAGGAGTTACAGTTGGCCAAGAAGCAGGCTATGGATGCTGCGCTTCTACTAAAGGAGGCCGTAGAAGTTAATTCACAGATTCAGACAGATCTGCACATCCGAACTGACCAGGTGTATGAGTTGCGTCGTCAACAGCACTCTTCTGGGACCCCTCCTCTCTAAGTATTTATTTTTCTTGACTGTGGGTTGTCTCCCAATTTTGCTAGTCGTCGGGAGACGACTTTTCTTTTTGGGGGGGGATGATGTCGTCGGCAGAAATTGTGCATCGGACGACGGGTCCCTTCGGTAAAAGTTCTTGTTATGTAGCCGACGGTAAACAGTTTGTAGCGGGTATAATGTACCTGGCCGACGGACTCCTTCGGGAAAGTTCTTCGGAAAGTATTTATAAACCCCTTCGGGAAGCATTGTAATCATCAGAGGATATCTTATCATGGAAGCATAATGTACTGTTGGTATATGTGAATAATAATAATAGTTCTGTTGTTGCTGTTCGATGTTCGTGTCTATTTCCTGTGTGCGTTGCTTAATTAATCGATACGGTAAACAATATATTCCACCATGTGGATTGGATTTTATATTAGTTCTGGTTTCCTAAGTATAAACTCCTTTACCCAGAAATTGTTAGAAATTATTAAGGAGGTCAGATCGCTGTCATTAGTGGACAGCAAAATAAGAAGAATCTAAGATTGAAAGGCAAAGGTTATGTTTTAGGAACTGTGCAGAGAATCAGAATAAATTGATGAAGATGAGATTGACTGACTCTCCTAGGGTTTCCACCATTCAAAATGTGCTTTTTATAGTTGTTTTTCTTGCAAATTCCCAGCCTTAATGAACACCTTTTGACTTTGAATAATTTCAAATTAATCGATTTCGATGGTTTTAAACTGGTTTTGTCTACGATAGTGATTGCAAATAATGGGAAGCAATCTCCTTCGATATCTTTATCTACAGCCAGACACCTTGATTGGTTATCTGATTTGTTTTTGTTTAATATTTCCAAACTGCATATGCCTTGTTACTTAATTTTAACACATGTTAAAATTCAGTTCGAAACTATGATAAGTGAAAGTGAAGTACAAATTTTTATTGCATTCAGCTCATGTTCTAATTGCTAAATCATATTTCATTTAGAGCCAAAGAATAAAAAAATGTTGTTTTCATCATAATATACAACTCATATTCACAAAGCTGAAATAAAAAAAATGCTGAAAGTAAATACCTCTCACACAATTGACCGTGAGAGTGGCCCCTAGAACTACTGATACATATTTTTACTCTACAAAAATGCATAACATTAAGAAAAGAGCATAGAGTAAAGGAGGGTCATAAGGAACCAGCCATTGCCTGTAATGACTGGTTAAGTTGCGTTGCTCTGGTCCCGCTGGTCTGATGTCCCCGTCGACAATTCATCCAAGTGTTTAAAATCTAGATGCACAAGAGAAGGTGTAAGATCCAACGATCTAAACAATGGTGGAACACCTCACCTCATAAAAAGTTCTATGCTACTTTCATATCATGCACTTTGAAAACAGAAATATCTACCAATAGAAAGAGAGACAAACAATCACGTCAAATGTTTTATTACTAACATGTTTGCTTCGTGTGCAGCGTCCTATTTGTAATGTCCCTTCTAATTTAGCCTAGTCCTTGAACTCTATTCTTAGTGATGTATTCTAAAATTGTAAGCAACTTGTTTTTTTCAACGACTTTTGTGGCAATCTGTCACATGTTGTAGATGCTTGTATGTGATATGATGGATGTATCTGACACTAATATCCTTAATTCAACGAATCTAGTCAATGGAAGAATTAATTAATACGAAAGTTTGATCAGACTGCTGCAGATTGTATTATTAAACTATATTCTGAATATGAGTATTTGTTCTCAATTCAACGGGTCTATAGAATAATGACCATATAGTTGCCTTGGAAGAGACTTCCTTGGATAACCAATCATAATCAATATATTTGTGTACTCAGTATTCTTTGAGATATTCCTCTTTGGGTTACTTTGACTGTCCAATGGTGTGGATTTCCTTTCACAGATATTTTGAAATAATTGTGATGTTACAAACATAAATATCCTTCAAAATGTCTATTCGATATCTATATTCCTATCAAGCCTTGGCGATTGTATTGAGTTCCTGGTAGCACTTATATGAGTGGTACATTTGGAATATGACCATAGTTGTTACTGTGCATGATTCCTATGGTAGGAATATTTTTGGCTCTGCTCACAATTATCCCTTCTTTCGTCTCATATTGTCATAAAGTTTCTAGGTGGAATATGTCGACTGAATTATCATTTCTTAGTCTCTCATTCTCCTGGCAGCTATGCAAATTCTCCAGTAAACATAATTTTATATAAGATCCGTCCTAGATGTGCCTACGATATTTGCCACTTCTAAAAGCTATTCTTTTATGTACGTATTTTTAATGCTCTAAATTCCTGAAGCTGCATTGAAGTTCAATTAGTTGATAGGTACTGAGTTGTTATTATATTGTCCCATGGATATGTTACATAGGTGGTCTGGATATCAGTTTTGAGACTCCCGCAGCTGTAAATCCCTCCTACCGGACACGTCCGATATGAGATTGCAATAACATGATATCAAGGGTTGGTAATCTGTTACAAGGAAAGTGTTGTCTGATTTCCTTCAACATCAGGTGTTGTTTGTATGGCTCACTCCTTTCCTGCTGCGCGTGAGTCTTCTTATTGCTCGGATGAAATCATACTTCACTGATTCAGTTCTGCCCTTTGTTTTCCTTTTGTACTTTTCTTATCCTTTCTCGGTGTATCGATGGTAGCTATTCTAATTGCAGATGGCTTTATTGTCTATTTTCTTGATGCTGTGTATTTTCTGCTTCTAAGCTCCTTTCTGTATCCTTTTTTCCAATATTTATCCCATCTTTATATATCCGATTGTGTTAATAGTCGTGGCTGTTCATTTTATATATTTGATCTTTTAATACTAAATTAATGTATTATTAAACTTCAATGATAATACGAATGTGCATTATATGAATTATTTATATTTAAGTTCTGAATCTGTATATATATATATATATTGATGATCATATCACTACCTTGTTTATAATTGTTTTTATCATTTATTGTAGTGATATTATTATTAAAACATTATATTCATTAAGTATATTATTTTTATTTTTATTTTCATTTATGTGTCATGATAATAATATCATTTATTTTGATATATTATATCTTTATTGCATTATAATGTTTTCTATAATATTCTTCTATTATCATTATATTGATAATATAATTAATAAGTATTATTATATTTTATTTACTCATTTTTATTATCATTTTGTTGTTATTTAATTCTATTGAAGGAAAATAGGGGACATGACACTAGCTCTAATAGGTATGCGGATATAACGGTAGGCTCCCACAAGGGTGATTGAGCCTGGCGTGCCTATAAGAGATAGAACCTATGAAGCTGATCCGAACAAGTACGATGAAGTCTAAAAGCAACATATTCATTTATGAAACCTTTTGTTTTCATTATAGATATGCTACAGTAAGCCTAGTACCAAAGAAGAAAAACATCAAAGTTATAAGTTATTTTCACTTGAAACCTTTTGTTTTGATTAAACATGTTAAGAGGTAATCAAATCTACATGATCAAAGATGTATAACAAAATAGAACAGGGTTGCTGATGAAACAAGTACAGTTATAGGATCATCAAGATGCTACAGAAAGGATGCTGCAAGTAGGATGTTCAAATTTGGCATTATTATTTTGAACATGAATTAGAGAGCTGTTTTCAGCTTGTTCCTACAGGACAAACAGTTTTAGTAAAGATACAATAGGAGCAGGAAAATGTACAATCAGTGATGGAAAGTTGTGATAAGTGCAAGCTATAGTACTATCAAAGTGAGCAACAAGGGTGGAAGAAGAATAACATCAGTGGAAAACAGAGATGAATTCTTTAACCAAATGAGAAAATACAAGACTGAAAGCTTCTCAAATAGTACATATTTCAAGCATGCTCAACAAGAAAAGGTTTCAGCAATTCAAGATTTGGGAAAACATTTTCAGAAAGAACATTCTATGTTGCAGTAAAAGTAACTTTCCTTATGAATTTTTTAATTAAGTGCAAAAGCAATGTTACTGAAATTAATTGCAACAAACTCCAAATTACAGCAGCCTGGTAAACCAAATGCCAGTTTTAAAACATAATCAATATTTATACAAGTGACTGGTTCCCAACAACAGTATGCATCATACAGGTGAAAATGAAAAAAACCTTTCAAAGACACAAGAAGCCGTCATAGTTTTATGAGAAGTAATGTTCAGTAACATATTACAGCCAGAAAGCTTTAACAAAATGTTCCTTTTGAGTCTCAAGCAAATGTGTCAAGGAGCTTCAAAGAAAACATATTCTCTTATAGCAGAATGAATAAAAGATCAGATTCAGGAACGTCATCTGCAGAGAATGAGCTTTGAGAAAGGAAGAAATAATCACAAAATCTACCTATTACAAATTTTTTTAACATTTCTCACAAAGACAACACCTGGGGTTTCTATGAAATGAAAATATGGTCATCTAGGGTTTGTATGGTTGGCGTCTGAGCCCTTTCTACCAAACTGTCTGTCATTCCATTTACTGTGGGAATTTACTTTAGGATATAATGGCCTCGGCCTCTCTGGCCCAGCAGTTGCTGCTGGTGCTAGAGTTGTTGCTGCATGCGAAAATGGCCACGTCGAGCAAATGCCCACGCAAATTTGTGTCCAAGGTATTTCACGAGGTAATTCCTCTCCCAACTTGGTTTTGAATATTTCTGCTTTTGAATCTGCTTGTCAATGGCTAGAAACCCAAACCCTTATTGGGTATTTTGTGGGTCGCACTCCATCTGAAAGCACGCTGTGTGAATGGGTATCCAAGGCCTGGACCCCCTAGGGTATTCGCCTTGAAGGGATTTAGAACCTCACTAAGGGCTTTTTTTTGTTTCGTTTTGGTAACCCCTCCTAAGCTGAGAGCATTTTCAGCCATGGGCTGTGGACAGTTCGCTCGTCTTTGCTTGTTTTTCAGAGATGGTCTTGAGACTTTTGCATCTCAGATGACCGCAAACTTAGGGTTCCAGTTTGGGTAGAGTTCCTTGGGCTGCCCATCCCTTGCTAGTCTTTTCTCCCAGAAATTGCCCAAACTGTGGGCAAAGTGATTTGCGTGGATTCAGACAAATTTTTTAATGCTCGCCCTCAATGGAGGGTTTGTGTTAAAGTCGACCTCTCTAGGGACCTTAAAGAATCCGTGGAAATTCAGATTGGTGCTACCACCTTTACCCAAAAGGTGCTTTACCTGAATCTCCTGAATACTTGCTTTCGCTATCAATTTGCTAGCAATAAGATAAAGGATTGTCCTCTTCTTGAGCACAATCGCTCTTTGATGTAGGAACCCAAGTTGGCTCTGGTCGTTAAAAAAGAGGAGTGTACAACGGTTGTTAAGAAAGGCAAGGGTGCTGCTAAGCCAAGCCCTGTTTCTCAAGAACCTAGCCATCCCAACTCCAGTGCGGTTCCTCTTGTGCTCACGACACCAAAGGTTCCCATGGTTGTGCCGCAGCCTATTTCAAACCCTGCGTCGCAGGAGACAAAACAGCTGGAGGTCCAAGTTGCTTGTGTTCATATGCCTCAAGTAGCTTCTATGATTTCCTCTCCGTCTCTTCGTTGCTCTCACAGCCATGAAGGCCGGAATGTAGTTGCTATCACTGGGGATAAACGAAGAGCCATCACTTTGGGTGACCCCTCGTTTGAATCCTTCACCTTCTTGCATAACAACTTTTCCTCACTTGAGGACGAGGAGAATATGCAAGCTGGTTTATAATGAATTTTCTCTCCTGGAATGTGCGGGGGCTAACAGACCTCCTTAGAAAATATTCTGTTCGTGATACCAAGCATAGGCTTGGCAATATTGATGTTCAATGCTTGCAAGTCAAAGTCTTTGGGTTTCTTCTCAATTTAGCTTGCCGTGTGATATGGCCGGATGGTGTTAGCTTTGCTTCTTAGCATGAAGCTGGTCGAGGTGGTGTAGTCACTCTCCTCTCCCCTTGACTTTTCCCTCTTGTTATTTCCCATGGTTCTGACCCCATGCAGAGAGTTGTTTGGATTTTGCTGTCTTTTCAATATCATTCTTTTGGCATTTTCAATATCTATGCCCCTAATGATGTGGTTGAGTGCTCACACTTGTGGAGGTGGCTAGCTAATTCTTTGCCGCCTGCCACCTGGATATTCTGCAGAGATTTTAATATGGTTGAGCTGGCTGTTGATAAAGTGGGCCTTTTGCCTTTTTGATGGTCAGCTGGAGAACGAGAAGCCTGGTTTTACATGTGGAACAAGTTGGATCTTTTTGATCCCAATGTTCATTGCCGCCGGACTGATGGCATTTGGTACACATGGTCCAACTTTCGAGAGGGAGCTGACAGGGTCCTTAAAAGGTTGGACTGTGCTATGATTTTTGCTCAGTCCTTTTAATCTTTTTCTCACAAGACTCTGCTACCTATCACTCCACCCCCTGATGTGACTCTTTCGAACCATTTTCCCATCCACTTCTCCATTTCTTGGCATTCTGCTCCTCCTTGTAATTGTAAAACTTAGTTTTAGCTTAATACTTTAGTGCTGTCCCATCCGCCCACCATCGCTCATATTTTACAAACTTGGAACCTTGAATCTAGGCCCCACTCTTCCTCTGGGTGGATTCAGTGGTGGAATGACGGCATCACCCATACTGCGAGGTTTCTTCGCATTTATGGGAGGCAGCTGGCCACTTACTGCAAGAGATCCTATGAGGCCACTACCAAAGATCTTTGTACGACCACTGAAGCTCTTGCCATGAATCCGTTTGATATGGATCTCCAGGTTCGGCTTGCTAACCTTCGCCACCAAAAGGAGGTTGCAGATAATTACACTGCCTGGGGAGCTCAACTCAAAGCCCGCCTTCACTGGCTGGAGCTTGGTGATCAAGCTTCCAAGGAATTTTTCAATGCGTTGAGGGCTTGCCACTCGATGGTGGGGATCAAATGCATTCGGGAGGGTCAACACACCTTTTGTGAGCTTCTTGACATTCTCCAAGCTTTCGTTCGCCACAATTAGAAAGTTTTCACAGCGCAAGGTCCCTCGGTAGCCCGAAACCAAGCCTTGTAGGCTTGTTTGGCTGTCACTCCTAAAAGACTTGCTCCAGAACAATATGCATTCTGTGAGCAGAAGCTCACTTTAGCGGACCTCAAGGAAGCTATCTTCTCCATGGCGGACGGTAAGGCCCTTGGTTGTGATGGCTTCCCTTGTGAATTTTACAAAACATTTTGGGATGAGATTGGACCAGACCTGCATAGGGTTTACATTGAGGCCTACAATTCCCATTCTCTAGGCAATATTATTAACAAGGGGAATATCAAGTTCATACCTAAGTCGGGTGACCTTGAAGACATGCAATTGGAGGCCTATTAATTTGTTGAATGTGTCCTACAAGATCATTGCCAAGGCTCTCTCTATTAAAATTCATCTTCTTCTTCCTCAGACCATTCGCCCTGAACAAATGGTTTTTATCAAATCCCGTTATATCCTGGACAATATTATTGCTGTGTGGGAAGGGATGGAATGGGCTCACTATTCCAAGCAACAAGCCATCTTTCTCAAAATTGATTTTGCCAAAGCTTATGATCGGATTGAGTGGCCTTTCATCCTTGCAATGCTTTAGGCTCTTGGGTTTGGCCCTACTTTTTTGTAGTTAGTTCAGATGCTTTTTTGGGATGCCTCTGCTTGCATCTCCATTAATGGCCGTCAGTCTCAAGCTTTTGGGCTTTATCGTTCAATTTGACAAGAATGCCCACTGGTGCCCTCTTTATATGTGTTGGCAGCAGAAGGTTTTGGGCATTTGCGAGCAAATGCCATCTCACAAAGGAGGGTTTGGGATATTTCCCTCCCGGATTCCCCTGATCAACTTATGAATGGTCATTTCGTAGATGACTCCTTCCTCACTCTCATAAAGGATGAAGAGAATGTTGCCTCCACTTTGCAATGTCTTGACACATTTTGTCTTGCTTTAGGGTTTGCTACTGAGTGGCACAAAATCCTTTGCTATAGGCAATCTTCCCTTCCTCGTCCTGCTTGGCTTGAGCAATATCAATGGAAATGGGTTTAGCATGGGGAAGTCTTTCGTTTTTTGGGCATCCCTTTTGCCTTCCAAGCCTCAGTTGTAGAGCTCTGGAATGCGGTTCTTGCCATAATTGAGAAGAAGTTGGAGTATTGGATCACCAAACCTCTCTTCCTTGCAGGCAAATTCCAAATTTGCACCAAAGTGTTGGCTGCCAGCCATTTATACTATTCCTCCTATTGGGCTCCTTCAAAGGCCTCTTACCTCAAACTCAAGCGCCTATTACATGACTTCCTCTGGGCATCAGACGCTTCTCACCAGGGCTTTCATAGAGTTGCCTGGGATTTTTGTTGTCTTCCCAAAGAGTCTGGTGGCCTAGGCTTGTTGTCCACCCAGAAGCAAGGTATTGCTTTATGTGCCAAATGGGTGATTCGAGCTCTTTTTGGCAATGAAGCCTGGAAGATTTTGTTAAGACATTGCATTTCTTCAGGCTTTCTGGTTCACCGGCCAACCTGGAAGGGGATTGGGTTTTAGACCCTTCTTGTCACCACTGAACCTATCCAAATTCAGGGCACTTTTGTTGCCAAGAGTATTTGGAAAGCCTGGGAAGCAGTGAAGCCCTGGCTTCGTTGGGTTGGCAATGGGTTTAGAGATGGGCTCTCCATGAACCAACACAATCTTTGGTGGTCACCATTATTCGCTATCAAAGGTGTTCCCCTGGCTAAGGTGCACGGGGCTAGTGCTTTGCATTTTATTAAATGTGGCATAAGGACCCCTAAAGATCTTTTCTCTAGAGTTACTATGAGCCTTTGGTCATGGGAGGACATGAAAGTGCAATTCCGGCTCACTCGTCCAGATTGACAAACTTTTGATCTTCTAGTTCCTGCGGTGCCTCCACATTTGTTACATAAAGTGGGCATTCAGTCCTCTCGCCCTTGGTGGAAAGACTAGAAGTGGTATCCAGATACCCCGGTAACTAGCTATAAGCCTAGTTTGGGTTACCGATGGTTGGTTCCTCACGTGCCTATGGTTGATGTTCTCAACCAACGATGGCATTTGCAATCTTCTCATCGTACTTGGAGTCATAGGTTCTCCACTGTGTGGCACGCTATTACTAAACCCAAAATTGCGCATTTTGCTTGGTGTATTCTTTACCAGGGCTTGCCTTTGGGCCCCCAGCTGCAGCACCTGGGAGTTCCTGACCCCCATTGCCCTTTCTGTGGTCAACCAAAGACTTTTTTGCACATTTTTTGGTTCTGTAGAAGGGCTCAGTGTTATTGGTAATGGATCCATGATCTCTTTCACCCCTTGCACCTAGAACCTTTTTCTTGGCATATGGTTGTTCTGGGTGATAATACTCAGATACCCTTCAAGTACGCCCATATATGGCATGCTTTCAGATTGGAGATCTTATTTACCATTTGGAAAGATCACAATGGAGTTATTGATGCTAACAACACACTTGACATTAATGTGGCTATGTACGCTAAAGCATGTACTTATAACAATGTCATGTTGCAGATTCAAGTACAAACAGATAAAGTGGCTTTGGAGGTGGTTCACTTACAGGAGCGTTTGGCTCATTGGGGAAATGCCCCCTGTACGGTTGCTCGTGTTTTGTCGGATTCGACCTCTGGCGATCGTACTCCTCACGGTCGCCGTCGAGGACGTAGTAGTTCTACCCACCGCTCACACACGCTTCGCTCTCAGCCGCACCGCTCTCCTAGGGGTGGTGCTTTTGGTTGGCGCCTCTCTTCTAGAGGATCTGGTGGTTAGCACCACTTTGCCTCGCCTCCTCGGAGGTCTAGTTCGGGGTGGTCCCCAATGGCTCCTCCTGCTACCAGTTGGCCCTCTGTGCGCTGATAACCCAAGTGGGTGTTTCCCCAGCTGGACTTAGCCATTTCTCCTCTTAGGCCCAAGGGAGAGAGATGAAGATAATGTTGCTGTTGCTGATGACGGATGGGCTTCCCCTGAGTCGTCTACTCACCCCACCCACGGGTGGAGCTCTAATGATAAGGATCCTCCTATGGCTGGCGTTGCGCTGGCAGCTTGAGGATTTCTATGTTTTCTAATGTTTTCTAAAAGTTTTTTTTGTTGAATAGTTGATTTCTGGCCTGTGGCTGTATGAACTCGCGGGGTGATCTTGTTCCCCTCGACCCTTTTTTTGTGAATATGTAACTTTATTGTTTTTTTTTTTTAAAATATAAGGAAGGGACTATTCATCAAAAATAAAATATGGTCATCTACAACAGCAACATCATTTTTAAAGAAAACCTATTTTGGAGTTTGATTAGGAGTGATTGAAAAGTTATGTAAAACTTCAGAATTAATGGCTACGATTATAAAAAAAACTAGAAAGTATTTTTCTATCATCCACATGAATATCTCTTATTTGAAGATCTAGGAAGCAAAGAATGAAAAACGCATATATCTTCTTTCTTTATTTCAAATCTGTAAGAAAATTGTTATTCACGGCATTAACCCAGGAAAGGAAAATAAACAGAAGATCTCATCTATACAAAACCCTTAAAAAATACAAATGGATGGGTATTTTAACAACAGAAATAGTACTTACCTTAAGCTAAAAATTGCAGAGGTTTTTCATCCGGCCAAGAGACTTGATGGTTGCAAGAAAATGAAGCCAAGTTTGCAATAAATACCCAGACAATTCTATGAAATTTTCCCAGCCATGACTTAAGAGGGAGCAATTCTCATTCCAAAATAACAGCAAATCAAGCCACGATAACCCCAAGGAGAGACACAGTCATGACAAGAAGGGAAACTTTAGATCTGGCATTATAACCAGAGGAAAATGCTAAGAAAAACACCAAATCTCAATGTTCAACAGTAGAAAGCCTCTAGAAATGTATGGAAAATGCTTAGGCAAAGCCATGTTTTGATCAAAATGTAAAGCTCCAGTCACAGCTATGACCTAGTAAACCCTAGTCATGGTGATTGATACATAAAAATGAAGCTATATCAGCAACAATGAGCATAGAGTTGCAGCTACAAGCTCCAGACAGGTCATGGCGAAGTAAATTTGAGTTATGGCATCGAAAATAACTTGAAGTAATGCAAAAATAAGCTCTAGAAAGTGTAGAAAATCTCTGTGATAGGCGACTAGGGTTTTAAAACCCTTTTATGCTATTTCATCTTCTAGATTTCATGCCATACGAATGGCACAAATGACTTTGTCTTTCCCTTTTATGTATTCCTTAGTCAGAATGGAATCTGATTTCGGATCCGACTCATGTTTTTTTTAACTTTCTCGTAGGATATATGTTTATAAATTAATATAATAATATGGAGCATAGTTTCATCTAGTTTGCATATTATTATATTAATTTATTATTATTTTGCTGTGATTATTTTGAAATGTGATTATTATTTTGTAATTGATGTCCTATAAATCAATTACTTAATAATAAATTTGGTGCAACAAAATAACATGTTAGAGGGAGGCTTAATAGGGAGATAGCCGAGTCATGTGTTGATTGAAAGTGTCAACGGAGAGGTGGCATTCTGATTGCCTAAGTTTGAGGATTTGGAGTTCAGTTCAAATTTGAAAGTTGAAGTCTCCTTGTCTGATGGGGTAGTGGTGGTGCTTTGTAGTTGCCAAGTGTCCTAGTTATCAGTTTGAGACTTTCAGTCTTTAAGGATGACTTTTGAGTGACTTTAGGAGTGATTTTAGGTGATTTTGGAGTCCTCTTGGACTTGTCATCCTAGACAGATGGCAGAGGCATAGTTTGGAGGACATTTGGCATCATTTCCAAATTTGTAGAGTCCTTGTTGGAGTAGTTTTCTTTTATATCCGACCTGCACTTGTTGATTTTGGGGAAAGGTGTTGAGTTGGATGATTGTTATATACTTCTCTTTTTGATAGAGGGGGGTTCAGTTTTTGGAAAGGAGAGCCTTTGTTTTTTTCAGGCATTGTGCTTATTTTTCTACTATATTAGATTTGTACCATGTATTTTCAAAGCCCGTGACAGTTTATACAACATATTTTGGATCTATTTCTGGAGCTATACTTGTATGTTTTGATAGTGATAGATGTGGTTGTCTTGTGTATCTTGTTAGAAACCTTAAAATTATGTCTTATTCTGCATCTTTTATGATTTGAAGTACTATGCATAGGTCAAGGGTTATATCAAGTGTTTTAAGATATTGATTGTGATTAATTCCTTTTAATATTTTTAGGTTATGAGTCTTCCTTTGAAATGCTTATGTGTGAAGTATATAACCAAGAGTTGTATTTGTGTTTAGAATGCTGCAAGTAGTCAGATTGTGCTTGGAAAGATATTTGCTTCAGTCAAATTAGTTGGTGTATCACCCTTTTTCTTTATTTGTGCAATATTTATAGTCATCAGTACTTCTCTATCTCTTTCCTTCACAAGTTTCCTTAGTTTTGATAGCTAGGTGATTCATCATACAAAATTAGATAGGAACTGACCTAGAACCCTTAGGTTCAATGAGGTCATAGGATACCCACAACCTTTGATTGATCCCGTGTTACTCTAAAATTGGTGAAGTCTTAGGACATTAGCAATAGGGTGCAAAATTTTGGAGTTAATAGTTTTGGCATGCCTGGTGGGACACTTGCCTTAATTTTGAAGGAGTATTATTGCCGTTCTGATACGCAAATTGTAAAGTCTTAGTTTTTTGCTCAAAGCATGTTTCAACTTGCATATCTGGCGACTCTGTGGATTATAAAAGTGCAGATCAGTGTTGTTCATGAGAAAAGTACAAACTAGAAGCTCCAATACTTTTGAATACTTGTAGTTGGAAACAACAAAAAGGTGTGGAAGAACTCTTGCTAGAACAATACATGCCAAGAGGACTCAACAGCCAACACCTACTATTCGAGTTTATCAAAGAAGAAATCATGCAAGTGAAAGAAATATCAAGTATACAACAAGTCCAACTTGTAGAATCGAGCCTTTTGAACCTGAGATTTCTGTTGTTTTCACTGATACAACAGCAAGCTCAAGTTCTACAACAAATTTATTTTCAATACCTGCTGTAGTTTCGATACCACATTTTGTAGTTACAGTATAGCAACATCAGACTAGTGTTCAAACACCGCTAATGGCCGCACCAAGAGCTTTCGCATTTGTGCCCTTTAATCAAGGGAGTCCATTGAATCTGGCCCAACATAACGACATTCCTTTGGAAACCCTCAAAGGATTGCCAATTTTCACGAAGAAGGACAAACTATATCTTTTGAGCATATTAGAGACAACATCTCTCTGTAATGTTCATCATATTACACAAGAAAATGTACCAGTTAGATTATTGTCAGCTTCATACAAAGGAAAAGCACTAGAGTGGTTCAGGAGTTTGCCAGTAACTTCAATCAGGACATGGGACGAATTGTGTGATGCCTTCAACAAGTTTTTTAAAGATAAATCTGATCATTTGTCGCTCGTAGAGAGCATTTGACAACAATCAAGAGGCTCAACAAGAGCAAATGACTGATTTCAAATCATATTTACAAAAAATGTGGAATAGGATACTTGTTGCTACAAGGCCAAGTATTGATCATGCCTTTTTTTACTATTTGAAGAGTTTGAACAATGACATATCTGTCATGATTCAGTCTATGGGAGGTACCTCATTACCTCAAGCATTTTCTAGAGCGATAAGGGCATAAAATAGTCTCATTCATGCGGGTAAGATTGCTCCTATGCCTCCTATGCCGATTTTTCCCAATATAGAGCCTAATATGCCTCTACAATTTCCACCTTCCAATCCATTGCTAGTTGTTTCCAGCTAAGAAATGACAATTGTAGGACCTTCTTAGGAGCCGCAGGAGATAAAGAACAACTAGCAAAAGATTGAAAGTTTGATGCAAACTTTCAGATGCAAACTTTCAGAAATGATCGGGTTAACCTCAAAAAGCAATAGTACCAGCCTAGACAGTCATTTCAAGCTTAGAATATTGCTGCAAATCAAGGATATCAGCAGCAAAATCAAGGATATTAACAACAAAATCAATGTCAATTTCAAAATAGACAAAATTATCAAGGATTTAAATGTTGGAAATAAATAGATTTTGAATCAAAGGCCATACAAAGCTTATAATCTAACACCTCTCAATGTCGCTAATCTCATTAAGGATATTGTACCCACTCAAAATAACCTAGCGACAGATTATGAGTGGTGTTACTTGTGTAACCAGCCCCACAATCAAGCTACTTGTTCCAATGGGGTTATAAATCAAGATTTGATGGTTCTGAATGCTACAAGTACACAACATATACCTGAGACTGAATATGAACAGCAGCAAGATGCACCTCCCATTGATGCTACTTTCCTCAATTGACAAGGGATTGTTTTTCCTATAAAAACACCTTTTTCCTATAAAAACACACTTCTTGGGTTTCTAATCTAGTTCCTGGAAGGAAAAAGAATTGGGAAATACACTTATGTGTTGATTTTAGGGAGTTGAATAGAGTTTCATTGTAGGACAAGCATCCTTTACCCTTTATGAAACAAATTCTACAATATGTTTCAGTGTTTAAAAGGTTTTTCTGTGTTAGATGGGTGTTCTAGGTATAATTAGATTTTAATAAAGGATAAAGGCCAATTCAAAACAGCTTTAGTACCATATAGGGTACTATGGTGTATAGGAGAGTGCCTTTTGGATTATCTAATGTCGGGGCTACATTCCAGAAAACTATGGATATGGCTTTTGGAAATCTGATATATAAAATTGTGCTGGTGTATTTATATGATATAACAGTTTTCAGGAAAGAAGTTGCTAATCATTTTTTTTTTAATCTTAGATAGGTGTTGGAGAGATGTAGAGAATTTGGTATTTCTCTAAATCCTAAGAAATCTATTTTTGTTGTTCACGAAGAAAGACTTCCTGGTTACATAGTTTCAAAATATGGTACTACCATAGATCCAGAAATAGTGCAGGCCTTTTTGGAGTTGCCATTGCCTAGTTATAAAAAGGGATTGCAAAGTCTTTTTGGCAGAATTAACTTTGTAAGACACTTTATTCCTGATATAACAAATTTTTTAAAGCCTTCAACATCAATGTGAAAAAAGAATGTTGTTTTCAGTTGGACCAAAGAAGGGAAGCACAATTTTGAAGCAATTAAAGAGGCCCTATCAGCTGTCCCTGCTTTGGTAAACCCAAATTTTGCAAAAGATTTTATTCTTTATGCACATGGTGGATTTGATACTCTTTCTGCAATGCTGGTGCAGAAAAATGTTGAAGGTTTTGAGCAACCTATTGCATTTTTTAGCATAGGTTTGGAAGAATATGAACAAAGGTACAATTTTGTTGAAAAACATGTACTTCCTGTTATAAAAAGTTTTAAGAAATTGAAACATTTGGTTTCTAATAGCAAGATACATCTGATGGTTGCTCATCCTAGTGTGAAAGAATTTCTACTAATAAGGGATCTAAATGAAAAGCGTGTACATTGGATTACACGTGTTATGGAACATGATGTAGATATACATATCACTAAACTTGTTAGGGGTAAAGGTTTATGTGAGCATATGGCTGATGAGACCAGTCAAGAAGCGAAAAACAATTAAGAAACATTGCTGGTTATTGATGAAGAAGCTGAAAATGAACAGCCAACTAGTTGGTTAAGTGAAATGGTTCATTATTTGCAAACAAGTGAGTGCCCTTCAAGGCTGGATAGAGCCAAACGTAGGTACTTCAGACTATAATCCATACTTTACGTTTTGATTGACAATATTTTATTCAAAAAGGACCATAGTGGTATGTTATTGAGATGTATTGTTGTTGATTAGACTAGCAAGCTTTTAAAGCAATTTCATTATGTAGGGGGTCGTTTTTCTGCAAAGACAACAACTTATAAAATTTTGAGAGAAGGCTTCTATTGGCCTGATTTGCTTAAGGACGCTCATGTATGGCAAGGAATTATCAAAAAATAATTGAAACGGGAATAATAAAAAGGGCTAGAAATGCGCTTTATTTGCAGGCAAGGAAAAGCTGGCAGCCTTGCCTTTGCAACTACTTTTGGTTGATCAACCATTTGTGAAATGGGTTATTGATTTTATAGGTCCTATTAATCCAAGTTCTTGTGCTGGGCATAAGTGGATTTTGACAGCAACTGATTATTTTACACACTGGACTTAAGCTGTAGCGCTACAGGAGGTCAATGAATCTGCTGTATTAAGCTTTTATGATAATCTAATAACCAGTTTTGGTATTCCCGTTTCAATTATTTTTGATAATGCCTTAGCATTTGTAGGAGCTAAGGTTACTGAATCGGCTGTAAAGAATGACATTTATCTTAATATGTCTTATAATTATTATCTTCAAGGAAATGGCTTAGCTGAAAGTACTAACAAGAATCTGCTTAGGATAATTAAGAGGACATTGCAGGAGAACAAGAGGAATGGTATTCAAAGCTGAAATCTGCCCTATGGTTGGATAGGATCACTCCTAAACAAATTATTGATACATCCCCCTATGTTTTGGTGTATGGGAAAGAGGCTAGATTGCCTATTTGTACTGAGTTTCCATCTCTACAGCTTGTAGATCAGTTGATGTTTTTTGATTAAAATGACCCTTTGAAGCTAAGGTACACTAAGTTGCTGGAGTTAGAGGAAGAGAGGAATAAGGAATTGTAGAAAATGGAGTATCAACAACTTCTCACTAAGAGGACATTTGATAAAAAGGTGACTGATAAGTATTTCAAGGAAGCAGACTTGGTCCTAAAGTGGGTTGTTCTATAAACTAGGCGGGGTCAGCATGCAAAATTTGATCATTTTTGGTCTGGTTTGTTTCTAATTGCTGAAGGCAAAGAACACAATGCGTTTCACCTTGCAACAATGGAAGGAAAAGTTATGCCTATCCGTGGGAATGGGATACACCTCAAGCCATGCTTCGAGGTATGATCTATGAGTTTCAACTTGTACATATTAGGATAGTTTGCTTTGGTGTCTTGTTTCAGTTTGAGGGTTTTGTTTTTTTCCCTATGTGCTTGTGTACAGTTAGTTGTTAGTGTGTTATTGACAGCCACATGTAAATTCATCCTAGAGTCAATCCATGTCAAGGTTCTATATCACATATACAAGAGAATAGGGCATCCTACCATTTACTCCATTGACCTACATACCTAATGTTTAACCTTTACACATACATTCACTGTAGCATACTCAAATAGGTAGTTATCAATGTTTTCAATTTTCATTTTTTTGGTTTCCCTAACTGTTTTGAACACATTCTAAGTTTTAAGGTTGCTGGTCAAAGGCCAAAAGTTCAAATATGAAACCTAGAAGAATCATGATATAAAGCTGAAGTTATTACCATATGGATCAGCCATACAAATACAAGCCAGTCTAAAGGTTGTCACATCCAATAGACTCATTCCTACATCCATGACAGATTCACATAGTAGAAAACAGAGATAAAGTACTCATGTACTGACTGGTTGGATCACATACCTGCATATCAACAAGCCCAATGAGTGTTAAATGAATGAACCCCACTGAACCTGATCATACACACCTACTTGATACAATCAGCCAGCACACAAAGCATTCAGCTCTATTTTCAAGTCCTAAAAATGCATGTTTTCAAAACTCTGTTACCCAATGGATGCTAGAGGCTACTGGTTACATGTCCAGCAGGCATACAATCAGCAAAGGTAATAAAAAATGTTATACTTAATTTTAACACATGTTAAAATTCAGTTCGAAACTTTGAGCAAGTGAAAGTGAAGTACACATTTTTATTGCATTTAACTCATGTTCTAACTGCTAAATCATATTTCATTTAGAGCAAAAGAATAAAAAACAAATGTCCTTTGTATTATTCATCATAATATACAACTGATATTTACAAAGTTGAAATAAAAAGAATGCTGAAAGTAAATACCTCTCACACAATTGACTGTGAGAGTGGTCCTTAGAACTATTGATTCATATTCCTATTGTACGAATATGCATAACATTAAGAAAAGAGCATAGAGTAAAGAAGGGTCATAAGGAACCAACCATTGCCTGTAATGACTAGTTAAATTGCATTGCTTTGGTCCCGCTAGTCTGATGTCCTGGTCCACAATTCATCCAAGAGTCCGAAATTTGCATGCACAAGAGAATGTGTTAGATCCAGCGATCTAAGCAATGTGGAACACCTCACCTCATAAAAAATTCTGTGCTACTTTCATATCATGCACTTTCAAAACAGAAATATCTACCAATAGAAAGAGAGGCAAACAATCACGTCAAATTTTTTATTACTAACATATTTGTTTCTTGTGCAACGTCCTATCTCTAATAGGTACGTGGATATAACCGTAGGCTCCCACGAGGGTTATTGAGCCTGATGTGCCTATAAGAGATAGGATCTATGAAGCTGATCAGAACAAGTACAATGAAGTATAAAAGGGACATTCATTAATGAAACCTTTTGCTTTCATATCAATAAGCTCAGTACTAGAGAAGAAAAACATCATAGGGATAAGTTATTCTGACTTGAAACCTTTTGTTTTGATTGAACAAGTGAAGAGATAATAAAAGTTACAGGATCAAAGATGTATAACAAAACAAAACAGGGCTGCTAATGAAACAAGTACAGTTACAGGATCGTCAAGATGCTACAGGAAGGATGTTCAGATTTTGCATTATATTTTTGAACATGAGTTAAAGAATTGTGTTCAGCTTGTTCCTACAGGATGAATAGTTTGATGCAAAGCTACAATAGGAGCAGGAAAATGTATAATCAGTGATGGAAAGTTGTGATAAGTGCAAGCTATAGTTCTATCAAAGTGAACTACAAGGGTGGAGAAAGAATAACATCAGTGGAAAACAGAGATGAATTCTTTACTCAAATGAGCAAATACAAGACTGGAAGCTTCTCAAATAGTACATATTTTCAAGCATGCTTAACAAGAAAAGGTTTCAGCAATTCAAGATTTGGGAAGACATTTTGAGCAAAAACGTTCTATATTGCAGTAAAAGTAACTATCCTAATGAATTTTTAAATTTAAGTGCAAAAGCAATGTTACTGAAATTAATTGCAACAAACTCCAAATTACAGCAGCCTGGTAAACAAAGTGCCAGTTTTAAAACATAATCAATATTTATACAAGTGACTGGTTGCCAACAACAGTATGCATCATACAAGTGAAATAAAAAAACCTTTCAAAGACACACAAGAAGCTGCCATAGTTTTATGAGAAGTAATGTTCATTAAAATACTACAACTAGAAAGCTTTAATAGAAAGTCTCTTTTGAGTCTCAAGCAAATTTGTCAAGGAGCTTCAAAGAAAACATATTCTCCTATAGCGGAGACTTGAGTTGATCCCTGAGGCGATTCTTGTTATCAGGGAGAGACAGTTGCGAAGGAGGATTATCAGAGAGTTTCTGGTCAAGTGGCAAGGTCTATCGGATGAGGATGCCACTTGGGAGCCTGAGGATATTCTTTAACGCCGTAGATTTCATTCTGACTAAGGAATACATAAAAGGGAAAGACAAAGTCATCATAATATACAACTGATATTAACAAAGCTGAAATAAAAAGAATGCTGAATGTAAATACCCCTCACACAATTGACCGTGAGAGTGGCCCCTAGAACTATTGATATATATTCCTACTGCAATGTCCCCAATTTAGCAGGTTCTAGGAGATAGGCTTGGTCAACTCATCATTACAACCCTTGTGAGTTGACAATAGGATTTGAGGGTCTCAGTTGTTGACTTGCTATTTATAGTAAGTCTAATTTTGGTCAGTTGCTATTTTTGACAGTGTAGAGTCGACACAATGGCGATGGTCATTTATTCAGTCTTCTATAGGATGGAGTTATTTATTGCTGGAGTCATATTTATTGCATTAGTTATGAGGCTTTATAATTATTAATGCACTTTATAGTATTAATGCACTTTATTTTATAAAGTGATGTTGTGAAGCTTAAGTCTCTTTAGTGAAAGGTGTAATGCTGACAGAAGAGATTATAAAATGATTCTCACTTTGAGAATTATTATCCATTTGAATATTATTTTCTTTTGATATATTGCTGAGGGTTTGAGTTCTCAAGATTGTTCCAGAAATTGTGTGCAAATTGCTGCTGAGGTATAACAGTTTGCATTTTAGCTTCTCCTCTGTTGCTACTATAATTGAGAAGCTGGTTAATACTGAAGGGTTTCATCTGATTGGTGAGAATTTGTGGTTTTCATTAATCATTAGCATCTGTGATTCATTCTGGTGCATTTTGAGAGGCTTCCGTTACCTCTACTGGCTATGGTGTGACATATATAGGCCCATCTTTGCCTGAAGAAAGACTGCCAGCATTTCCAGAGGGCCTGTGTTTCCTTTTCCAAGGCCTGCGAACAATTCATAAGCCCCATGACTTGATCTGGGGTCTGCAGTTCACTTTTACAGCGCTAGCATTTGAATTTGAGGCCCGTGGTTGCAAGAGGAGACCTACGTTTTAGTGATACAGGCCTGTGTTTATGTTTAAGACAGCCACACTGGCTGTGGAGGCTTGAACAGTTGTGTGTGGAAGCTGCGATTAATTGGTATGGCAATGTTTTAACTCAGCCTGCTGCGTAGACATCGTGGAGTTTACAATTTGCATCAAAACAGGTTCCATATCATATATTTATTTAGCCAATGTAATTGTTTTATTCAATTATCATATGAATTAATTGGAACTGCATCAAATAATGGTAGATATCTGTTCATGAGTTATTTCCTTATTGCATTGCATTTCATTTGTATCTAAGCTTTCAAAAAACCGAAAATAGCATATAAACCAAGAAAAGCACAAAAAAACAGAAAACATAAAGAAAACAGAATGATACTATTTCATCATTTGCATAGCAGCAGGAGATAGTTCAGGGTCTTTACACACTGTCACACTAACTTCACTACACACTCGTCCTTGACCATGCAAATGATTTAGAAAGTACTGGTATTTTCTTTATTACTAAGTCTTTAAAAAAATGAAGATTGACCAATGGTTCATGATTCATCTATTATTGGCTAGGCAACATTTTTTTTAGAGGACTTAAAATAAAACATTTATATCCTTCCTTATTTTGTAAGGATTACTTGTATTTCTTATCTTTACTTGCTTAGTTGACGAGGTTAGTTCATTTCTGAGGGTCTGAACATTAGTCATGAAATTTCTCAATGATCTTAATCTTTTGTTCACTTTTCTTACATTTGCTTCTTTTTATAGGAATAAAAAATGCACGATTTCTTATTAATTATGTTGAATTTACTTTATAGTTTGCTTAGATGGAACACCACCGGGTTACCATTTTCATCGAGGTTTTGGTCCAGGATCAAATAGTTGGCTGATTCATCTTGAGGTTAGTCATTATTTTAAGTCAGTAGTACATGCTTTATTTTCTTTATCTGCTAGAAATGCCTGTCTAATTCCTGGAACATTTTCAATTTTGTATTATCAGTAAACAATACTTACAAATAACCATACATATGCACTATAAAGACAGACTTATAAGTATGAGAAGATATGTTTCCCAACATGCAATTGTTATTTGAAGGGACTATTTTAATTTCCTGAAAGTACTCTTATGTCATTTTTGGTCAGAGTTTTCCTTCTCAAGTCAGTTGCTAAAAAGGAATATACTACTTCATATTAACAATTAAGGACTCAGAAGAAATCAGTTGAGTAATGAAGGCATATACTGTTAAGCCCAAGAAGCTTTCTGACATTTTATGAGCCACATAGAATGGTGCATCACATAATCTCTCCTCTAACACATGGTAAACTTGTGCCATGGAAGATGTATTATTGCGCGAAGGGCCATCCTATGACCATGGTAGAGTCTGGTCAAAATCAAATTTAACATAAAGTGAGAATTTAATATACTTGGAGAGTTGCATCATTAGAAATTTCAAGAGCATTGTAGTGATATATGATTTGTCAAAATGTGATACCTAAAGTTCATGCACAAATGAAACCCCCTCTTTTTTTGGCTTGCTAGATTAGATTGTTATAGGTGTTGGTTACTTTTGCTTAGCTTGGCAATATTTTGGTCTCTTAGTCTCTTAATATCTTGGGAAGGCCTGTGGTATCTTGTCAAGTCTAGGTGGAATTTTGATCGATTTATGAGAGAAGAGTTAAGTTGAAATGTTGTGATTGCAAAATATGGAATTGAGGGTGCAATTGTGAAAATTTCACTAAGTGTGAAAATTGGAAAAGGATGTTAAAATGTTGTCAAGGTCAGGAATCAAGGTGTCGAGAGTGCAATTTGCACAATGCTAAATGGAAATGTTAAGTGAAGATGAAATTCAATTTTATTAAAGAAAGGATAAATGAAATTCCAAATTTGAAAGGGAAACAAGAAAAATTCCAAATAAAAAATGAAAAATCCTTAGAATTTGGCTTGAAATAAATTTTCCTTCATCATTTTCACTTAAAAATTATGTTTCCACTTCCATTCCACTTGGTTTTTCTTCATTATTTACACCAAAAACTAGATTTTCTCTCCCCATTTCCACCTGAAAATCTTAAATCCGATCCTAAGCATGATGTATTTCCAGCTAAAAAGCGACCTCAAGCATGCCTTATTTTCAGCTTAAAATGAGATTTCGGACCTTGATTAAGGATCAAATTTGACTGTGCAAGGAATGAGATGAATGGGAATTCAATTTATAAATCAATGAGGAAGAAACAAAATCTGGAAGGAAGAAATGAAAGTTTCAATCAATAAGTTAAATTTCCAGCTAAAATCCAAATTTTTGGCATTGAACAAAATTTTCAGCTAAAGTCAGACCTTCTGACCTCTCCTTGAGGTCAAGTGCAAATTTCTGAAGAGTGAGATGAAAAGTTTGAGGGCTTAGGGGCTCATTTCTGCCTTAAGTCTAAATTTTGACCTGCCTTAGTGTCATGTCCACCTAAATTGTGAAAATCTGGCCTGCTACTAGTCATTTCTGGCTAAAATTACAAAACCCATTCTAGCATATGCAAGGCAATTTCAAGCTAAAACCAAGATTTCTTTGCAGCATGAAACGGCAAAGTTCTAAGGCAAAATATCACATCAAATTACTCTCATTAAAGTTGAAAAATGTGATTTCATATGAAGTCGGCTTCCTTGAGTAGATGAAGTTTACACAAATTATAATGTCCCCACTTTGGGACATTAGAGAAAATTAAGCCAAGTGCATAACATATTTTAAAATGAATTAAAAGGACCTTAAGTCAGATTTTTTAAAGTAATTTAAATATTAGAAAGGAGGTAAGTAGGTGAGAAAAGGGGAGGAAGACAAAGGACAAAGGGAGGAATGTGAAGAGTCACCAGGGTGAGCTTAAGATCGGGAGAGGAGCTCATTTGCAGCCATGCTTGGATTTGGGATTTGATTTCAGATATCACTTGGTGAGATTTGGGAAGCTTTAGCTTCTATTCAGGGTTCGAGGACAGAAACCCTCAGGTTCTTCTGGGTGAATCAGACACAAACCCGGTTCAGCTCTAAGGTGGATTCAAGACGGAATCCACATTGCACCTACAAGTTCTTTCGTGTATTTCCAATCTGACTGTGTTACTGTTTTTAAGGTTGAATTTTGGTGTTATGAAGCTTTTGTATTGCTGGTTTATAATGCAATGACATTTTTGAAGATATTCATATGAGGATATTGGTGGTTATTTTGTTGGTCTTAATTGCATGAGCTATTTGTTGTGTTCTGAAGTTTGCTTGTGAGAAAATTTGGGGAAAGATATCCAGTAGGATATTACAATGGTATCAGAGCATTGATCTTGCCAGCTTGTGGAGTTTGTGCAATTTTTTTTACAGAAGTTTACTCAATAGACAGTCTTGTACACATAATATAATTTTATATTAGAGTTATTCTCAGAGTTAGAATTATTTATCAGAGCTGGTTTTCCCACTAGCATGTGAAGTTCAATGAGTAATAGAAATAAAAGAAATTGACAGTAAGAAGGTATTTTTACACTTACGCCAAATCCATAAGCTTGAGTTTGTTTTGAGATCTGAAAGTATTTTGTATGAGCTCCTGTTCTGGGAATAAAGATTATTCTATTTTGAATACTTTGGCCATTCTTCCATATATTTGCAATTATTTTAACAAGGCCACGGTGTTGAAGATTTGCCACTATTCATAAGTAATAAACAATACCAGGGAATAAGGTGAACGTTTACATATATGAGGCACATTGAATTGTGCAACATTAATATTTGTTCTCCTTGAAATTATACAATTACCTTATATAGGGAGATATTATCGCAGAGTTTTGATTAATGAGCAGCAAATATTTTTGAGACTCCTGTGGTCTGTTAATTTTTCTCAAGCATTAGCCACAAGAAAATTAAGGTGGAGTTAGTTAATTTTTTAACCATCCTGTGAAGTTTAGTACTGTGGATGTATCTGGCGAAACATTTGAAAATTAATAAATTCCTTCTTTGCGAAAGTCTACGCAAAGGATATTGAATAATTATTTGCTGTGAATATTGTAATTGGGCCTAACATTAACTAAGAGCAAAGCTGTGTTAGAGGGCCTGGATATGTTATTTCAAGCATGCCCTCCATTTTGAGTTTCCACAACGCAAAATTGCTGCGATTAAATTTGTCCATTTCTACTCTGCTGGATGTGCTTGCCATATCTAACCTGTAATAAGATTATGAAAAATTCTACCGCAAAACTGCCACTAAAACTAGATTAACACAAAAAACCCTTCTACCCAACAACAATAACAAAGCTGGCCAGGTTCTAATCAATTGCAAAGAAGCCAAGTACGAAAATACTTCCAAATGTTAAATCTAACAGGAGAGATAATGGTGAAATTTTTCATAAATCCTTGAGCTATTACAAACTAAATAAACACATATAGAAAATAGATTATGTAGATAAACACATAACACCATATATATGTGGGAAAACCCTTTGTATTATGAGCAACAACAATTACAATAGAATCTCCAAAGCCAAAGCTCTCCAAGAGTAATCAGCTGTGAAATCTAAATCTAGAATAACTCCGACAGTATTACAATGCTCTTTAAACACTTCTCTCATGCAAAAGGAAACAATTTCTAAAGTGTCTACATTTAACGCATTTACAACTTATTTTAGTAACTTCCTTTGTGCACAACTCCTGCATAAAACACAAAGCAAAGAGAATAAATCAACAAAAAGGTAAACTTTCTATATTTTGCTCCAAGTCTATCCTTGTGGAAGATTTCGTCTCATTTATAATTCATATACTTACCAACCATCGTGACTGGAGATATTGTTATCGGCAGATTATTATTATACAAATCATTGTGACTGTCGGGTTGTAATACCATCGTAACCAATCAATATGACTGTCCACCATGTCTATTCCCTTTTGTACGCACATATATAGTATGGTCTGCGATGAGAAGTTGATCAATAACAACGACAATCATACTCTCTCATCGTAGACTATTATATATATCAGTTTAAATTATATTTTAGTTTTCTTCCTTCAAATACATTATCTCATTCTAAAAAACAACATCAAGAGATTAGAGTATAAACAGTACCACACTATAATTCAATTCTGCATTACCAAGATACATTGAAATTGAGATTTACACCAATAAGAAGACCTCAGCATATTAAAACTTTACATGGTATCAGAGCCAAATTGGTAGAGAAATCTCAAATTTCGACTGAGGGAAGAAATAATGACAAATACGTCAGAGTGGAAGATAGACTTGAAGGTGCATCAAATTTTTTCTCTTGGAAAACCCGTATCATTACGATTCTAGAAGAACTGGAACTAGAAAACTACATTGAAAAAGATATCCCAATACCTCAAGATGAATCCGAAAGACTCACCTGGAAAAGACGTAATAATAAAGCAAGGAAAATCATTGTTGATTCAGTTAAAGAGCAATATCAGATATCAAAAGTGCATATGAAGTATTCAAGATCATAAAAAATACATTTGGGATAAATAACTCAAGTAGACTAATCACCTTAAAATCTCAATTACTAAATATTAAAATGGAAAAAGGAGATTCTATTCACTCTTATTTTGAGAAAATTTTTGAAACAAAGAAACAATTATCTTCCATTGGAAACAAAATAGAAGATCAAGAACTTTCATTAATAGCTCTGAGAGGGCTTCCAATGTCTTGGGATACCTTCATACAAGTGGTAAGCAGACCTTCAATTCCTACTTTTGATCAGTTGAAAAATGAATGCATAGCAGAAGAATCAAGGTTAATCTCTAGAGGAATCACTTCAAATCAAGAGAGAGAAAATCAAGCTCTTCACACTGTCTCGAATAAACGAAAGAGGAAATTCAATAAAAGAAAATTCAATAATAATAAAAAGAATTTTAAAGATAAAGATCATTCTCAAGTTAAGTGTTATAAGTGTGAGAAGATAGGACACACCTTCAGAAACTGTCCACAGAGAGAAAATTCTAGCCTCTCTTGCTGAAACAAAAGAAAATGAAAATCAACTATACTATTCTGCACTTTCAAGTGAAGTAAATTCAAATAAAGAAGCTTGGATCGTAGACAGTGGTGCATCCCGTCACATCTCTAGATTCAGAGATATGTTTGATACATTTGGACCTTATATCATTGAAGGAGTTACAATTGGAGACAACTCTACCTATCCTGTAAAAGGTACTGGAACCTGTTCTATAAAATTAAAAGATGGAACTACACTTAATCTTAAAGATGTTTTGTTTGTACCAGGCATAAAGAGAAACCTAATTTCTATCTCAAGTCTAACTGATGATAGATATCATGTCACCTTCAACAAAGACAAAGTACTATACTGGCCTAACAACTCAAATATGAAAAGTGCTATTATCATAGGGTCCAGATTTGGAACATTATATAGATTAAGCAATAGTCAAACACAAGCCCTTAGTCTTGAAACATCTAATGTTAATGAATTATGGCATAGACGACTTGGGCACATTGGGTTTAGTTCACTTCCTAATTTAGATAAGATCACTTCTAGTACTCCTAAACTAGACTCATCTCATATAGGAACTTGCAAAGGGTGTGCTCTAGGGAAAATCATAAAACAACCTTTTCCCTCTAGTGAACATAAGTCAAAATCAGTCTTGGAAATAGTCCACTCATACCTTTGTGGACCCATGCCCACACCATCACTAGGTTTCCTTTATTATATATCCTTCATTGATGATTTTTCTAGAAAGATCTGGATCTATTTCTTGAAAGTCAAAGAATCAAATGAAGTTCTATTAAAATTAAAATCTTCAGAGCATTAGTAGAAAATCAGACAAGTAAAAGGATTATAACTTTAAGATCAAACAATGGAGGAGAATATACATTTGAAATCTTCAAAAGTTTTTGTAATTCTATTGGGATTAAGAGGGAGTATACAGTACCTTATAATCCTCCACAAAATGGACTCGCAGAGAGAAAAAATAGAACCATCATTGAAGCTAAAAAAGGTATGTTACATGATCAAAATATGCATGTATCATTTTGGGTAGAAGCTTCTAAAACAACAGTATACATTCAAAATAGATGTCCACATTCAATTCTAAATAATGCCACACTTGAAGAAGTCTTCTTAGGGACCAAACCAGATTTAAGTCATCTTAGAATATTCGGATGTCCAGTCTATATACGCATACCCAAATAAAAGAGGACTAAACTTGAACCTTCGAGGAAGAGAGGTATATTTATAGGATATAGTGAAAATTCCAAGGGTTATAGAATTTATATTCTTGGACAAAGATCAGTTGAAATAAGTAGAGATGTAATTTTTGAAGAGGACTCAGCTTTAAAACTTTCAACCAGCATAGAAGATGAACCAAACTCAGACGATGAGGAAATTAGACAAACTAAAAATCAGAGGAAGCACACATCTGAAGAAAGAGAACCAGATATAACTAATGGGAAGAAAAGACCATTATGGGCAAGGAAGATGCTTGAAGAAAACAATGTAGAACCAGATGAGATCTCAAAAGAAAACAAGAGAACTCGAAATCAATCATGTTACACTGCTCTTATAACTGAGCTAAACAAAACTGAACCATCAACAGCTGAAGAAGCCCTAAAATCACAAGAGTGGAAAGATGCCATAGTAGAAGAATATAGTTCCATAATTCAGAACAATGTTTGGGATATTTTAACTAGGCCTAAAGACAAAACAATTGTATCTTCAAAATGGTTATACAAAATCAAATACGCCGTTGATGGAAGTATTGAAAAACACAAAGCTAGATTTGTTGCTCGAGAATTTTCTCAGAAAGCTAGCATTGACTATGAAGAAACTTTTGCTCCAGTAGCTCGTTACACTTCTGTAAGAACAATTATTGCAATTGTAGCATTAAAAGAATTGAAGATTCATCAAATAGATGTAAAAAGTGCATTCCTAAATGGAGTCATTAATGAAGAAGTCTACATAGAACAACTTGAAGGGTTCACCATAAAAGATAAAAAATTGTATGTATGTAAACTCAAGAAAGCACTCTATGGTCTCAAACAGGCTCCTCGAGCTTGGTATGAAAGGATAGACAACTATCTATCCAAACTTGGATACTCAAAAAATGAAGCCGACTCAAACATATACTTCAAAACCTCAAATGATGAGATGCTAATACTTGTTCTATACGTTGATGACTTGCTAATAACAGGTGATGATAAATTAATTGAAAAATGTAAACAAGATCTGGTAGCTGAATTTGAAATGAAAGATTTAGGGTTACTACACTACTTCTTGGGATTATAAGTTAATAAGAAGAAAGACTACATTTTCTTACATCAAGGAAAGTACACTCAAGATATTCTGACTAGATTTGGAATGATGGATAGTAAGCCCTTATCTACTCCGATGGAAACAAACTTACACAAGCTAAAAGAAGAAGCATCAAAATCTGAGGACATTGATCCCACTCTCTTCAAACAGATAATTGGATCTCTTATGTATCTTGTGAATACCAGACCTGACATATGCTATGCTACAAATGTCCTTAGTCATTTTATGTGTAAACCTAAGAAGATTCACCTGATGGCTGCAAAACATATCTTGAGATATTTACGAGGATCTATTGGCTTCAGATTAAAGTATGAGAACGTTGAGATAAATCTGGAAGGATATACTGATCCAGATTGGGTAGGTTGCTCCTCTAACCGAAAAAGTACTACAGGTTGTTGCTTCAGTCTTGGGTCAGCCGTGATATCTTGGTTCAATAAAAAACAACTAGTTGTTGCCTTGAGTTCTACTGAAGCTGAGTATGTAGTTGCTTCCATGGGAGTACGTGAAGCAGTTTGGTTAAGGAAACTACTATTTGGGCTATTTGGAAAACCTCTAAAACCTACAGTGATTCATTGTGATAATCAAAGCTGTATGAAGTTGTCAGAAAATCCAGTTTTCCACAATCGATCAAAGCATATCGAGACTCCCTATCACTACATAAGAGACATGGTCGACAGAGATATCATTAAATTAAGTTATATCAGTACAAATGAACAAAATGCTGATATTTTCACCAAACCGCTTGCGAAGTTGAAAATTGTGTACTTCTGAGGAAAATTTGGTATGATTTTATTGTAAATAATTTATTATCTAATATTCATTAATTATTTTTTTCTTGCAAGCTTGTATTGTGAAAAGTGACGACTTTTCTTGTGAAAGGTGACGACCTTTCGTGTGTTCTGATCCTATTATGAAGTGACGACTTTATTTTAGTTGATCTGTCTTCAAACAATGGTTGAATTTAGTGTTATCTTTGTTCTTTGGGCTGGATTTTGCTGGACACATTGATAACTTCCATGGTTCTTTGGGCCGGATCTTGCTAGACACCATGAAAACCCATTATTTAGAAGTTAGGGTTATCCTTGTTGTTCGGGTCGGATTTTGCCAGACACATTGATAACCTTCATGTGTCTTTGGGCGATCTTGCCGGACACCATGAAAATCCTTTATGTTTTTTATTTCTCTTTATTAGTTTAAAACATAATGATGATTACACCTTATTGTGTAAGTTAAACTTATTTCAATTTCCCATGCTAAAGAGGGAGTGTTAAGAATGTTAGCTTGTGTGAAATTGTATCTATATTTTTTATTTGTATAGAATCTGAAGATCTATACTCAAGTTAATATTACATAATTGATTCATTAATTGTATATATATATATATATATCTTATCATTATATATATATATATATATATATGTATGTATGTATGTATGTATGTATGTATGTATGTATACATATAGATATATACTTAAGATTATATTAAGAATCTAAGCAATGAAATGTTACATTAATCATTTGTATGTAATCCAACTGCCGACAGCACATTATACTCACACAAAGACTTTATTATCGACATATAATAATTCATATACTTACCAAACATCGTGATTGTTATCGGCAGATTATTATTATACAAATCATTGTGACTGTCGGGTTGTAATATTGTAACCAATCAATATGATTGTCCACTGTGTCTATTCCCTTTTGTACACACATATATAGTATGGTCTGTGATGAGAAGTTGATCAATAACAACGGCAATCATACTCTCTCATCGCAGACTATTATATATATCGGTTTAAATTATATTTTAGTTTTCTTCCTTCAAATACATTATCTCATTCTAAAAAACAACATCAAGAAATTAGAGTATAAACATTACCACACTGTAATGCAATTCTGCATTACCAAGATACATTGACATTGAAATTTACACCAATAAGAAGACCTCAGCATATTAAAACTTTACAGGGCACCTTTTTGAATCATTTAATTAATTACATAACTTGGCCCCAATCACTTTATTATATTGTAATTGGCCTTTATAATATATTATTAATAAAGTGTGACTTTATCAATAATAAAATAACTGGGAACATGGGCTATAAAATGTTCTCCATGGAACTAATAATAAATCCAGATATACACTGCAAATGCTAGACATCCAAGTGCTTTGCTTAAAGTAGCATCTTTACAAAATCGACTTACTATAAATAGTATGTCCCCAAATAGTTGTTCAAGCCAAGGGTGTCAAGTCTTAACACTGCAATATAACCTATTCAAGTGCTCTGCTAAAGATAGAAACCGTAAATTGCCTAAAATAAATACTAAGTATGCCACTGCCAAACTGAACCAAACAAAGAGCAATCTTGATCACTACTGTCCTCTTGAATGGGAATTGGCCTCTAATTCTTCTGAGACCCTCTAGCCATCCAACTTAGCCTACGAGGGCCATTGATAGGCTAATCCAAACTGCAAACCATGGTGAGCTAAAATGGAGTCATCACACATTAGGCTTAGGTTTAGGACAGGGTAATTTACTTGACCTAATTGATTTTAAAGTAATGGTTTAAATGTATTTCTTTCCATAAATTTTCAGGCTTGTCTTTTATCCACATTATTTCAATTTCTTATTTTTTTTTCTAGATTTAGCTGCAAAGTTTTGAGTTGTAATAATATATTTTGTGATCTTGATCATTATAACTCAAAGTTGCCGATTTTAGTTGAGGTGCAGGTATGGCTTTTTTTTTCCTTGTATACAAGTATGGGTACAATTATGTGTTGAAAATTCAAAACTATAACTTCTTAACTATAAGAAGACTGATACTGTAATGTCCCCTTTCCAGAGACCAATTTAATGATAATAAGGATTAAATAAAAAAAAATGAATTACAACATAATTTATTATTACATGTACTACATTTAATATTGTTATTATAATAAAAGAATATATAATATATGAATTGATATATTATATTATAATGATGAACGAACATAATAATGATATAATTCATTATAAAATATAATATAATGTACTTACAAAATAGATAGAAACACGTATATTCTAATCACTATACTTTCATTCCAAATTAAATATATTTTAGTATTTTTATATTGCGATTATAATAAAAAATCATATTCTAAATCCACGTGAACAACCAATAGTGTACTGCAGTGATGGATAAAAACCAGTGATAATAGGCAAAAAAACAATGAACAACAATTATATTGGGCATTAAGATAGCTTCTAGAAACAACATTAAGGAGGAACAACATATGATTAACTATTATGTTTTATACAGAAGCGATAATCATTGAACTCTGAACATTATTTAACAACATTGATTAAGGGAAAAACTCTTATGCATTGATGATTAAGAAGAGTAAGCAATAAGTACACGAGCCTAATTGATGAGGATGTATGATAGATATCAACTAAATAACAAGATACATAATAAGAACGATCTAATTGCCAGTCACAAATTAGTCATCTGACCACATACAATGAAAGATCCCTGATGGATCTCTTTTGCTGATCTGCTGTAATTTTATTATTTTTAAATTTGTTTTCCCTATTTATTAAAATTTTCTTACAGAGCTAGACGGAAGTTGCAGAAGGGTTTGATTGTTTTATGTTTTTGATGATTTTGCAATAAGTAATAATAGAAGTACAATAACATGAACCAGTTTTGAAAATGTATTCCAAATACAACCAAAGCAATTTCTCTTCAAGCAGATTTTTGAATATAAAGCCTAATTTGTAACCAGATGAAGATTTACAATAATATCCAGATGATTACAACCAAGGATAAACCCAACCTGAAGGCGTGAAGGAGAAATATGAGCCTAGAAGGAAGCTACGACCAAGTTCCAGCTCTCAAATGCTGCATGTGGGAAAGAATATGGCTGCCAGGTGCTGCCGTACAGCTGCAAAGTGCCCACACGTGGATAGAATGCCCAAACCCCAGCTAAAACTATGACTCAATACTATGTTCCCCAGAAGAAACAATGCACAATCTCCAAGATGCTTCTGACTACAACAAATCCAAACCATTGTTTTGAGGGCTACGTCCCAAACAGGCAAAGCGAGTGGGGTTGGCATCCCAAGTGCTGAAAGCGCAATTAGAGCCCAAATCACAAATCCAAGATGTAATATGTCAATAATGCCTTAGAACTTTGTCTTTACCTCCTTATAACCCACCATACTTAGCTCGAACCCGAAAAGTGTCTCCATGTGGCATTGGGTTATAAAATAATATATTTCTCATTTTTTAAGTGATCAAGTATTCAAAAAATGACCTTTTTCCCAATAGAAAGAAATCTGTTCACCAAAATGCTCTGAGTCAAAAGAGAAATATTTAGAAAAGTTCAAGACCTTTCCAACGAGCTATTACACCAAGGGATGTGCATCCAGATGAGGCCAAAAACCCCTTATTACTCCAAAATGGCTATAACTTATTAAACGCTAACTTAGGAAATATTAAAAATATAACCCAAGTAGCTACAAAATGTCCCAATGACACCACAAACCATGAAATCATTCTGTCACCTGTCTGTGACTGAAGTCGGAAATCAAGGATCCACTGGCAATCTCATCCCTAAAATCTAGGGATGCTCCTAAAACTTAGGAAACAAACCCGATTCCTCTGAAATTGAACTCAAGGAATCATCTCATGGAGATCCAACCCTAGGCATGATCATCCCTCCTAAAAAGTAGGAATAACCCCATAATTTTAGGAACTGCCTCCTAAAAACAAGGAACATCTCCAAACTGAACAACAACTGCCAGAATACCAAATTCCCAACACTGTATAACCATACTGGGTCTCTATCCAACCCTGTCAGCCTACAAGACCCCATAATAAGCTGACTCACAAGTCTCTACTAGACGCAGTTAAAGAGGGAACATCACATACAAAAGGAAATGACTAAACTAGAATGCAAGTGTTAGTAACAAAGAGGTGCAGAAATGTTTTACTATTAAGACACATCTTTTGGGCATTGTGTCTTGTTACTCCAATTACAAGATATATAAATACATTTCCCCATTTTACAAGGGAATCTCGGTTACTACTAATTACATACATAATCATATTTGGACAAACACTTCATCAAAAGATTAGGATATTAGAGACACTGCAGATTTGAACAATACATACTTCTCAAACTAATACATGTATTCTTATTGGGCTTATTATGTATTTGTCCTATTTGAAGGGTTCATGTGAGCAATTGGATCATAGAATTGGGAGACATCAAGAACCACTATTCTTTCTGACAGGATAAGACTGTCAATGCACATTATCTTGGGGACAATCATTTAAATATATATATATATTTCATATACATCTCCATAAGCAATACAGAATAAACTTACATAAGTATAAAGGCAAATTGAAATAATCGTCATAAATATCCAAGAGCCATATTTTCATCTTCCATTTTCAGTCCTATAAAGCACTCCATATGCTCTCTATTGGTTGATTATGCCACTAAGTCATTGATGCTGGAAATAGTTTGAATAACAACTCAGGTTGAATAAATCCATCGAGACATTGAATTCAAATTCCAAATTGCATAGGATGGCCAAGGGACATCACAGATACTCATAAATCTCTAACTGCCAATAAAATAATTTTTGTAAATACCTCATAATGTGTTATTCATAATCTGCTCAAATGATAATATTCAAGTCCTGAAATGTCATTACACAATGAAACTTCAAATTACCCTCCACATTCATCTTCAATTTTTCTTATGTTTGCTTATGTATATCCATATAATGTGAGAACAAGTTGCAGTATTAATGAAATCATTGCTTCTACTTTTACGAATTCTCTTATTTTGATGACATTCTGATTCCTAAAATAATCAGAAGCATGCTAACTATGGAACCCTCTGTGTTATTTAGATAAAAAATTTCTTGTTTTATAGAGAGTGTATTTTTTATTATTCATAATGTTTTCAGACATTCACATGTTATGTTCACATTTAACATATCAGATCATTCATCTTTTTCAAAAGAGTTAACTGATTATTTGGATGGATATTTGTATATATTTTTTTTCTTGCAAGAGTAAAATATTGTTTTGTTTTTTGCTCATTTCACTTTTGAACAATAGGGTGGAGGATGGTGTGAGACTTTAGCATCATGTGGTGATCGTAAGAATACTGCTTTGGGTTCATCTATGCATATGGAAAGACAAATCCAATTTTCAGGCATTTTAAGCAACCAACCCTCTGAAAATCCAGGTCAATCCTTTATTTTTAAATTTTTTATTTAAAATCTGTCTGTATTTCAATTTTTTCTTGTTTATCAAAATATAGAACCAATAGACCACTACAGTGAGGCAATTCTGACTTTGCTTAACTCAGGGACATTACGGTGAAAAAGTATCAACTCAGGTGATTGTCCATCAAAGAGGCTTTATCCAAGCTTTCAGATTGATGCATCTTAATAATATTTCATCTTAGCCCCCCACAAGTTGCTCCGTTTTCTCATACAGACACAAAATAGAACAGTCAACTGAGGACATTATGGGGCATGACAACAACCAAAAACCAAGTAACATTCCAATTCTCTCTTGTTTGGAGAAGAGCAGTGCTCAACAACAATTTAATCAATCTAAATCAATGCCTCCTGACCAAGAAAATATGTGCATGACAGGCACGATCGATATTTTGGAGCTTGTTACTGAAAAAATAGTGCCTCTGATGATGAAGCAGTTGAGAAACAGTTGCATCTGAATAATTTAATTTGATTCTCTAAATTGTACTTTAGGAATGGAATGCATTTCTTCAGGTATGTAAGTGCTGCAACTATTAATGGGGATCTTAGGACTGCTGATCTATCAAAAGAAGAATTGATTGGATTTCTTGTCTGATTTGGTCTTACCCTTGGTGGCACTGTTAATCTCCTCCCATCAAGATGGATGCTGACCTCTGTTTTCTGCAATAATGAATTTGTTATTTGCAGTTGAGAATGAAGGATATTGGTGTTTTGCAGATCATATTTGGAATGGAAATAAATGTACCTACTACTATGTCATCTTCTAGGAATTCCACCTTAAGGCAATGTACTTACAGTATTGAAATCTTCAAATGGCATCTGGAAAACAGATCAAGGTTCTATTTTCTGTTTACTAAGCATTTTCAAAGAAGGGTTCCATCTTTGACATCACAACTTGGAATTCCAAAATCAAGGAGATCATCATCATTTGGAAAAGCCTTAGGCTGTTTGAAAAATCTAAAACAGTTTACATTCCTTCAGCTGCAAATGTCTCAAAGCTGATTATCAGTCTCTTGCACTAGGAAGAGATAAGTGTCTAACAGGATGACTACAGAAGCAAAGGAAGTCTGCAAGTCTGATACTGTGCGCTATTACCATCATCCCTAATGAGGAATGTAGAGCAGATGAATTACTTCTCTGCCATGTTGTGGAGCCTGGTAAATGGCTTCTTCCAGTGTTATGGAATAATCTCTAAAAGTGATATGTTGTCTTCTCTCTGCATTTTCTTCTCTATCAATTGTTGCATCTCTATGAAGTAGCGGTGAAATCTTTTTGTCCCTGTTTAGTCCATAAATAGAAAGATATTCTGTCTATTTAGTGATTGGGACTTCCCATTATATCATCATTCTATCTGAGAAGCATTGTAGAGAAGATAAACGTGACTGGAGTAGTGTAAAGATCTGCTGTTTGGTGACAGTAATTACAAAGAATTGGCACATGAGGTAATTCCAAGTGTTACAAACTGCTGGAAAGAGCACCTGAACTGTTATGATTGAGGTGTTAGTGGCAGAGGCAACAAGGTGATGTGACTAGAAGCTTGGCAAATAACAAAGACATCAGAAAAGGGCACTTAGTGTTGATAAGTAGCAAATCTCTCTGATATAGGTCCTCTATCAGAATGGGAAAAGAAGCTGTATTGACTGCTTAGACAGTGGTTGAATGATTCAAGTGACAGTTATAGCCAAGAAAGGCACTTGGATCTTATATATGGTATTTTTACAGGTATTCCTGGGAGGTATTTAGGTCACAAAGGACCAAGAAAAACAGATCTATATAGTGGTAACGTGACAAGGGTAGCCTATAGATGTGCGTCAGCAGAGTTAAAGGCATTTAAGTGGCATTCATAGCTTAAAGTGGACCTGGGAAAGAAAATAGATCCATTTAAGTGACAAGAATAAAAGCATGTCAGATTAGGAATATATCAGTTCAAATGTCAAAAATACCTGATTCATATATCTAACTTCAAATTCATCTTTAAAGTGACATATATAGCCTTTATGTGCACTTAAGTGGTATTTATTAGAAGTTGACTCATAAAACATGGGGAGAAGTGCGCCTAACTTGTAAGTGGCAGAAATCATGAAGACACGAAGAATGTTTTGTTAAAAGGAAGCCAACTAACAAAGATATGAAGAATGTATGCTTGAAGGTGATAAGGGGTGTTTCAAGTGACAATTGCAAATGGTGTGTAATGTCCCCATTTTTGTTAGCATCAGAGTTTCAGAGATTAGCCTATTATTGTGATCCTCGCAGGTTAACTATTGTGGATAGAGGGTTTTCTGAGGCAGAGGCTTGGATATGGGAGGGTCTTGTCTTCTTCACGATTTAGTATGTTCCAGTTTAGTCTTCGTTTGATTTAAATTGGACTTCGTTTGGGCTTAGTTTAATGCACCTGCTATTTACGGTAAGTCGGGTGATGATTGAGAGGATCCCTTTCTGTTTGTGGAAAGTGCATTTGGTCACATGGGGGAGTTACTCCTATTTCAGACGATATATTTAAAAGATAAGTATTTTGAGAGTTATTATTATTTTAGTGGACAAATTATTAAATCATTGCATGGCTTATTATAAAGTTATAATTTAACTTTATAATGTCACTTAAGTTGAGGGTTGAGTCATCATTGGAAGGGGCCATTTATTAATAATTAATTATAAGATCATAAGCCTAAGTCAAGTATTAAATATAAAGTGCAAGAGTTGTTATATTTAAAAGTTGAAGTCTCTTAAATGAAAAGTGACTTCATGAAGCCATGTGCTAGAAAAGTTATCTATTTAAAGAATTTAATGGAAGCTTTTAATTGCTGGTGTGTTGGTGAAGCCAAGTGCATTATAAAAGGTGGCTTCTTGAAGCAAATAGATTATCCAATAGTCTAATACTTTTATTTTGTCTTGGTGTGAGTTTTCTGAGTTTGGTGATTTCAATCCCCTTGCTGAGGTATAAGGGTTTGACCACAAAGTCTGTAATTGGTTTCCTCATACTGTGCTTATTGGTGGCTTGAGGAGAGAATCTGTCGGTGTTATCTTCTATTACCGCTGTTGAGGTAAAGTGGTTTGGGTTTCTTGCAATCTGAATTTGGAGGGCACAATTGTTGTAGCTGATTGCTCTTGATTTGCAAATTGAGGACATTAAATTCTGAGTGTAATTGTTTGAGCGGGGCACCATTACTGATCATTTCTGGCATGATCTTCTGTGCAAAATCTGGGCAAATTCTGGTCTGTTATTTGTGCCTGCCGGAAATGCATTGAATGCTTGACTCTGAGGTTTTTGGGTGTGGTTTCCTTTGAACATCTGGGCGAGCTGCGTACTGAAATTTTGGATGCCATCACTGGCAAGTCCACTCACTGCTGCACCTATCAATACCTAGTTGGGCATATGTAAAAAGAAGCCACTGTTAAAGTATGGTGATCTTGGTGCTTACAATTCATATATATGTAAAGTTTCTGCTAAATCCTTATCTCTTAATCAGACTTTTAATCCAGTCTTATATGCTGAGAATGATCTTCTAAGTAGTATGAATATTGACGAAATTAGTGCTTATTATAATACAGATACAATACTGAATATTTAACCTTTTATTGTGATAGAGAATCTCAGATATAAATTGCAGGATATAAAATGCTTATAGGAGCAGACTGCTGTAACTGTGTGTCCTATAATCTGCATTTACAACCTACTTATATATCCTTTCTAAAGGGTATGTCCCTCAAGGGACATAACCCTTCCTAACTTGGCACCTATAGGAGAGATATATATATCATTAAATGCCAACACTAGAGATATATTACTATTAAGAGGAAGTACAGTTTGTACTGTCAGACCTGTAGGTTTATCTTGGTTAATATTCTTAACAATATATACATTTCAGTGGGTATTTGGGAGCTCTTGTGAAGTCACATTGAAAGGATTGGGCATCAGCATTATGTACAGTAGCATAATAATCAGGTTTGTTTGATTTATAATTAATACATAACAATGTTTTGCTGATGCTATATGTATTCCAATTGCTAATTCTTGAAGTCCCATTTCAGTTTATTGTTTTGGCTAGAATATGATGCGATAATTCTCTTAAATCTGTCATGGTTATAGGCATTAATGTTATAAGCTTACATTCTGAAATACAGAGAAAATTACAAGTTAATACAAGTAAGATCGATTCAATTAAGAGCTAGCTGGAATATTATAGTAGGATCAAAAGTTTGTTGGCAAAGTGTTTGATGAAACGTCAAAACATTGGATTGTGAAAGAAATTTGGAGATTGTGAAAGTTTTAACTAGCTGGGGTTATTACATGTTGTGGCGCCTAGGGTTTATGATAACATTCATTTCAGTGAAAAGCACCATAGAAGTGTGCTTGCAAGGTGGAAATAATGTTTAAAATGGAAGGGTCTTCTGAAAGTTGCACCTAGGTGACACAACAATAGTGACAAAAAGTGCATAAAAGGGGGCCTAGATCTATCACGTTTTAAGTGACATGTTTTTTTGATCAGTAATGGGCTTTTGCCAATATTTTATTAATTTTAAAAAATAATTATTTACATTTTGTTTTCCCCATTCAAAATGCAGGCATTGGGGGAAAGAGAACGGGGAAGAAAACCCCCATTCTAGCCTTGGACGCAAACGTCCTGTCTACTTGTATCTACAATTACCTCTTCTTTATTGAAGAGGATATAAGAAGACGTTCCTTCTCTTATATGATTAATAAAATTATTACATCAGAAATTCAAATATAGCCACTGATTTTTGCTAGGGGGCTTGGGGAAACATGTCATCCCATACATTAATTGATAGTTACATCTTACTTTGCTAGTTTTGATATACCATTTCTTAGCTGAATGCTGTTCCGTGTTCCAGAGTATTATAATTGCTTCATGCTGCTTTGATGCCCCAATTCGTATCCCCAATTCTCTCTTATGGCTAAGCTCATTGTTAGTTCAAACATATGAACAAGGGTGCTTAAATGTAGTGTAATTTAAGATGGAAAGAAGTTTATTTATATTGTAATTACCAAACTATAAAACTGTCAATGATAGAAGATTTAGTTAAACAAATGAGTGTTTAGATTTGAATTACTTCTACTGTACCCATTACCTACTTATTGGTTGTGAGAGGGTCTTATTCCTAATAATAAGAAGCATAGTCTCTCTTTTTAGTAGCTATGTTTGAAATATGCAGCTGCAGTGCTTTTAACTCAAAGGTTTGAATGCTACTAAATCATCTTCATTTTAACCAATATTGGCCTCTTCATTTTCCTCTTGTGCTTGTATGACTTCATCTTGTAGCCACTTATCATTCTCTTGCTTCAAATCATTGTTGAAGAGTTTATTGTGTTGAGATGATAGATACCTCATTCATAATTCTATATAATCCTTTAGAGATATGTCACCGAATCTTGCTTGATTTTCTTCAACATCTCAACCAATGTGGGAGTCCGCATTTCCTGTTGCTCTGCCCTAGGAATGAATATTGTCACCGATGTCCTTGTGTATGTCAAGAGGTTGAGTGTTTCTTTCGCCCGTTCTTAGAGCCTTTGTTGACTAATTCTTAGCTCTCTTAGTGCATCAACCAACCCATCTCAGTGCCATGATTTGAAATCAATACTTGATAGGCTGGCAAGATCACTAGCTTTGATACCACTGTAATGTTCTCCAACGACACGAGTTTTCTAGAGGGAAGGCACTCATAGGAAGTACCCAAGGGAAAGTACCTGAGGGAGGAAAGTGTGCAAGGGAAAGGTTCGAGGAAAAGCACCCAATAGAAAGTGCTCGAGGGAAAGTACTCGAGGGAAACACATGAGGAAAAGTGCCTAAGGGAATGTACCTAAGGGAAAGTATTTGAGGGAGAGCACCTAAGGGATAGTCCTGAGGGAAAGTACTCGAGTGAAACACCTGAGGGAAAGTGCTTGAGGGAAAGTTTTGATGCCACAACGCTGTTTGAGGAATGTGCTGAAGGGAGTGAGCTGGAGATGACGAGGGGAATATATAATCCACTGAATACACCAAATAATAGTCAAACATAGAAGTGTATGTCAACACAAAGATATAACAATTTATTGCCAGAACTCAAAATATTATATTTGCAAAACAAAAAATGTCACTCTAGATTCACCAGATTCGAAGAAAAGTAATACAAGATGGAATAGGGTGAGGGTTGAATCCCACCGAAACTAGAATAGCCAAGTAGGGAAGATCTTCCACTTCCGAAATGGTGAACAATATGAAATTCCAACAAGAATTTGTAGTACAAAGAAATAATCCATATCACATACTAACAACTTCCTACATGCTGCACATAAATACCCCTTTCAGAGAAACTCCCGAGGGTTTACAAAGAATGCCGACATGAGAAATACCAACAGATAATTAATAAAAATTGGGCCTCTTTATTAAATAATTAAAGGTCCAAATAATAATATTTAAGTTTTGGGGATCGTTAATTATTTAAAGTATTTTATTAAAATTGGGGAAATTACATTGCTGTTGTCTTTAATGATATTGCACCACCTTAGGAGGAAATGGATATTCATTTCCATTTCTAGCCAAGCTCTCTCAAAGTCTGGGATCTGTCTCACATTTAGGATTGGGCGTATGAGTATGTTGGCATGCTTCAAACTACCTAATAGAACTCTAAAATTTTGACAAATTTTAGAGTCCCAATTATCATGCCAAAGAATTTTCAGATCTTACCCACTACTTATGTTCAAAGTTCAAACAATAGACTGATCAAGAGAATGTTGGAGACTCGTGATTAAATATTGCTATTAATGAGCCAGATCACAAGAGTCAGCATTAATGTGGAAAGGAGGCTTGATATTTCATGAGCATGATTTGAAAGGTTTTGACTGAGGCCTAATGACTGCAAAATGTGACTAAAGCATTATATACAGTTGAATAAAGAGGACACAATTGAGTATACCAATAGTTCAACCTTTATGAAGAACAATTTTTATAAAATGTTTACATTGGATTGGATTCAAATCCTGTGAAATCAACATACATAGAAAAAAACATAGTTTTGCTGGATTAAAGGCAATTCAAAATTAATATGGTTGAGAGATTTATTTATTATTCAAAATTTGAAGCAAACGATTCCATACTGGTGATATTGTTAATGAAAGGATTTGAAGCATAGAGGGCATTTGTATAAAACATTCCAGTGAAGTAGAGGAGAAGTGGGTGACGGTTATGTTTCACATTTAATCCTAGTGCGCAGATTGCAGACTGTTACATCATCCTCGAACAAATATTTAGGCACAACCCTACTATGGGCATATTAGCATGTTGATGTCATGCTGTTACTTGAACAAAAGGTTAAGGAGGTGCATTTTTCTTTTGAGTCTGCATAGCTGAGGGAAGATTTCCGCCATGAATAAATCTGAGAGTATTAGTAAAATATACACTCAGAAAATGTTTCAATCACATTAGGAAATATTGAGACAATGGTTTCCATTACTCGACAACCAATCTTGAATCTCTATGCCTTGAATTAACTGATGAGTGTTGTTCCAGAGGAGCTACCTTGGACAGTTATGGCAGAAGTCAAAATATAATAAGTGTTTGGTGCCATGGTGGAATAATATTTGACACAACAACAACAAAAGACAAGAGATCACTCTGGAATCTGCATACAGTTACAATTGAATATTTATCATTATCAAATGGTATTAAATTTCCAACCTCTTGTTAATACGATCAATGGAAGTTTACAGATGCACAAACCAAGGCAGTAAATAAGAGTTGGTGAGGTGTTGACCACAAACTAAAATCACTGTGAGCCTTTTAGTGTATTGGAGAGATGTGGCATTGCCATAAATTCATAGTATAAGAAGCACTGTGCTATGCCACATGAGCAAAGGATCCAGGGAGCAGGTCTCACTGTAAATGTAGTCAAGGATGGAGGAAACATCAAACCTGAAGAAATGGGGTCGGTCACTTGAATGATTCATTGACAATACTCATCACTTGTACATTACTCAAAAGCAAATAAATAGGTAATAGGTATGCAGAATATGGTTTGGATGTTTTGGAAATGACACACCGTAACATGTGTGGACCCTTGAATATGTGGCAACAGTTTCATATACAAGTCTCGTGAACACATCGCCAAGAGTAGTCAACATGCACAAAAAATCCAACACAAGCCTAGCATCGAAGGAATACAAAAAAAGGAGGAACATTCAAATACTTCTTTAGATGACGGATATGAAGAAGAAATTCAAAGATACCCATAACAACGATAAAGAAGCGTATGGAGAGAAGGAAAAAAGCAATACGGCAACTGGGAAATGTTAATGGTATTACATAAAATTCCACAACGATGATATTCAACATAGATAAGTATCAAGCGGCATTGGAAGCAGCTATGAAGGGATAAGAAATGTTGTAGTTATAAGCCTCCAGCCATCAAGTTCGATACCTCCATGTTTAATTTCCTTTTGGTCAAACTTCGGATTAGTTTGAAATCCATTTTCTTATTATTAAGCAGCTCTTTAGATAATCATTAGAATATTTAAAGGATACGATTTTGATATGTTAGTATTTGCCTTAAGCAAAAGAGACAATGTTCCATGTTGAAGCATCATACCATTTGTAATTAAAGATATAAAAATTGGGGAAATCTCATTTGAGAAGATAGATTGAAACTATCATATTCTCAAGAAGCATTTTATATTTATTTGTATGGAGGAACAAGGGCTTAAATATGACTTGTAATATAAATTTAATTATTTTATTTTTATAATAAAATAAAATGTCTTTTGTTTATTTTTAAATGGCTTGGAGATTTAAATTGCAGATGAATCGTCCTTTGTAATTATTTTTTGGAATTCTGTATACAATTTAAATGTCAAATAAGTGGACATGGTCATTTAGCAATTTAAATTCGATCATCACAGATATTGTGGAATATCAATTTGTTTCCGTATCTATGTCCAGTTTGTCTCCCTACCAGAGGAGTTAAAATTCAATCTGGACTAATTTAAGATTGCATAATATCTGGTCTGTCATATCTTGATTATTTAATTGTTGGCAGTATAATTGCGTAGAACATTATAGAGTTGTATGTGAAAATTCACTGAAGTTGACTCTAATGCCCAAATGAGCAGAGGCATTGGTCTTTCTATTATTGAAGTCAGGAAATTTATAACTTCCTTCCTACAAGTATCAAATCACTTATTTACAAATATTTTACAATCCATTCAATTCAAACACTCAACATCTAGTTTCATTTTAATCAAGTTCGAGGACTTTGCCAGCCGGAGAACTCCAAAGCTTAAATTCGCTTTAGAAAAGCTCTGAACCAAGTAATCTGGTTCAAGGAGAAGGTCTACCCGCCTAGGTGTAACGGAGCCTGAAGTGTAGGCGAATCAAGGTGATTCCCGTTCGTTGGCCAGAACTGATTGAGAAGTCCTATCGGAGAAGTGGCAGGCTCTTGGATTTCCAATCTGTGGTTTTGGGAACCAACACTACCTACCAACCAAGTCATATAGTCCTCTGGGTAAGGGATTTCCATTCGCTTGTTAATATTGAGAACTGCATTGTGCAACCCTTTTAACCAAGTCTTATAAAAAATGACCTCACATAAATGGATGGTATCCCAATGGTTTACCCTAGCTCGAATAAGGCAAGCAATAAAACACCCTATCACCTCACAATTGGATCTCCAGGTGTGACTGAAATTGAAGTGTTTTCGCCTATCACTCTGTTAACTGGAAGCCATGTCATATCATCAACATTATTAAAGATTCTACTACAACGTTCGGGCTTGATGGAACCTACTGCAGCGTCCATATCAAGACAATCTAATCCTATCCTAGAGGGGATCTAAACACAGAATTCCACAGGTTTAACAGAAACCAACAAGCCAAGAACAAGAAGACTTCGCCCCATAACATACCTAAAGAAAAGTTTTAAAAAGGAGAAGGAAATGACTAGAAAGAGCCAGAAGATTCAAGAGGCAATTGGAGTTCCTAAAAGGGGGTGACCTCCAATAAACACTGTAATCATAACAAGTTGAGGAGAGTGTAAGGTGACAGGGAAAAAATTGAGTGCTATTATACCAATAATGAGTGAGATAGAGATGATTAAAATCATAGGCCTAACAAAAGTAGTGCTGTAGGACAAAAGACCAAACTATGATATTGTTCCAATGAGAATAATAGATTTGGCTGATGGAAGTACAACTGAATCATATAATATATATATTGAACCGAGCATGTTAGAATAAAGCATCTTTGATAATCATGATAGGGATTTATAATAAGAGAAAGGATCGCTCAGAGATAAACTTACAACTGATTTAAAAGGGCTTGAGTTAGGGGGAGTGAAAAGGGACAAGCTGGATATAAAGTTACAAGACAACTCATAGGGTGAGGTAATTAGTTGGAAAGAACGCACCAATCTATAAACTATAGTTGAGATGGTAAGACTACCTATAAATAACAACCATAGCTAAAACTAGAAAAACTAAGGAGATGGGAGCCAAATTGATGAAATCAAATTTAGCTTGAAGTAAGATGGGATTTAACCACTAGTGTGCTAAATTATAAAATAGGCTAGATATATGTTCATAATAGTATAATATCCCTAATGACTATACCATCCGCACCCTTATTAGCCAATTCATCAACTAGTTTATATCCTTTTCTATAGATATGTTTACATTTGGTTTTGGTGAAGGTATCGAGAAGATGTAACTTCATTCCAATAATGAATTCAATTTACAATTGGGTGTGTTTCTTGAGCTGATTGCGTTGATCACAATTTGAGAATCTCCCTCTACTATTAGCTTTGTAATTCCAAGGTCCTTACTCAGCTGGAGACCTTAGTTACTGTTACTATTTCTACCAAATTGTTGGTGGTATTACTAAGAGGTTTTGCTAGTTTTTCTTTAACCTGTCCATTACTATTATGAATTATGCACCTGATGCTGACCACACTAGGATTGCCTCTTGAGATGCCGTCAAAATTCAATCTATGCCATCCTTTTCTTGAGAGTTCCCATTTATGTTGACTCCTTTCTTTCTTGCTCTGGTTATCTCCTTTGTCGTTTTGGGGTGGAACAATTAGACCCACCCAATTCTTCTGGATAAGGCTATCCCATTAAGAAAAGGATCCTTCTATGTGATTTGTATTCCTAAGTCGATTATTTAAGGTTTCTACTATGTTTGCCTCAATTTTATTACCAAGAAAGTCTATAGTCATCATCTTGTCTTGAATTAGTCTCCTATTCCTTTCCTTCATTATTCCCATGTGGTTATTGACGGAGTGATAGTTAGTATGTCCCTATATAGACTTTCCTTCATCCCAGTGGGCCATTGTTGTAAGAAATTCCTTAAGTCATTGGAATGTGCTGATGATCAGTTTAGTTTGCAAAAGATGCTCTGCCAACAATCTGATGCATAAGGATAGTTGACAAGTATGTGATCTACAGTTTCCTTTTCTTGTTTGCGTAATACACATCTTGAAGGTTCTTCATAACCTAACTTCTGAAACCTTTCTGCTGTTAAAATATGCTGTTGCATGGAAAAAGGGTCTCGACTTTGGGTAAGCATGATTTGATCCATTAGAGTTGTATTGGAAATTTAAAGTTTTGAAGATTAAGATGTTTGGTAGCTTGTTTATACCTTTCTTTGACCTTGTGTTTCCCATCATTAGATCCACACCAAATGAGTTTATCATGTCTTGCTTTGTGAGAGAAAGTTTTATCCTTTAGATTGTCAATAAATTCTGGCCTTTGCTCTTCCAAGAATAGGGTACCTTCAGGAATTTGTCATTTCCAACCTTGAGTTAGAGCACTTTTGTCAATTCCAATATAATGTCTAAGCTTATTTTCCCATTCCTTTTTAGCAATATTTTTGATGTTAGGGTCCACATGTTAGGAGGTCAAGGGTTCATATGCTGCCCAAGAATCTTCCCAAAAGTGAGCATTATTTCCATTACCAATGTCCTACGTCATTTTTTTGCAAATGATATCTTTGCATGCTAGTAGAATATTCCAAATCGAGAACCATTTGGGTGGTTACGAGATCCAAAAAAGTTTAAGGGTTCAACATTTAGAATATACTTACTGAGAAGAATGGAAGCCCATTTCCTATTGGGTTGTTGTAGCAAGTTCCAAACTAATTTTGCACCTAATGCTAAGTTTTGAGAGGCCATATTTACCACCTAACTCCTCTTTCTCTAAGGATTTACTAATATGTTCCCATTTGATCATTGACAATTTCTTATTTTCTGAGGTTCCTTTCCAAAAAAAGTTTCAGGCTTTGGATTCAATTTTCTCACAATTGTCATGTCCCCAAATTCTAATGTAATAATTTAATTAAAATAATTAATTAATTGGTTCCAGAATTTAAATAATATACTAAAAGGACCTTTCATAGTTACTTTAGTTAATAAATATGGGGCCCAACTTAATAACATTTTTATTTGTGGGTCGATTGATTTAGTATATCTCGGACCTATTTTTATTTTAATTATTTTTGTAGGTGTTGCCATCTGCTATTGTTGTAAACCCTCAAGAGGTCCTCCAAAGGGTATTTAAGTATGACATGTAGGTAGTAGTTGTCATGTGATTTGGAATACATTTTCTTATATTGCGAATTCTAGTTGGAATTCTCTATTGTTCGCCATTTCAGTAGTGAAAGATCTTTCGTACTTGGCTAGTCCAATTTTGTTGGGTTTCAACCCTCACCTTCTTCTATCTCTGTACTACTTGCTTCGATCTAACAAATCTAGGCATCATCTTTGTTTGCAAATATATATATCTATATATCTGGGATTGGATTGCAAATACTTGTACTAGCATTAATTGGCATGTTTGGCGAATATATTCACATTGTTTTGGCATCTCAGATTGTAGCTCAATCTGTGGTGAAACAACCCTCAATCATCCTCCTCCCTTCTACCAAGAGCCAAATCACCCTGACGACACTCACTCCTGGCGAATTGCGACTTCAGTAACCATTGTTCGTACAATACCCAACTCCATCACATGGCCTGATTGCAACTCTCAGGTCATACGACCTTGCAACTCTCAGACCGTACAACAACTACAACCATCCTGACCGTACGACCAACTCCACTCCACACAGATCATACGGCCTAACACATACCGTACGACCTAACTGTACATGCTCCTGCCATATGGATATCTTGAGCCCATCTCTGCCGTAAGGGCATCCCTCTCAAACCGTACGACCAACTTGTTCTTCCTGATCTTAACGCACGGTCTACTTGAACATAACCATACAACCAATTTTGTGTTTTGCTCAAACTTGCTTTCAAGTTTGGGTACTAAACAAGTGAAGCTGGGAACATAATATTATAGTAGTATTAGAGCAATTGCCTTCGAGTCGAGATCTCCTTTAGGCCGAAATTGCCTTTGGGTCAAGATCCCCTTAGGGCTGAAGTTGCTTTTGGGACCCCTTCGACTCAAGATTCCCTTCGGGCTGAGATTGCGTTCGGATCAAGATTTCCTCCAGACAGAGATCCCCTTTGGATAGAGATCCCCTTCGGGTTGAGATCCCCTTCGGATTGAGCTTTCCTTTGGACATAGATCCCCTTCGGGATGAGATTGCCTTCGGGCCGAGATCACCTTTAGGCCGAGATTGCCTTTAGGCCGAGTTCCCTTTCGGGACATTACAGTGGTATTAGAGCTAGTGATCTTGCCAGGTGGTTGGGATGATTGAGAGATTGTGGTATTTGGATCACACTATGGCACCGAACAGTGATGGAGAGGTGGTTGAAGGCACTACAAAAGATTGGCAAAGAGCTTCAGGCCAAGTTCCCCTTCAAGACATTACTGTGGTATCAGAGCTGGTGATCTTGCCAGGCTGTTGGGATGATTGAGAGATTTTGGTATTTAGATCACACTATGGCACTGAACAATGATGGAGAGGTGATTGAAGGCACTACAAGAGATTGGTAAAGAGCTCGGTGAGGGTGTTGATCTTACATTAGATATATTGGAAGCATGTTTGTGTAATCTGAACCAATTACTTTCAAGATTTATACAGAGAATCCTCTCGCCGATTAAGGATTTCTTAAGTCAACCTAGGCTTTTGAGACACCATGACAAGAAAAAAAGGTTGGCAGTTACAACATGTCTTAGTGAGGTCTTGAGAATTTTGGCCCCTAAAGCACCATATGATGATAACACCATGATAGAGATATTGCATTTGATAGTTGACAACTTTCAGAGTCTTGATGACTTCAGTAGTAACCCTTTTGGTAGGAGATCTAATGATATGTTTCATCATTTCTTTGTCGCCATCAAGGAAGATCATGATACTAAGATTTCAGTTGTTATGGAGTCTTATGATTTTGTGCATTGAAAAGATGGATGAAATATCCCAACCCATCATATCTATGTTATGGGTTGTATGTAATCTAGAATGTATCCCCTCTATAGTAGCATATAGATTGGTCAATAATGTTTTCAAGCATTGTGAAGAAAAACTAATATCTCATTTGCACAAGTGGGAGAAAATGGATGACAATGATAAGGGTGATGCATTACGTGAGTAGAATGAAGACATGATTATAGGGCTACTCTAGGAGGATTTGTTAAATCTTCTTACTACACCAACATGGGGAGAACACCTAAAAAATGAAGACGTTACTTGCATGGATCTTGTGAAGACATGGACAGATCAAGTTGTGCCCATCATCAAAGTTGCGTGCGAGGTTGTGCCCGTCGCTAAGGCACTATCTGTCGTGGAGGTTCTATTAGTTCCCGAGGTTGTGTCCATCATAGAAGCTGTCTGTTGTTGAGGCTCAATCTGTCTTCAAGGTTGTGTTCATCCCCGAGGCTGTGTCCATCACCGAGGTCGTGTTTGTTGTCGAGGCTATGTTTTTATCACCTAAGCTATGTCTTTCATTGTGGTCATGTCCGTCACCAAGATTGTATGTTCGTCATTGTGGTTGTATTAGTCACCATAGTTGTGTTTGTTTTCATCACCGTCGCCATGCATGTCACCTTAGTTGTGTCTGTTTTCGTCATCGTCACTGTGTCCGTCACTATCATTGTGTTCGTTGTTGTCATTGTCTCCATGTCCGTCATCGCCATTGTGTCCGTTGTTTTCACTGCTACTCTGTCCATAGCCAAGTCCATCGTCATGCCCGTCACCATCGTTATGTCTGTCGTGTCTGTCACTGATGCTGAGTGCGTGTCTATCATCGAGTTTGTGCCCGTCGCCGTAGTTGTGCTTGTTGACGTCGTCGTGGTTGTCTCCGTCATCTTTGTGTGTTCGTCGTTGTGGCTGCGTCTGTTGTAGTAGCTACATCTGTCACCATTGAGACATTGCTCACCGTTGAGGCTCTTTCCATCATCAAGTCTTCAACTAGGGTTTTGCATGCCATTGAGTTTTATCTACAACTAAAATTTTGTTTGCGGCTGAGGTACTCTCCGTCGAGGCTTTCTCTGCCAAGGCTTCCTTCGCTGAAGTACTCATGGTCGAGGTTCTCTTCTCTAGGTTACTCTCTGTCGAGGTTCCCTTCACTGAGGTACTCTTCAATGAGGCTCTTGTCGTAGTGACACCCTTTGTTAAGGCTCCTGTCGCCGATGTAGTCACAGCCAAGCCTCCCTTCATCGACATTTTCACAATTGAGGCTCTCTTCATCGAGGTTTCGTTTGTTAGGAATATAATAGTGGGCATTGTGATTGTGTTAGTGGCTACGTTTGTGCCAACATCAGCGTCTATGTGTATGACCATACCCAAAGAGATTTTTGAACATAATGATGTGAAAGATTTCATGGATTTATGTCATTGGGATATTGTTGAAGGGCACAACAATGTTTATATTAGAGTGGTGCAATGGATGCCTAACGACAATGTGGTATAGGGGAGATTTGATGACAATTCAGTCATGTTGCCTACATGCTTGGTTTGGGATCCTGGTGTTGACAACAAAACCAATGTTGAAGTGAACCCCCATTATGCTCTTAGTGTGTGGGATGAGAGCAAGGTTGGTAATCTACAAGAGAGCATGGATAATAATTTGGAGTCACATAAATGGATCATGAAACTAGAGAATGAGGCGAAGGTTGTTTGTAGGAACAATTGCTACCATTGATTGATGATGGAGTCTATTCACCAATCGTGCTCAAGGCATGCATAACTACAATCTTTCCATGTGAGGAACTTTTACGGGAGAGCAATAGGGTTTTCCTAAGTTATGAGTTTCTAGAAGAGATTGATGAACATAATGACATCGATGTATTTTATGATTGGAATCTTTGGAATCCTGGTGACTCAAGACACGACAATATTTACATTAGAGTGGCCCAGCGAAAGTTTGATGGCAATGTGATGCTGCAGAGGATTGATGTCATTCCACTCGTCTCGCCTGTGCATTTGATTTGGGACCTTGGAGCTACTGGCCTTTTGTTTGATGATGGATTGCTTGAGGGCAAACAATCTTTGGGCAGTGAGGATTTGTCATGTCCCCAAATTTTAATGTAATAATTAAATTAAATTAATTAATTAATTGGTCCCAAATTATTTTTTTGATAGGTAACATTTTGATTTTTCATTGATAATAAAATAGGTATTACATTAGATTGTCATTTACATAAGTTGGCCAAAAGCTTTACAAACTTCTATCTTCCCTACCCCACAAACATATATAGATATTAAACAAAAAAAAGCATTAACACCCAATCAAAAAACATCACCACCCCAACCCACAAAAATGAGACGGAGAAGATGCCAAAGGCAATGGTGTAGTCAACCACCAACAACCACCTATGCTTAATCCTTAAACCATTGTGCTGTCTCCTCCCTAGTGAAGTTTGGAATGGCATGGTCTTCCTGAACTAACTTTGGCATGCCAGGAGGATTAGTTCCTTGGCGATGCTTGCTGCCCATTTCACTTGTGCTTGCCTCTTCAGTCAATGAGATGTCCAACCACATTCCTTTCACCGTGGAATCCCTAGCATCATTTTGAACTATCCTCTCAAATTGGTGTCGCAGGGGAAAACTTTATGTCGTTACGCTCTTACGAGGTGTCGCCTTCATGAATCCCCTCCTCTCCTCACTCGAAACCCATATCTTCTCGTGCAAGAATTTTACAACCTTCTTTCACCCTTTCTCTGCCAGCAGTATGTGCACCCCTTGTGGATTTACCAATGACCAAACAATTGGGGGTTGAAATGAGGAACTCCCTCCCCCAATCAGCCTTCGTAGCTCCTATCGCATCTCCGAACCTACACCTAGAACAATTCTGTCCATAAGATCCTCCAACCCTTGTAGCCATTGTGGGTCAACACATGCTGCAACAACCCTACTGACTTCCTCTTTGTTCTCACCAACTATCAGAGCCAATGCCACAAAGAGCGAAGCAATATCCAAGTTGGAGCATCTCCTCTAGTAGGATTCCAGATATTCCATTCCATACATTTGCTGGATGCCATCCAAGAACTTCTGGTCATCAGACATGAAAATGTTCTTCTGATGCCTCACCGTAATCTTCCCTACATACGATTGCGTCTGATTGTTTGATTCAAGCACGAAGTTAGCCTCCATATCTCTCTCTTTGCTGAAAACCCTGTGAATTGCCCTTTTTTTCTCTTTAAAATCACACACTTCAAACAATCTGGAAGCTTTCTCTACACGGGGTGCCATTTTAATAATTTCAATCTTTGTCATGTGCGAGGGATTGATATTTCCTGAGTGCCACTAGGAGTATTGATTTATGATTTGAGTTGTACTCCCATAATAATCAATTAAAACACTTTTTTTAGCTCCTTCATTTTTGTTTTCCAATCTTTATTCCAAGTCGAGAAGCCTAAGGTCTTCAAACATTTCGTTCTGAATACCCAAAGCTACATTCGCACCCATGTTGGCCAGTTTGTCTGCCACCTTGTTTGCTTCTCTGTATACATGGGAAACCTCAAAATCCTCAAACTCCAGTAACAGGTATCTAATTTTCTTTATGTGCTTGTCAAGATGCCATGCTTCCAACTTCCCTTTTTCTTGATTCTATTAGTGATTATCTCTGAATCTCCTTCCAAATGCACTCAACGGATGCCCAATTTAACACCTAAGACTACAACCTCTTTAGCTGCTTCACATTCTGCCACATTATTTGTTCCATCCCTCAGCCGTTTGGCCACAAAAGCAAGGGTGTTCCCCTTGTGATCTCTTGCTAAACATCCACAACCAGAGACCCTCGGATTTCCCCAAGCTGCCCCATCAAAGTTGATTTTTACCCATCCTTCCTTTGGTGGTAGCCAATGCACCTTTTCTTTTTTTTGTTTAGGATCAACCCTTAAAGGCTCATTAACGGGCCATTGGTCCCAAAATTTAAATAATATAATAAAAGAACCTTTAATTAGTTACTTTAATTAATAACTATGGGGCCCAAGTTAATAATATTTGTATTGTGGGCTGATTGATTTAGTATATCTTGGACCCATTTTTATTTTAATTTTTTCTGTAGGTGTTACCGTTGGCTATCATTGTAAACACTCTGGAGTTCCTCTGAATGATATATAAGCACGACATGTAGGTAGTAGTTGTCATGCGATTTGGATTATATTTTCTTATGCTGTGAATTTTAGTTGGGATTCTTTGTTGTTCGCTATTTTGGAAGTGAGATCTTCCTTACTTGGCTACTCCAGTTTCGATGGGATTCAACCTTCACCTTATTTCGTCTCTGTACTACTCGCTACGATTTGGTGAATCTACGTACCATCTTTGTTTGCAATACATATATCTATATATTAGGGATTGGATTGCAAATACTTGTACTAGCATTAATTGGCGTGTTTGGTGAATATATTCACATTGTTCTAGCATCACAGATTGTGGCTCAATTCGTGGCATGGCAAAACAACCCTCAATCATCCTCCTCCCTCCTACCAAGACCCAAATCACCTCGATGACACTCACTCTTGGCGAACTGCGACTTCCTTAACCACTGTTCATACAACACTCAACTCCACGTACGACCACTACAACCATCCACACTGTACGACCAGCTGCACTCCACATAGACCGTACAACCTAACACATACCATAGGGCCTAACTGTATATGCTCCTGTCGTACGGATACTTCCAAGCCATCTCTACTATACAAGCATCCCTCTCAGGCCATACAACCAACTTGTTCTTCCTAATCCTACTGTAAGTTCTACCTGAGCAAAACCATATGGCCAATTTTGTGTTTTTCTCAAACTTGCTTCTGGTTTTGGGTACTCAGCAAGTGGAGTCGAGAACGAAAGATTACAGTGGTATCAGAGCAATTGCCTTAGGGTCGAGATCCCCTTCAGGCCGAAATTGCCTTCAGGTCGAGATTCCCTTTGGGTCAAGATCCCCTTCGAGTTGAGATTGCCTTTGGATCAAGATTGCCTCCGAACAGGGATCCCCTTTGGACTGAGATTGGCTTCGGATTGAGATTGCCTCCGGATAGAGATCCCCTTCGGGCCGAGATTACCTTTGGATTGAGTCTACCTCTGGAAAGAGAACACCTTCAGTTGAGATTGCCTTCAGGCCAAGTTCCCCTTCGGGACATTACAACAATACTTATAGGCAAATGCAAGATGGACATTTGATAATTGGGTATAGATGCCAGCATTGATTTGGTCATTGTGGTTCTATCAGTATTGGAAAGCCACCTTCCTTTCCAACAATCCATTTTATTTTGGATTTTGGTAATCATTGGTTCCCACAGTCTTACTTTTTTTCCCTTTGTCTATTGGAACACCTAAATATTTGCAAGGAAATTTTCCTGTTTTGAAACCTAGTATTAATGTATTAGGATTTGTGTTAATGAAAAAGACTTCTGATTTGTTAGCATTAACTTCTTGTGCTGATGTTGCTGAATACTTATCTTGGACACCTTTGAAGTGTTGAGCTTCTTCTTTCGTGCTAACACTTGGTAAGATAGCATCATTAGCAAATTGCTGATGCGTTATGTTATCTATGTTTTATGTCACTTTGATCCCTTTGATCTTCCCTTCTTGGTGAGATTTATGTATTGCTTTTCCTAGAGCTTCTACATGATGACAAATAAAAAGGAGGACAATGGGTTGCCTTCCCTGATACCCCTAGAAATATGGAAGTAACCTTCAAGATTTTCATTTACCATAATGGATAGTTTAGGGGTGGATATACTATTAAATATTAACTTGATCCATCTTTTGGAGAAGCTGAAAGCTTCCAGACTCTTGCATAAGAAACTCCAATCGTCCTTGCCATTAGCTTTCTGGATGTCTAATTTGATCAGCATGGATGGTTCTTTGTTAATTTGAACAGTATGGATTATTTCTTGAGCTATCACAATACATTCTAATATGGTTTTGTTTGGGACAAATCCTGTTCGTTCTTCTGAGATGATCTTAGGTAATAATAACTTAAGTCTATTTGCTAAAGCTTTTGATAGAATCTTATAGATAGTATACTATAAGGCTATAGGTCTGAAATCTACTAATTCTAAGTAGTTTGTTTTCTTAGGTATGAGTGGGATGAAGGTGTTATTGATTTCAGTTAGAAGGGTTCTTGAGTTGTGTGTAGCTTTTAAGGCCTCAGCCTATTATCTGCCAACATTTCTTAAAGAATTTTGTATTGAACCCGTTCAATCCTGGTGCTTTGTTTGGATTCATTTGGAAACTTCCTCTTCTATTTTTTTGAGTGTAAACTTGTTGTTTAGCCATCAATTTTCACTTTCTGAAATGAGGCTCAAGATGACTTTTAACATTTCTTCTTGTGCCATTGGATCAAATCCATTTGAGCCACTGTAAATTTCTTCGAAATAATTTACAAATTCTTTTGTGATTTCCTTGGGTTATGTTACCCAATTGTTATTTGCGTCTTTTCTTTTGGTTATTCTATTTATAGTTCTTTTATTCTATAATTGCTTTTATGGAAAAATTTAGTGTTTCCGTTCCCTTCGACCACAAAATTTCCCTAGTTTTTTGTTTCCAAAATATTTCTTCTTTTGTTAGAATGTTCCCATGTTTAGCCAGTAGCTCCTTTTCTTTAAGGTAGCTTTCTTCATTCATCCCTTTTTAAGTTACTGTATTATTAATTCATCTAGTACTTTTTCTAGGGAGAGTTTTTTTCTTGAAAAATATTGTTGAAATGTTGTCTATTGCATTTAAGAAGATTGTCCATGCCTACTTATTTTTTTGCAAAGAAAGATGCTTGTCTGCCATGACCCGAAAATTACATACAAATCAATCTATTTTAATGCATATATAACATGTTAAAAGTTATAGATAGAGACCTTATCCATGCTAATATATATATATATATATATAAAATTTATTGTTCTAAATAAAATCATCATATTATATCTATATATATATATAAATAATTGAAATATAAAACAATACATTATAATGAAAATAAAGATAGATACAAAAGAATTATTTAATAATAATAATTAAACAAATTGAAAGAGTGTGACTAAGAGTCACAACCAAATCTTGATGCATTTATTTGAAGGGAGTTAGATTTGAACCAAAGGGGGCGGCAGGATAACAGGACAGTATAAAGGCTATTATGAAGGCAGCAAACCAAAGGAGGAGAGTACAGAAGCCAACAAGCAAAGATAGAAAGAAATCAGGAACAATACTATTCTCTTGAATGGTAGTAGAGACACACAATACTCCCAGCCATCATAAACATTAAGGATTATCTCACCAAGTATGGACAGAAGCAGTAGATGAGATCGTAAATAGAAGAACAATGATTGTTTTACATTCAAACCATGGACAATATAGTTTGCAGCAACAGTAGAAATAGCTAGTGGGCATTGACCAAACTCCTGTGTGTATGTCGAATCATAGAAACAAATAATCCATATTTGTTTGCCAATGGAAGAAGTCAGAATCATCTATCAAGAGAGACGGTATGTTAGAAATATATTAGAGGCACAAGTCAAAGCTAGAAGTCAGGAACGAACATGTATAGATAAAGGCTCTGGACAAGAGGGATAGAGGCAATACGAGCAGAAGAGGTACATATACGAGTAGTATCGGATAGGGAAAATAAATAAAGGAGTCTTACGAGACTCATTGACATAAGTGACGTGGGGACAAAAAACTCAAACATATGCAGACAAAGAATTAATGACAGACTAAAAATGACCAACAAAACCATAGATTGGGCAGGCAGCGAGTAATTGTCTGAGATAGTCCCATAATTATAAAACGAAATGGACTGTAAATAAGACAAGGAAGATAAATGGAGGATTGAGAATATGAAATGATAAAGTAAATTTAGAGATAGATTAGAAGAAACTGCAAACATGATACGTAAGGCTAAGTGGTATTGAATTGATATAGGAATAGAGGAAAGTAAATATGCAACATAGACAGTGCAGAAACAAAACATGGTTACGTAACACGAGAGCATGATAGAACATAATAAGAAATGACATTCAGAATTATATCAAGCGGACAGAGATGACAGAATAAGACAGAGCCCTAAGTAAAGGGAAGGTGAGCAAACGAATATCAAATGACAAGTAAAATTAAAGAAAGAAACATACAGATTACTGTCAGCCTGTGACAGTATCACAAGAGATGAAACACAAGGATTGCAACAGTAAATGACCCATGATGATAAGGAAAATTGAATAAGCAAGGAAGGGTGATCAGATATAAGGCCATCAAGCCTAAGAAAGGGATGACCATTAAGTTCTAGAAATTATCATGAGTTAAATGTAGAATAATATCCTAGAGGATTCGGTGTAAATTCTGAGACCACCACAGGTATATGATACTTACTTTCAGGTCTAATGGTTATGTAGTAGCAAAATCAGAATGAGATAAGAACTTAATGGTTCCTATAGAGATCAAGTTAATCTTGGTAGAGGGCATCCGTTATGGGTGTCGAGTTTCTCTAAAATAGAGCTCAAAGACTAGAGGGCATTCTTAATTGGATGTTGGGATTCCAAATCAAAACCTAGAGAGAGATTTGTAGAGAATCTCTTAGAGACAATATATATTGTAGTGGTCAAACATATGCATATGTCAGAGATAAGAGACTTGGTAGAGGTGGGATCTCTACCAAGTAATGTTTCCAAAGATCCCAAAGAGGCCTAAGGAAGATGCTCTTTTCATGATAACCATCTAATCGAGATATAGTTCTCATCAGAGGTTTAAGTGGTTTGAGAAAGATCTCTTCCGAGGGATTAGGAGGGGTAGTCTGGGTAGTCTGGTTAGAATTTTAGATTAATATTTATTAATTCAATATTTTTAATATGTTTTACATGCAAAGTTCGATATTGTACGAACAATTTGTTGCAGGGTATAGCATTCATTCCTAACCCAAAAGTGGGAACATTATGTTGTTTATTGTAGTTTGCATCATGATTTTCACTTTGTTTGCCATATTTCTCCAAATTTGCAGAATTAGGGTTTAATCAGTCCCTTGTGTCACACGAGTTGGCTTCATTATTGAACACCACATCTACTTTGGTGCTAGAGGCCTTTGGGAGATTGCTGAATGTTAAAGATTGTATCTATGATAGAGATCGTTCTCTCTCAAAATCTAGACATTATTACCGTTATGGCCACCTTTAGCTGAAAATAACATACATTGTAATATTAACTTTAAATGACATGTGTCATTCACATGCATTGAGGTGTGAATATTCAAAGAGTTGTAATTAATTATAGGAGTTATGGGAAATTGAAGAGACTTCTGATTGTTATGTGAAGGGTCTCTTTATTGGTTATATATTTCCGTTTAAGTGAAAGGATTGTACACTTGAACTTTTATGATCAATAAAATGATATTTTATTGTGTGACTGGGTTTTCCCTTCATTTTAGAAGGCTTTTCTTAGGATATTTCTGATGTTTATTGTTTCAATTTTGGCTCTTTTCTTGTTGTTGTTTATCATCATTGATTTCTAGGCTCAAGATTTAACATGGTATCAGAGCCACGTTGATAACAACAATATAGGAAAATTAAAATATGATAGCTATGAGAAAGATCCTGTTTCACTCAGTTCTACAATTTTTATTTTGATTCCTTTTGGTGCTGGAGCAGACTACCATTTTTTTTACTATGTTCCAGCTAGTGTAACTCTACTCTTCTTTTAGCATATATGGACTTTCTTTCAGTTACTCTGCATACATGGAGGCTTTTAATTTTGGTGGAACCATTTTGATCAGTTTAGCTAACTTTTTGTATCCTTATTATTATCGATAGTGAGAAGCGACACTTATGATTTCTGAGTGCTCGATAATATTATATTTTGGAGAGTTTTATTTGGCCATATTTCTTCTTCAACCTATTTTATTCTTTTGTGAAATCAATAGTATGTGGCCATCAATTTCTTCAAAGGTTCTGATTTATTTTGAGCTCTATGCTTTCTGGTAATTTTCCCAGGGGTCTTCTAGCTGAGTTTCTTTCTATATGCTCGTATACGTTTTCTATAGTATTTTTGTCCCATGTGCAGGAGGGTCCTTTAGTATGCAATTTCAGCCAGACGTGGTAATTACTCCACCACAAAGATTATACATGCGCATGTGATAAAGAATCATTTTAGAATATGATTCGATATATCATTGAATATGAATGACATCAAAAGCTGTCTGACTCTTCCTTCTTTACTAGTTGAGACATCTCTTGTATAGACAATTGTCTTTTATTTGTATAAGTGAAGAAGTTTGTAACAACAAAACTATTTCCGTTCTCTTTCTTTGATTCAAATTTCGTCATGCGTGTGTGATAACTTGTAGCAATGAAGGTGAGAGTAATTTTGTAGAATGGGATGAGGATGAGAAGATCTTTATCTATTACTCAATATGGTGTTGTTGAATACGTTAGGTGTAAGGATTCTCCTTCCATGCGTAGAGCAATGTTGATATGGCGTGAGGATTTCCTTAGATAAATGATGTGAATTCATTCTCACAGGGACATGATAGTCTATTGAAGGAGTTCTTACCACTGTGGTTTTGAGCAAAAAGACTTAGATTTATGCATTAAATCGTGGCAGTTGTGGATGTAATTGTAGTATTGAATCTCAATTGCATCTCAAAGGAGGGAAGCACATTTCCTTCAAACTTCCTTTTGACTAGATTATGGTTGTCACTTCTAGTATTGAAGAGCTCTTTTCGGGGCCACCGTTGTTTTAGGCCTTATTAATGGTGTCACCAACATGCATGTCCTCAGGAGACACCTGTCATCTTTTACTATGATTATTAGTACTATTCATTTTGTTCATAATATAATGACATCCTAGACAATTGTGATTAGAGGTTGTCGAGTTTTTGGTTTAATGACTGTCTTTGTCAGTTATGGAATTTTGACCTTCATCTTCAGACTTCTTTTGTTCTTTTGTTGATCTCATTGTTGTTGCACGTGATGCCCCCAGTTTGGTTCAAGGTTGAATGTCGTAACCTGTAACAATTTGTTAGTATGATATAAAAAAAATGTATATTAGCATGTTGGAAATATTAAATTGATTAAAAATTGATTAACTACTACTGTTGCTAACCCCTCCTAATCCCTCAAAGAGGGATTCTTCTCAAATCGCTTAATCCTCTAGTGAGAATTACTTCTCGATTAGAAAATCATCATATGAAGAGTGTGTTCCTATGGCCTTTGTTTGGGATCTTTGATTAAGCACTTTACTTGGTAGAGATCCCACCTCTAACCAAGTGTTTGATCTCTGACATATGCATATGTTTGACCACTACAATATATATTGCCCCTAAGAGATTTTCTATGAATCTCTCTCTTTGGGGATCCCACTTGGTAATCCTGGCATTCAACTATGAACGCCCTCTAATCTTTGGTTTCCTTATGAGAAACTTGACATTCAAATGTGAATGCCCTCTATAAATATGCTATCATTTAATAATTGGTGTTGGTTTTTGCTAACCGGTGTGGTCGTACCTTGTAGGAGCTCACACTATTCTCACTTGCAAATATTTTGTTTATGTAGCTCAGCCTCTTTCAAATTATTCTTCTAATACACTAGCATATCTCTAATGGTATATTTTCATCCTTGTTTGTACAGTCACACTATCTGGTGTTTATTAACATTATATGTTGTTCTCTTCAGTTTAACTGGTTTTCAATGTTCCGACATGCCCACTATTCTTGAACACATTCGATTTGGTGTGTCTTTATTATCGATCTCTTCTATTTTATCATGTGTTATTATTTTTTGCTTGTTTTCTATTTAACTAGCGACCCATCTATGTTGGCTGGAGTCCGTTTGCTTATTCCAGATATCTGCTATACCCTTCAAATTTTGTCAAGGTTGTATCTCTTTGGCCAACCACAATTGTTTGTGGTGTATTTCTCTACTGTGCATTTGAAGATCTAATTGTAATATTCGAATCTTAATATCCACATGGAAGGACTGAAGGTTTGTTTCACTATTTGCGTTGGGGCGTGAGGATATATCTCCTCTTTGTTGCTTGTAATTATCCGATGAGTTTCCTTCCACTTCCAATGATTTTCTCTGCGTATCATCTAATGCCTTTCGATGCCTCTTACCCAGCCTCTAATCTCCTTAAATATGCGGATGTTACATTTGGTGAAAATTCATACCTTTTGTGACTTTGGTTAATATGATTTAGATTGATAATGTTTATTATCTCTCCCATTGGTTACATTCGATTTATTAAGGATAGGAAAGGAGTTTGTAATTTAGTTTTATTATAATATGTTTCTATTTTTGAGCATTTCTCATATAGATAATATTTCATAGTTAAATATCTTTATTTATTTATTCATTCAAGCATTCATTATATAATAATAATATATTCTATTCAATGTTTTGAGCAAATAAAAGAAATTTGTTTTATTTATTTAGAATATATATATATATATATATATATATATATATGCTTATTTTTGGGTTATTATAGTTTTCGACACTTAAAAACTATTGAGTGCCAATCTTGCACAAGTATATATATATATATTTGCTTATTTTCGGGTTATTACAGTTTTCGACACTTAAAAACTATTGAGTGCCAATCTTGCACAAGTACTACGCCAATGCCCTTAGACACTTAAAAACTATTGAGTGCCAATCCTGCAAAAGTACTGCATCAATGCACTCACCGAAGTCATCACACTCCAAGATGAAAGGTTAAGTAAAATATGGTAATGCAAAAAAGGAAAAGCACTCATTGCTTCCTTGAATTTATTGAAGGTGTGTTGTGCTTGTTTACTCCAATGAAAATATGCTTAGTCAAATCCGCCAATGGTGTATTGAGCTGAGAGAAGCCTTTTGCAACCCTCTTGTAGTAACTGCACAATCTGAAGAATCCCCATAACTCTAAGAGAGTTTTAGGTGGTAGCTAGTCAAGAATATCCTAATTCTTTTCTTGGTGAATCTAAACTCCATATCTACTAACAACATGTCCTATGTATGATATTTCTGTCATTCCAAAGTCACACTTGGACCGCTTGACAAACAATTACTTTGCATCCATAAATCAGAGGATTTCATCCAAATGCCTCAAACGCTCTTCCTAATTAGTGTTGTAGCTTTAGCCAGATTGATTTAATCGGAGATAAACTATGTTTAATTAGTTTACCTAATTGATAGTTAATTATTGTTGCTCCTAACAATTAATTATGAGGGAATTAACACATACATACATACACACACACACACACATACACACATACAGAGACACAAACACACATACCACCCTGGGAAATAAGTTCTAGGTAGGGGGGATAGAGGGGCCTCAATTTGGGGACAGTTGGGTGGAGGTGGTTGTGTAGATACTATATACTATAAATGTGGTACTTAAATGTTAGTTATGAAAATATGTATAATGATATAAGACATAAAGATGTAAAATACTAATTTACTAAAATTTAAATACTTGAACATTGCATTGGACATTGTAAATGAAAGTGGAACATTGAACATTGGACAATAAATTTTAAAATTTTAAATACTCAATTGAGAAAATGGAAGAGTTCTAACTTCTATTATATATATATATATATATATATATATATATATATATATATATATATATATATATATATATATATATTACATAATGCTAGTAAAAGATATCAAAAGTATGAGTACCTCATCATAAAGGTGATTACATTGAGTAGCATGATACGATACTCAATACGCCCAATAGAATATTAAAAAATGTTTTATTATTTAAACAAACTTTGTTTTTGTTGTACTAGGGACACCCAACTGCCCCTTGGAGGGGTCAGGGGACTTGTTCTCATACACACCCAATACACACATACACACATACAGAGACACAAACGCACATACCACCTTGGAAAATAGGTTTTGGATAGGGGGGATAAAGGGGCCTTAATTTGGGGACGACTGGGGGGATGTTGGTGTGTAGATACTATATGTAGACACCTAAATTTGATTACAAAAATAGGTAATCATATTTAGTCATCTCCTAAGACATTATTGATTAAATATTTATTATTTAATTAATTAATTGTCATCCCCTAGTTAATTAATTAATTAAATTAACTATAGTCCAATTGATAAAATTAAATGATAACCCAAAATCAAATTATCAATTAAAACCCTATTCCTCTATTAAATTAAATAAATTCTCAAGTCTATTTAATTTAATCTCACATCCTCCATTTTATTAAATAAATCATTTAATAAATTATCCAAACCCTTAAAACATCCCTAAACCCTATCTTAACCCCTAATCCAACCCATTCACCCATACTAACCTCACTTGGCCACCTAACTAACCTATCCCATCAAAGCTAAGCCACTTGCCCCCTAGCCCCTTCCTAAACCAAGCCTAAACCCCCGCCTAAACATGTGCACAACTTTAAGCAAGGGTTAAGACATGCTAACCAAAGCCAAAGTCAACAAGTCTCCCTTATCCTCTTCCATCCCTATCCAAGAGCATTTATGGCTCTTACATGCCATTAATGCCTCTTACATCCTTCTTAATACCTCTTACACACTCATCTTCCCTCATTACTCCCCTTGACCCTCCATTTTGACCACCCAATCCCCTTGTGACACTTGTCACAAGGCTAGAGCTCTGAACAAGCACAATCCATGTGCTTCCCTTTCAAAGTATCCTAGCCCTCCCTCATTGTTCTTCCATCCTTGCATTCAGACCCTCCATCTCTCTACCCCTTGGCTTTTAAATAAAACCCTTCCCTCTCACAAATAGGAATCCACTTCTATGCTAAAGTTATCATGCTATTTTGAGAGCCTAAAAACTACCAAAATACTATCATAATGCTGAAATCCCTCCACACCTCCATTCTTAAATCCCTCACCCACCTACATGCTTGATACCAAACCCCATACTTTGGAAGCTTGAGCACACATCCCCTATCCGTTAGGGACATATCTACATCACCATAGGTTACACCCGACGAGCTTACCATTCTTGGTTTGCCTTCCTTCTTGGTGATAACCTCGTCCTATCTTAAGTGTTAGCTTATTTAGTATTGTTAATGCTTTCAATAATAGTTAGTATTCAATTCGCACCACTAGATTAGGTGATACACTATATACTATAAATGTGGTACTTAAATATTAGTTATGAAAATATGTATAATGATATAAGACAAAGATGTAAAATACTAATTTACTAAAATTTAAATACTTGAACGTTGCATTGGACATTGTAAATGAAACTGGAACATTGAACATTGAACAATAAATATTAAAATTTTAAATACTCAATTGAGAAAATGGAAGAGTTCTAGCGTCTATTATATATATATATATATATATATATATATCATAATACTAATCATAGATATCAAAAGTATGAGTATCTCATCATAAAGATGATTATCTTGAGCAACATGATACGATATTCAATATGCCCAACAGAATATAAAAAAAATGTTTTATTATTTAAACAAACTTTGTTTTTGTTGGACTGGGGACACCCAACCGCCCCTTGGAGGGGTCAGGAGACTTGTTCTCATACACACGTGCACACACACACATACACATATATAGAGACACAAACACACATACACCCTAGGAAATAGGTTTTGGGTGGGGGGATAGAGGGGCCTCAATTTGGGGATGGCTGGGGGGAGGTGGGTGTGTAGATACTATATACTATAAATGTGGTACTTAAATGTTAGTTTTAAAAATATGTATAATGATATAAGACATAAAGATGTAAAATACTAATTTACTAAAATTTAAATACTTGAACATTGCATTGGACATTGTAAATGAAAGTGGAACATTGAACATTGAACAATAAATATTAAAATTTTAAATACTCAATTGAGAAAATGGAAGAGTTCCAACTTCTATATATATATATATATTACATAGTAATAGTCATAGATATCAAAAGTATGAGTATCTCATCATAAAGATGATTACATTGAACAGCATGATACGATATTCAATACGCCCCAATAGAATATAAAAAAATGTTTTATTATTAAACAAAATTTGTTTTTGTTGGACTGGGGACATCCAATCGCCCCTTGGAGGGGTCAGGGGACTTGTTCTCATCCCCCCATCTCCTTAGGGGACACCGAGATGTTCGCCTTCTCCTCAAAGGATACCAGGACGCCCCTTGTCTCCACTAGAATGACAACTGACTAGTGATGCCTTTGGAGATGTTTGAACGACGTCCCCCCATCCTCAGTGCATCCCCATATCCGAGACATTGGGACACTTGGGAGGCGATATGTCCCCAGGTTACGGAGAAAGATATATATATATATATATATATATATATATATATACATATAGATGTATGTGTATATATACATATAGATGTATGTGTGTATATATATGTATGTGTGTATATATATGTATGTGTGTGTGTGTGTGTATATATATATATATAAAATTGTGCATTTATACATACATACATATGTACACATTAATAACTATTAATATTATCAAATAATTCGTTGTCAAGAAAGAATTAACATAACATGATTGAATCATTAAAACCATGTAAAATAGTTTGTAACTATATTACATGTCACCGAACCAAATATGCATATTGGAATAATTGAAACCCCTGATAACCTTCATACAAACATTACATTGATCGGCAATTGCTAATCAAGTAATTCTCGTAATGAATTAACACATATAATAGTTAGCATGAGTTGGTACGATTTGGAGTATGGACATGTTCCATGTAGGACATGTTTATGTATGAATTGAGCCATGTAGAGACATGCCTCTACATTCTTATACATACAATTATTCAAACTGCTGCGTTTAACACACAAAAATAAAAGGCAGCAAGGTTTAAATAGTAGCAGTCTTATTCATATTTTCAGTTTAAATTATTAAGGCAGAAAATAGGATTCATTCATATAGAGAGATATTATCAACATAATAAAATATACTTACAATGTTTGCAGCCACTTCAATTGGACAAATCTGCATAAAGATTAAGTTAGTCTTGTGAAGAAGATCTTTTGAGAAACAATATTGTGTACATCAAGTATATAAATTTGAAATCAAGGTATTACAACTGATTCTTATTCCTTAACATGGTATTAAAGCCAGGTTTATAAATAATGCTAAGAGCATATACAACCTCATAAAATCTAAATCATCATCAGAGGAGTTTGCAATTAATAAACAATCATGGTGAATGAAGTTAGATTTGAAGATAGACTTGAAGGTGCTGCAAACTTTGTCTCATGGAAACTCAGAGTAATGATGACACTTAGAGAACAAGAATTAGATTCATATGTAGAAGATGTTGTATGAATACCAAATGATGTGACTGAGAAAACTCAATGGAAAAGGAATAATAATAAAGCCATGAAGATCCTAGTAGACTCATTAAATGACCACATAGTACCTTGCATTGTTGGGGAATGCTCCTTGCATTGCTGCCAAAGTCCCTTCCAACCCCTTCTCTCCTTAAAGGCATAGGTATTTGAGTACTTTAGACCTGAGAAAGGATCCATGTTTTGTGATTCTCAGGCTTAGGTTCCAGAGATAATATGAAACACGGAGGATGGTGTCAGTCTTCTCAAAAGCTCTTTGGCTCCTTAACTGGGCATGGTATTTGTGGGCTAACTTTGGCAAGGTTCCTTTCTTAGATCTATCCATCTACGAAACCCATGCTTAGCTAGAGGGCACACCTAAAGAGGTCACTTTCCAATGGTTGGGAGCTTATCGAAGCTGCTATCTCTAGTGTTGTCTAGGGAAAACCTAAAGATCAAGATCCCCCCTTTGTTGGGACTTCGTTAGCTGCTTAGTGTTTTTTGGGTTTGGCCTTTGCTATTATGTTTCAGAATCATCTTATATAGGCATTGAGGGAATGGCTTTTCACCCTACTCCTATTTTGCAAATTTGTAGTGTTATCATTTAGAGTTAATGAAAGTTTACATATAACTTATTTACCAAAAATCTATATTCATTTAGTATAGTTCATTACCCCATCATGCTTTAATTTTCGATTGAAAAATTTGTCATGTGCGTTGATAAAAATCAAATTGTTATAGCAAGTTGCAAGATTTGTATTGCAAGTTTTCTTAAGTTGAAGATTATGCCTTTGTACTAATTTCATATTTTAATTAATGAATCATTCATGTTTTTCTATGTAAGCTTATTCAATATTTATGTGCATTTGTTTAGTTGAATCTCTCCTTTTAGTTGAGCAATGCAAGTGTTCAGTCATATAATTTATTTCAATCTAAAAGCATAAGAACTTTTTCCTAGTGTTCAAGTGCATGCCACATTTTGCCCTTGGTGAATCCAGAAAGTACATTTACTTTTATTTAACATAAGCATGAAACACCCTAGAAAATATTGTAAAGATTGTAAATAACAAGTATACACAAAGCTTCCACTTCTGTAATAACCGTCCTCAAATTTGCTCTCAAAAATGCTGATGAAAGCTCAAGGAATTTCATCAAACAATTCACATGCAAGGGACGTATGATTGATATAGTATTTTAGCTAGCTTTAAATGACTTTTTCTTCAATTTGCATCAATCGGAATCTTGTGCTAGAAGACTCCAAATGGACTACACAATGACCTAACATGAGTGTGCTACTAATTTTGACAATATTCAGTGCATATATATGATCTAAGCATGAAAAATGAATACCTACAGCCAACTGGCATTTTTACAAACAGTTGGTATGCAAACTAACTAGCTGATAAATAATGATATTGAATTGCTTAAATGACACCAGCAACTATTATCTTCTTAATTGCAATGAAATTTCTAATACAATGCTCATGAAATATGGCCAAGACTTTTGGCATTTACATGGATTACAAAATGATAATGCTGGTATAATGCACAATTACAGCTGAAACTTCTAATGCCCTAAAAACAATACTAACAAGGGAACCTAGTTGTAGATGGCTGTAATAATTTCCTTCAATGCTGCCCCTTCTGTTTTGCTTTTTCGAACTGCTTTTTCGGATCTGCTTTTACGGACTGCTTTTTCAGCCTGCTTTTTCGGTTCCGCTTTTTCGGATTGCTTTTGCGGACTGCTTTTTCAGCTTGCTTTTTTGGTTCTACTTTTTCGGTTCCACTTTTACGGACTGATTTTTCAGCCTGCTTTTTCGATTCCGCTTTTTCGGACTGCTTTTTCGTATTTGCTTTTTCGGACTGCTACCATGATAAATCTCAAGACCATATCTTTCAATGGCGTCAAGATTTCCAACTTGAAGGGATTTTGTCCTTCAAACTATTGAGACATAATCTCCAGAAAATTTCCCAATTTCTTTGATATTTCCAAGCATACTAAAAAGAAGCTCTTCCTTTTTTTTTATAGTGTTCTCACAAGAGCTCAATCCTTCGTTTTCTCCATGTGGGATAAAACATCACTCCTTTTATGTAACTTATGTCTCCAATGTGTTATAAAATAAAGGGGACTCTTTTAATTTAAATATTTCCCACAAACTATAGTCTATGCATTAATAAAGTTAAATATTTAAATTTAACTTTATAAAATAGCTTTATCAATGCATAACAAATCTTATCAATGATAAACAAGTCTTCTTGTCGATTTTAAACAATTACCATCGACATACCGCTGCCACTGGATGTTCGACCATATCCAAGATGACTTACTATAAATAGTAAGTATGCCCAAAGTTGCCTCAAAACCCCACAGAAAGACTTGTAGCTGAAACTATCTAAGCCAAATGGCCTCTAAGTCCTTTTAATGTCCTAGTTAGCCTATGGGACCGTGGGGAAATAGGCTAACAACAACATCATGCTATAAATGCTAAAAAGGGGACATTACAACTTCTATTTTGAAAAAAATGTTCTGTTACGTACACATGTTATCTATTTTTAGTTGCACTTGAAGCTAAAAACTGAAATGCTAATAAAAAGCCCATCAAAGCTCAGCTTTCTACCTCTATCAGTCAATTGCCATTTCTTTTCTTTTCTCTTATTCTTACCATCTATTATCCCTTGAATTGTTAGTGTTAATTTTATATCCATTTCAAACTAGATGTCCTGAAAGGATGGCATCTTTGCAAATTTTACGTTTTTGAAATTCAATTCTTGGCTGTTAAAAAATCATGCATATACAATTTTTTGGATAAAAGTTCATCTTTTGAATCATATAGCTAGTTTTCCTTTTCCTTACTCAAGCTTTAGATAGAAGCAAAGCTAGTTGCAAAAAATATTAATGGCCTTGAGATGCTGATAAAATTGAGCTCCAATCATGTCTCGTTGAAATCAGGCATTAATATGGTTTATATATAGCATTGTAAAAATATGTACATATTTCTATACTTGCCTTTTTGATATAAGCTTGTATAGCAGATTTTTACAATTGGAATAGAGTCAAAGTTCGTTATTGTGATGGAGCTTCATTTTCTGGAGATGTTGAAGATGAAAATCAGGTTGGTAAATTCTAGATATTTTTAGGTTTAACTCTTTGTTGAACTTGGGTTAACAGAATTGCAGTCCTCTACTAAGTTCTAGAGATGAATCCTGTTTTTTAGTTGAAAGGACAGATTTTATATTAGAATTTAAAGAGGCTTATGCAGAACATTTTTTAAACAGCTATGAGCATCATTATGTAAACATTTTTCAATAATGCCATTTATTGTAAACAGTAGTAGTAATGAACCTTCACATTAGATTATAAAATAACAATGAGCGAAAATATAATTAAGAGAAAAAGATAAGGAACATTAAATTTGAACCAGATTAATTACTTTTCAACTGGGAATTGGTAAACTTGTTAACAAGCCATTTACATATAAACATCTGTGTGCAGGATAGATCCACCCAAGCCCTCCGATGCAGAGTCCAAGAAAACAGATCCCATCGAGGAAAGAAATATAACTCATCAAATCCAACACAACCACAGCAAGCTTTATGTAACCCTCGTCTTCTATCCAGATATACAGTGACTCAAACCCTCACTTCATTGTGTATGGTCAAATTAGAGTATTGTGTATGACAATCACTCAATCCTTCAACATCATAAGGACCAATCATGCCACCTATACAATTAAAATTGAACTCTGTCCAAAAGGATACAAACTCTCAAAAATCAATTCTTTTCCTTTACAGATTATATACCCTATAATTGATGCATGAAATAATCAGCTTCATAAATTGAATCATACAGTTTGTTAATATAGTGATGCTATCATAAAAGAAAACAGACCATCCTACTCTAATCAATTGCAATCCATTGTTGGAAAGAATGACAGACACTATGCTATGTTCATGAATAACCCAAAATAAGTCAATGGGACATAAACGCAATCATTGAGAATAGTTACAACGGGATCGCCTAAAGCATCTCATACATAAAATGCTAAAAGAAGAGTTGATGAGGAAACATGAATTTTGAAAGTAATCAAATCTACAACTTATGTATATTTAGGACCAGTACAGTCAGCATTTTTAGTTTATTTGTAAATTTCTTTATCGATAAGATTTCATAGAATATTTTAAAGTAAGATATAAATATTGTGAATTTTTATTTTTAAAAGAATGCAATGTGTTGATCTTGTAATGGTTGCCTGCAGTTTATTGTCTTCTGATTTTTTTGTGTTCATTATTTATTCTTCAATTATTGATAGATATTGTTAGGTTCTCAAATAGAAATGGATGGAAAATAGTTAAATAAACCCAACTTTTACAAGTAGCTCTAAGATTATTCCTTGTAAAATAATTTGAAGCCCTGACTACTGATGCAGTCCTTAGACTTCATACCCAGAATTGCTGTGTATTGTCATCATACGGAACCGTCAATTGTGCCCATGCAATGACTTTGTATATTCATGCATATCCATTTCGTTCAGTTATGGTTTATATTTTGTGTTTCTTTTATGTTAGTTATATCCCCATAATTACCAACCAATGTTAATTTGATTGCCATTAACTTGACATATTTTCACTTACAAAATGCCTGGGCAACCTTATTAATTTGTACATGATATATTAGGAATACAAAGTCTTCTTCAGAGGTCAAAGAATCTGGAAATCTGTCATGGAGGACCTCTTGGCCAAGGGCATGGATAAAGCTGATAAGGTATTCTCCTCTCACTCTGTTTTTGCATCTGTACTTGTAAATTTGCAATGCACCATAATAATTTAATAAATTGATATTAAAATTCTAAATGAGCAATAGCTAACTTGGTCAGAATAGGGAATCAGACCTCACATAAAGATCTATTAAGGCAACACTTGGGGCCTACAAAAAGTAGATGAATAAGTACTTTCTTTTATTTAAATAAATATTTAGCTTTTAAATACATTCAAGTATTTAAGCATAACAGAAACATGATAGATTGCAAGGACTGTGATGGACAGAATGCTGTATATTATGCAGCAGTTGGACCAAATGACAGTTGCCCTTTTCTAGAATCAATTTTAACAAACCTGGAAAGAAATCAAGTTTTCCTCAGAGATTCCAGCCAGATAACTCTGTTACACGTGACAGTTGCCCTTTTCTAGAGTCATCTTGTTCCATCGATGACGAATGATTGCTTATCCGGATCCACGCGTGGATCCGAGCAGGATTCTCGATCTTGCCTAGATCCTCGAGGATCCAACGCAGATCCACGAGAATCCGCGGCCAAGGAAGCCAAAAAATAATAAAAAGTGGGCCCAATTAAGTTTTTGATTTTTTTTTTTGTGTATACCCTAAAAATGACCCTTTAAGTCATTATGCAAGTTCATTTGCTATCACATTTGCTCCCTCATTTTGCTCTCTTATAGTTGCTAAATTGAAGTGCTTGGATTTGAAGGAGATCGGTTGTGGAGCTCCAAATACATTGCAATACGTGTTTAAGGTATGCATTTCAACCATATTCTTTAGTTCTTTCATAGATAATTGACTTATTTCTAGTTTTCCAAAATTTCAAGTTTTTGTTTAAGTGTTGAAGAATGGTTTTTAAATTTTTTTTTTCTAGATTGCAAAAATAGAACACTGAGTAGTGAAGGCTCAGTGGGTGGTTCTGGATCACCAAGATTCAAAGGGGTCTCCTTTATGGAGACATGCAACAAGAATTACACAATGTCTTGGGGGTGGGTCATACATATGGAAATGTAATTATCACAATGTACAATATAGAAGCTCCTATTCCTAAGTGAAAAAACATTTTTTGGGCCTTGTGGGTGAAGGAATTAACATGTGTGAGGGTAGTGGGCCAGATAAGAAGGGATTACCAGATGCACAAATAACAACATTAGCAAAAGAGCAAGAAGATGCTGATAGAGTAGTTGCAAAAACAAAAAGTGGTGCTTCCAAAAGAACAAATGCATCAACACCACCATCCAATCAAAAAAGAACGAGAACACATCCTTTTTTGCCTATGCCAACTACAAATGACGAAGATGTAGGCCCATCTCCACTCATCTGCAAGAGAGGCCGACTAGATAGGGTATTCCAAAATGAATTGAGAGACATTGCCGATCACATATTTGGACCTTGTTTGATTGCAAATGGTGGTTCATTTAATTTTGCAAGATCACCTTATTTTAGGGAGATGGTGCAAGCAATAAATGAAGCAACCCTTGGTTATAGACCACCTGGTTATGAGAAGTTGCTCACTACCATATTACACGATGAGAGGAATTCTGTAGAGGCTGAACTTCAACTAATAAGAGATTCTTGGGTTTAATTGAGTGTGTCTATTATTTTGGATGGGTGTAAAGATTGTAGAAACCATCCATTGATCAATGCTATTGCTGTATGCCCCAAGGGGGCAATGTTCTTGAAGGCAGTTGATTGTGAAGGGCAAGTTAAAGACTTAGATTTTGTTTTACACATTCTCATTGATGCCATAGAGTTAGTGGGTCATGATAATGTTGTCCAAGTGGTTATGGGAAATACAAAAGTTTGTAGGGTTGCAGGGATGATTGTAGAGTTTAGATATGATCATATCTTTGGACACCATGCACTGTCCACTCTCTCGATTTGGCGATGAAATCAATTGGCACCGAAATAGATTGGGTGAAAAAGATAAAGATATACAAGGAAGCTGAAGAGATTCAAATGTTTGTGACAAATCACCACATGTCACTAGCAATTTTTAGGAGTTTCTCGGACTTGGAATTATTGAAAGTAAATTTGTAAATTTAATATTCAATTATATATTATTGGATTCCATAATATTTTTTTCGTTGGTTACATTAACATGTTTTAATTTTTTAATGTATTACTTACTTGAGTATAAATTGTTCTTAGGTTGCTGAAACCCGCTTTGCGTCTCACACAATCATCTTGAGACGACTTGTGAGGGTAAAGGAAGCATTGAAACAGATGGTCATTAGCCCCCAATGGGGCATTTGGAAGAATTCTAATGTAGAAAGGGCCTTAAATGTGAGAAGAATAATTCTAGATGAGGATTGGTGGGGTCTTGTGACTTATGTTTTGGAAGTCACCGACCCAATAATGGCAATGCTTCACTTTGCAGATAGTGATGATGTCATGTCCCCTCATTCATGCTAGTGCTTTTGGTGCCTGGTTAATCTATCTCCACATCCAGATAGATTAACGACATTTCCAGAAAGGATGCCTGCCAGTCATAAGCGAAGATTTGTCCTAAGTTCTTCATTTAATGTATTAAAGTACTTTAATAAAGTTACTTTATGTTTTATTAAGACATTCACTTTATAAAGTGACTTAAGTGACCAGAAGACGAAATTGGTGTTTTATCCCACATCTCTTATTCCTACACTCTTTCCTCACTTCGAGGTTATAAAAAGGAGGCTTAGTCTTGGGAAAAGCACAACGAATATATATGTTATAAAACACAAATCCAAAAAGTTGCTTAGGTGTGACTAGTTATCTCCTAAGGCTGAAAATCCTTGAGGAAATAAAAACAGTGATGCTGGATGCAAACCTGACACTTACATTTTATATCAGTATTGGAATTCAATTGAATATCTTGGAAGTTGGCAGTAAGTGGAGTTCTCTAGATGGCAAGGGACACACAGGTAAGTATTTGAGAATTGCAAGCAATAAATGCCATTGATTTGTTTATTCCTTGGGCAGAGGGCATAATAGCTGAATGCTTTCCATACTGTAGAAAGTTGCCACAATGTTAATACATTACGTGGGTTATAACTAATTGAAGCTTTCAACACCTCTCCCAATATCGCATTCTATAACAGTGGAGCCCATTTGTAAGGGAATGAATAAGCGGTATTCAAGAATCAATTCACAGGAAAATACGTGAATGAACATCTCCAGTTGTGACGAGTATGTAAGTGTCTATTGGGATAGTATTCGGGTAGTAGTGCTGAATTTCTAAGTCACCTAAAACTTCAAAGAATATTACATAGACAAGTCTTGAACTTTTGCAATATCAATTGAAATAGTTAGAACTCTTAGAACTGGTGTTATAGGGTTTGCAACTGAAGATTTGCTAAACACAAGGAATCCATCATTAACAACAAGAAGATATGATTTCAGGTCGTTGGAAGTAGCACTGTTTTCTGTTCAATGCTAAGGGAAGTTGGTTCGAGATTTGCATTTAAAACTGTGAAGATAGGCCACAGTAGCTCCCTCGCACCAGATCACCAAGGAAGATCAGTACCGGCGACTATCTCCTGGTTCATCATTTTCTCATTTTGTATTAGTGAGATTGTATTCAGCTTTTCAAACATAGGGATTTAAAACCGGTTTACTATCTCTATCATAGTCTCAAATAGATTTGGGAACAAAATGCCTATATAAACTTGTTGTTCTAAATCTTGATTTGAATTTGAGCTCTGTCTCCTTCAATTGTCTTCAACCTTGGCATGCATGCATGAGAAGTGGTATATCTAAAATGGCTCCTAGTTAATACAGAAAAAACTATATTCACCAATTGTTTGACAAAAATACCATGAGCATTAGTGTTAATTTTTTGACCCGATTTAAGAAGGATTATTATAGATGAGGCATGCCTTGGGGATATTTATGATTCCAGGGACGCTATGTTGGAAAAGATTAAAATGGTAAGTTCTACGCTCTCTTACAATTTTTTGAGAGATATCTAGATTCTAAAGTTTAGATTGATGTAATCACTAATTATAATTATTATTCATATCTCATGTCTTAGGTCATATAGAGGAGGGATAATGATCCTCAAGATGCCTTTTACAAAAAGGTGTAAGAAATTTTTCATCATTGATGGAACAGGATGACCACACCTTTGCAGCTCCTCGCATATGCTCTATCCCCAAGGTACTGTAGTGCTTATCAAATGCTTGCGCTTATGTTATCCAATGTTTGTGCTATTGATATTTGATAATGTTCTATTGTATTATGTTATCCCCTAGGTACAATAGTGCAGATATACTTCACCTTCTAGGTAGAGTACCACCATTTAGAGATGCAGAGGTTGCAGATGGGTATAAGGGGGCACTAGCTAAAATATTCCAAGATCCAAAAATTGGGGCAATTGTGAGGAATGAATTTGCTGCCTTCATCTTAGGTGATAATTTCCACCCTATTGCTATAGCAGATCAAAGTAGGATGGATGCCATTAAATGGTGGTACTTTCATGGGCATGATTTCATGTACCTCCAACTTCTTGCCATAAAGATCCTATCCCAAATAAGTTTGTAAAATTTAATGCCTAAAGTTGATTTCTTAAGCTTAAAGTTAACACTCTAACTTCCTTGAATTTATCTTGATTGTTGTATTGACATTTTTAAAATTTCTCTTTAGGTTGCCAGCTCTTCTACAACTGAGTGGAATTGGAGTACTTACTCCTTTATTCACTTAGTCAAATGCAACCGGTTGGCTGCAAAAAAAGAAGAAGACCTTGTGTTCATTCACAACAATTTGCGCTTGTTGTCACAAAATGATCCTAAGTACAAGAAGGGGGCTGAAAAGATTTGGGATGTAGCATCAGAGACTCCTATTTAGATATGATCATCCAGGATTTTGCTAGATCCACTTTGCTTGATGGGGATGATGATGAGGAGGATTATGAGTTCACAATGACCTCTACTACTAGTGGAGCTGGTTTGGGATACAAATATGACACTTGGAGCTCATCAGTACTCCCTTGATGCAGATTTTCTTGAAAATATATGTGATGATTAAATCAAAAACTTTAGTTGTCACTCTTGACTCTTTTATGAGTAAATCATGTTACAAACTTTAAGTCTAATGATCTATGTTTTGAATGTTACAAGCGTTCACTTTCAGTTATTCAGCGTGAATGTGTTGATTTTCTTCATAATCATGAAAGTAGATCAGTTATCAAGTATAGTAGATTCATAGATGCATACTAGAATCATAGATTCATACTATGAAATGATTTAGAATTATGAATATTTCTCTTATATATATATATGCACAAATCCTCCACGAATTATAATTGGGAAAAAAAAATCCCGAATCCATGGATCCGATTCACATGCCAGAATTGGATTCGTTTCACGAATCGGCAACTAAGAGAAATTGCCCTTGAATGCAGAAGGCTTGATAAGTTAGGAGAAGCAATCATGAAAAGTGATAATGTTTTTGGAATGCCGCCTTATTGCATCAGTGTTTCTCAACCGTTTGTTAGTTGAAGAGTAATGCTACGAGGAGGAGAAGGAGGATGCATTAGGAATGCTAGCAAGGCAATTGTGCAGGTGATCGTAGCATCTAAGATTACAAAGAAAAGTTGAGACAAGAGAGCTCTCCCTTTGAAGGGGAGTAGAATGTGAGGGGATTTTGTTCTAATCTCAGGATGGTCATATTCTTGCCTTGTCTTGGGCTCAATCTGATGACAATAGGTTCAAGGTGGTATTGGATCTATCACTTTCAGCCATATATGGATCATGCTAGATGATGGGAGTCTCTCGGAGAAAAATATCTTCTATGATTGGTACCATGTGAGTAGGGTATGCTTCCATGACAAAGGGAGAAGCTAGATAGGATTTTCTTTAGTTGACTTTCAAGAATTTTGGTCATATCAATTTAGAGGGAGTAGACCATGTTGAGATGGTTTCTGTAGTGATTAGTGTTGTCCTATATTTTGTTACCACAAAATGTAGGTAATAGTACAAAACTTTTTCAACTTAGTTTCGCATTTTTTTGAGATTAGTTCATTATTTAAGTGGCTAACATTGATCAATCAATCAGCCCCAATTGGTGTAATGAATCCTTTTACTGAAGGCTTTCGTTAAGTCTATTTTGTTTTTTGTTTTATTAAGCCTCCAATTGATTTTTGAAGCGTTGAATGTCCTTTTTCTTAGTTTTGAGTGTGTGATTGTTTGCTTTTGGGCTTTTGGTTTTGTTCAAACCCTTGTTTTTAGTTTTCCCTTCAATTCGGTATATCCTTTTCCTTTTACTGAAGGCTTTCGTTAAGTCTATTTTGTTTTTTGTTTTATTAAGCCTACAATTGATTTTTGAAGCGTTGAATGTTCTTTTTCTTAGTTTTGAGCGTGTGATTGTTTGCTTTTGGGCTTTTGGTTTTGTTCAGACCCTTGTTTTCAGTTTTCCCTTCAATTCGGTATATCTTAGGGCTTAATCAGGCTTGACAAGCAAAACATGTGACCATTTTAGTGCCCAACAGGTGGACTGTCCAGAGGGAAAAGCAGCAGCCTTCAGAATTCATGGTAGTCCCTAACCAGCATACCTAGGTCAAAAATATATAAATGCTGCTCCCAGATTTTTATTTCCCAAATTTCCTCACGCCCAGTTATAGCTCCAGCAGGCTTCCAATACTAAGCACAATTGCTGTTGATGCTTGATCACTGTCCGATAATTAAACTCCAGCTCTAGCCCAGATTGACCTCCTGTAGGTCTCAATATTAACATCAATTCCTTCACCAACTCAGAACAATGAACTCCAACAGTCAATTCTCCTAAGGCATAGTATGAAACAGTAGTAGATGTTGGCCAATTGTATACCTCAACACAATTGCCAATACAATCTTAAAACAATCTCAGAATTTAGAGACCCTTATACTTCAGCAAGGGCACAAAACTTCAGAACCTCAGAAAAAGCCACAAAGGCAAAATAAAACAAATCAATATTCATGGGTATCTTCCAATGAAATGAGTTCATAATTATAATGCTTTGTTGATAAAAGTTTCCAAAAGAACTCAACTTCTGAAACTGGTAAGTTTCCCGAAAGAACTTGGCTCATGAAACTTTCCAACACAACATTACTTTAAATATTTAATACTTGGCTTAGGCATATAAGAAATGGCCACTTCCAATGATGACTCAACCCTCAACTTAAGTGAAATTATAAAGTTAAATTATAACTTTATAATAAGTCATTTAATAATTTAATAATAATTTGGCCACTAAAAATATAATAACTCCCAAAATGCTCATAATGTAAATATGTCATCTGAAATAAGAGTGACACCTATTATTTCTCCATGTGACCAAATGCACTTTCCAAAAATAGAAAGGGTCCATCTCAATCAACACCCAACTTACCACAAATAGTAAGTACATGTGCTTGATCCCAATCTAAGCCAAATGAAGACCAACCTGTAGCTTACTTAATTGTGGAGAAGACAAGAACCTCCCAAGCCAAGCCACTGCCTCATAAGACCTTCTATCCACAATAAGTAGCCTACGAGGTTAACAATAATAGGCTAGTTCCTGAAACTCTGCTACTAGCAAAAATGGGAAAATTACGTTTCCCAAGAATGCAAGAGCATATCACACCTTTTCACTTTCCACCTTTCCATGCAAATGCATCACATCTTTCCATAGTTCACCAACACATTCCAAAGCATATTATGCCCATTTCCCAATATATGCAATTACATTCCAAGAGTATTTACATGTAATGCCATCCTCCATCCACATTCACTTGTAATTCTATCCTCTGAACCTAATTACATGTAAATCACTTTACATGTAATTACATCTAAAGAACCCGATTTTGGTAAAAGGTTACATTTTTAAACACCAATGTCGCTATTTGCACACATCCAATCCACCCTTGATAGTCTGGTTTTGGCCCTTTTTGCCCGAATACATATGCTTTCCGGTTCATATCCAGCCATCATATGTGTTTCAATAAGTATCTAGTCCATACTTCAAACACTCATCCCTCTTGAATCCGTCATTGTAATGCAAATCCCAAAGTTTTCATGGACCCAATCTCATTGGGAGATGATTTCATCTTCATGTTGTGGCACACTTTTCAAGATACGTGAGAACTTCAAAGAACAGACGCATCTTGTCGAGAAGACGTGCTTCAAATCCAAGGAAGCAATAATTCATTTGGTCTCCACTTTTCCAGTGGTTGGCCTAGAACCTGAGTTCGTGTGGGAATGTGCAAGCTCTTTGCTTCAAATAAAAAAGAGGTTAAAGGTGTTGATGGAAAGTTCTCCCAAGTTTACATCCAAACACCATCAAGAAGGTTTTTAGAGTGTTGGAGACTCTCGAATGTGCCAATCTACAAAGGAGAATTAACGTCAACTCAAACGAGAAAAAGCATGATCACATCGAGTTTTCAAATGACAACGAGAAATTCATCAAAGAGAGTTAAAGGCTATCAAAAGATGCAACACCATGGTTATCAAGGTGAAAGTAGTGACATAAAATATAGGAACTCACAATCTTGTGATCATCCGGGATTGCATCATCAAGTACAAGGCCTTTGTCAACAATCTATAGGATCGATTCATTTAGAATCAACACCCTCAACATTTTCTTCAAGTGTTTTTCATGTTTGTAGTTGGAGAGATTGAATTGCATGAAATTATGTAATCACATTTGATTCGATTGCATATCCTTTTACCATATAAACTAGTAACTTCTCTCACCTAGTTTGACCGGGTCAAAGTTGGTTGAGTTGCTACCACTTTTTCTTCCACTTTTTTTTCAACTCCTTTGCATATATAAAGGAGTGCACTCTCATTGTAAAAATCATCTTTTGTTGTATGCAAGAAAGCTTTGCCAAACTTTTGTAAGCATAGCTTTGATTGTGTAGTACCAATTTGGGAGTAAAGTGAATAAAAAAAGCAATTGGATTCAAAGCTTTGACTGGAAGCAATTGTGATAGAGCAAATTAGAAGCTTTGACTATAATTTGTGCCTAACGTCTTTGATTATGTGTTCAATAATAGAGAATAGTGAGTTAAGAAGATATTTGAGCCAAAGCTTTGACTTGGAGTGGTTGTGGTAATACATAGATTAGAAGCTTTGATTGTAGCTTGTGTTACCATTTCAAATTCACAAAAAATAGTTAGAATTTCCCTACTTCTAGAAGTCTTTGTGCCCACATTGTAGAGGTTTTTCTTATAGAATATATTTAAACTAAAAATAAGTAATAGAATAGAGATCATCTACTTTTGGAAGTCTTTGTGCCCTAATGGTTGTGATTTTTCTTATAAATTAGACAAACAGGTCTTAGAGCCAAACTAGTACGCTTTCAATCAGCCTTTGAGTTGGTGTTGGTTTATTGATATCACTGTTTTCAGGTACTAGATGGAAGTGTAGTTAGAGATTTCATCTTGCCCATTACTCGCTCCACAGGTAAGTGGATTCTTTCTTGAAAGAATATTGGTAACACCTTTACGAATCTCTCAACTTCTTGCTTACCTTGAGTTGATCCAAGGAATAGTGAGAAGGGGGAGCCTTCCCTTTAAGGTAGGAGAGACTCTGTCTCATACGTTGTGGCTGGTCTATCTATTTTGTGATTGGATTTTCACAAAACTGTTGGTTGCAAAATATCCACCCAACAATTAGGAAACTGTAGCAGTCAAAGGACTATGATTCATGGGATTGAGTCCCATCTATTTAGGCTGGAAGGCCTTTACGCAGACACCTAGGTCATGAAATTCTTGGATATATTCGAGTATCTTGAGAGTTGTGGGCTTAACAACTAGCATGTATCCAAGACAACTTCTAAAACTGACTCGAAGATTAAAGACATAACCATAACCATAACCTTCGCATGTTATTGAGCCATCTATTAGACAGATTTTGCCCCAATCCTCTAATAGATTATTGTGCTTAATTGAATCTAGACTGTCTTTCACTTCTTCCACAGTTGCCAAAATGTCCTCTAGGTGATGAGTGACCTTGAATAGGATGATAAAACAAATAATGTATACATTTCAATAAATCAAATGCAAAATAAATTTAAACTTATCTATTTGACTTACCTGAAAGGATCTGCACTTGTAGAACCCCTATGCAATATGAATGGTGATGATGTGGCCAAGAGCCTAATCAAACTTTGTTGGGCATTTCCATTAGTAGGTTTCTTCAGTCTCTCAGCTGTTGCACTCCTTAAAGCAATTGTATCATGTGAAGTCTCATCTGTAGTAGTGATGTGCTTCTTTGATTTCATGTGTTCATTTACAGAACTAACAATATCATCACTTGTTAGCACCAAACAAAAGCATTTATTGCATTGTGTACATTCCACTTTTACTTTTTACTTATCCTCATAGCCTAAAAGTGTTGTTTCCACCACCTTGAGTAATTTAGGCTCACATGTCTGGCCGAAATTATCTAAAAGTTTAATTGTTTGATCAATCTTTGATTTGATCTCTAATCATTGTTGTCTACTTTTCTATGCTACTTGAACGATCTTCACCATTTTCCTCCCTTAAAATGTGACATTGATGGGACATTATTTTCATATGATTGTTTTTGAAGTTACAAATTGTTGGTGCTGCCATGGATACTTCTCCTGTTCCATAATCAATGCCAAAACTTTCACAATGGATCTTATTTTAGGTTCCCCCTTTTCTAAATATACTTTGACAGTAAGTTTATCCTGCACAAATTCTTCCATTAAACTATTCACTAGCTGATTCTAAGATGCAAATACTTTAGGATCACTATTTCGCAGGGTGCAGATTTTGTTTGTTGCGAAAGAGCGAAGACATGGCTATTTAGCAGGATGTATGTTTCACTAGTGGCATATTGGTGAAGGTCCAATACAAAGGAAGTCAAATTTACACATTTAGCTCAAATACAAAGGGAAATCAATTCATATTCAGGTCATGACTCATAACAAGAATAGATAAAGTTGATAAAGAAGTGGTGAGTGATAATCCCAAAGTATGGCCTGAATGGTGAAGATAATCAAGGAAGACAGAGAAGTACTGTCATACAGAGAACATGAGGGCTTTGGTTAAAGACTGATATAAATGACTATATGGGGAAGGGAAATAGTACTATTCTCTGAAAATTTTGGAAAGCTCTCATATGCTACAGTGGATTCCCCTCTAGAAATGTAGAGTATTTATCTGAACTAGATAGATTCAAATCTTTTTTCCGCCTAAAGAATTTATTATACATATATTCTTATTACAAGTGGACAATTAACAAATTATGCTAAGATATGGTCCCTGTGCTTTTGGGAAGGATGAGATTCAGATTTCCTTGATTGGATAGGAGACAATAGAGAGTTTTTGTGTAAGAACCCTTGTGAGTTCTAGCTCTGATTCAGGCCTTTTGACATTTCGTCAAACAATTGGCATGCAAACCGTAAATTCTATATTTGTGAATGTGTATGCATTTGCTTATTTGTATTTGAATGATTTTGCAATTTTCAGTTTTGAAATATATGCTTTAAAGATTTTGACCATATATGGAAATTGAAATAACAATGTTTGAAAGTTGACTAAATACAATGCAATTAATTACTAGTAGCTCTATTCCATTTTTATTAAAAAAAGAAAACTAATTAAAGGAACTTGTGACTGATTTGCATGCATCACATTTTAATCCAAATTGAAATTGCTGTCACTGAAAACATCCTAAAATTGATGCTGATGCTTGAATTAAATACAGAAGAAACTCCTAATCCATAACGTGTCCCAAAGAACTGTCAAGGGCTGCCCCAAAACTGTAACACAGCCCCTCAAACTGTATGCCACTGCTCTTAATATTATTGCAGCCTTCAAAAGTATGAATGTTGTCCTTTTTCCAAGGTTGTGACTACCAAAGTTTCCAAATGCAACCCTTCTTGAAGCTGTGATCTGCAAAATATAAACACCCCTCCATCTTGCAAGTTGTTCTTGTGGTGAAAAACACTGAATCCCACCTGTGAAATGCAAACACAAATTGAAGCACAATGATGGCACTGAGTGATACCATTTACTAGCACAATTTCTCTCCATAATTTCACTAGTTTAGAGTGCAAAGGCCTTGGTAGAATTCTCAATTGTACATGATCGGAACTTGAAATTCTTGTTCCGAATTTCTTTTCAAATATATAAATATTAAATACACAATTGAATGAATTCATATTCTTATATAAAGGCTTTAATAATATTTCCCCTTGAATCTTCACTAGCAAGGCTCTTTAATGAATACGACATATACATTTGTTGACTTATAATATATCATTAATAAAGCACACTTAAAATGGCCTTCATCAAGGGTTTTTATCAAACCCAGATGGAATCCATGCAAGAGGTGATCATTTTGGGTGTTACAAACTGCAGTATGACAGGTCTGTAATGCTCAAATGACTCTACATGTCTGCAGTTTCATGGATGGAAGTGCGCTATGCAGACATCTCCGCGGCTGCTGGGGCCTTCTTATGTGAATTTTTTTAGGGTTTAGCTTGGTTAATGACATAAAGGGGTAATTGTGGTGGATTTGTGTCTTCGGCTAAAGGGGAATGCAATGCGCAAATGATCCACCGATAATGGTGTAAATTTTAAGCCATTGCAATTTGCTTTGCAATTTTCATTGTTGGACAACCAAAAGAAACTGCAAACATAGAGGAAATATGATCTAGACCATTAGTCTCCTTATGGAAGCTATTGATGAGGCTTCTTCATCAAACCAGTAAGGGGGCTTGATCAACTTGTAATGGAACTACCCACTTTGGTAGTTATCTATATAAATAAATAAAGAATTACCTAAATTCTCATCAAAAGTAGACCATTTTTCTTCTAAAACCCATTTAAATGCATTGAAAATGATATAAGTAGTCCACGATCCATGTGCAGAAGATAATATATAGCACACAAGATGTCTTATATTGCATAAGGAAACATGTTACATATGAAAATGAGTATGCTACAGACTCTATCAGGGTATACATATAAAAATGAGATGAATGCTATGAAAGGTCGGGGTTTTGAGCTTTAACCTAAAAATGACTTACAACAATCGAAGACTTGAAAACTAGAAGTGGAAAACAAACATCGTTTCTAGTTAAATAGCATGAAGTTGCAGGTCATTCCACTTTGTTTTTGGTAAAATTCCACTTCTCTAGTGGTTTTTGTGTGCTTTCAAAGTTTGAAAAATCAAAATGGTTTTCTGAACTTGTTGCTTAACTATTTACCGGGTAAATTATTTTCAAATTTCAGTTTATCAGTGATTTTTCTCACTACTTTTAAAGGTACTTCTAGAGATTATTTAATAAAAATACCTTTGAATATTGTATTCCTCTCTCAAATTGACTAAACCCCTGTGTCTTTATTCTATTTCCAAAATATTACTGCAATGTCCCCATTTTTAGCAGGTTCCTGCAGTTGGCTAAGTTAGTTCACCATTGCGACCATCGTGAGTTGGCAATGGGATTTGAGGGTCTCAATTGTGTGGTTATAGGCTTTCCAGCAGCTTATGGTGTGTTTTGGCTCCATTTGGGGGACTTACTATTTATTGTAAGTCAAATTGTTGGTTCCGATGGGCTAAGTTGAGTTAAAGGAGTTGGGTGATGCTCTTAGTTTTTACTTCGGGCTTGTAGTTTGGGCTCCAAGAATCTTGGAGGGAGCGTCTATTTATAGTAAGTCAACCCATCAGGTTCATTCATCATCTTTCATTATTAGGATCACTATGGTGTTGTTAGATTTCGATTTTGATGCTTCTTTAGTTGTTTTCGCAAGACGGGTGAATTATTATAATTATTCATCTTAATACGTTGAGGTTGCTATTTTTGTTGGTGTTGTTTGTTAATCACCTCAGTATCATAGCTTGTTGGAACCGAGACGAAAAGTTTTAAATTGTGGGAACAAGAAACAGTGGCCTTATGTGTCAAAATATTAAGTTATCATGGAAAAGGTCATTTTCAGAGCAAAAAACAATTAATAAATCAAATTATAATGGCACTTTATTATATTTTAATGTTGCGTGTGGGAAGCTTCTTAAGTGAAGTTCATTTGGGAAACTTTGTGTCATTCGGAGATTATAAATGTGAGCCCATTTGATGAGTAAAGCATCCAACTATTTAATTATCTTATATTTCTTTGTTGTCTTTGTGACACTTTTGAAGTTTTGATTTTTGTGCTCTTGCTGAAATATAAGGGTTTGGGATCTATAGCTGAAGTATTGTAGATTCAATTTTGAGATTGCTTGACAAATTGTGTTGAGGTATACGATTTGTCATTTCTCCTACTGTATTAACTATTGCTAAGGAGAAGTTTAATTTTTTCTTGCTACTGGAGGTTGTCCTAGAATTTGTGAAGGGATTCACTGGAATTATTATATCAAATTGTGTGTTGGTTAATTTGGAGTTGGTTGAGCACCAATTTATATTTGTTGTTGGGTGTTATTTGCTATCTGCACAACATTTTCCAAATCTGTTGTTGCATTTGTTTGTCAAAGAATTCTTTGTTGCTGCTAGTCTTCATTTTAGAAGGTTTTAAGGCATGTAACTTCCAAGTTTTCTAGGGTATTGTTGACTTAGTTAATAGGGGATATTTTATCAACTGGGTTGTTGGTATTTTGTGAAAATACTCAGTATCCAAGTTAATATTGAAATGTGGATTTTTTCAGTTGTATATTCCCTATATAATATCTAAATATTTGAGTTGAAATTATTATTGTAAAATCTTCTAGTTTGCTGCTATATTGTTGTATCAAAATTGCAAAACCTCAAGAACAAGAAAGAAATCAATTATTCAACACAAATTGTTCGAGAGCTAGTCGGGTTATTACAATGGTATCAGAGTTTCTTTGCAAAGTGTTTGATGAAATGTCAAACAACTAAATTATAAAAGAATTTGGTGTTTAATGAAGTTATAACCAGTTAGGGTTATTACAATTACATCAAATTTTTGGGATATAATATCCCCCAATATGAATGCACACAATATGATATTGCCTAGGCTGGTGAAGACCGTATGGGAGCACACCATCTCTTACGTGAGGCACGACACTTCCACTATGTCTTAGTCCCCTATTGGAATATCATATTTAGGAACATATCACTAGTTTCTTTCCCACCTTGAGTAGTATCTTAGATGATGTAGGATCAATGACCATGAATGTTACAAGAAGTTTTTACAACTCTTAGTGTCATCTAGTGTATGCCTTTTAGCTTGGAGCATTCAGCATGGGGTATTGACAAATATTTTATGTTGGTTTCTTTTTTAGTGATATAGATTAGACACAAATTTTAATTTCAATATTCTAACATGCACGATTCAATTTCATCAAAGATGAATGTCTTCTCTTGGGACCTGAATATTTGAACTTTTGATAGAGCAGTTTTAGCTATCTTGTTCATCTCATAGGTTCGTTTGATTTTGAATAGTCTTAGGTTTTTCCAAATTAGGTTGACCCCTCCTTTTGATTGTCAAAATGCCTTATGAATATTGTTTTCTTTTGGCTATCTTTTAGTTTGTAGCTTCTTTGTAGCCTCATGTTGCCTCCATCTTTTGTTTTGCTTTTAGTTATCTTGTAGCTTGTAGGTTTGTTGCAGTTTCTTCTTAACTCCAACTTTTATTTTTCTTCTTGTAACTTTTAGCTTGTGGCTTCTTTGCTTCCTTTTGCTGACCGTTCTTGCTACAATCTCTCTATACAAATTCAAGTCTCATTGACCTATTCTGGTCTTTTGGGGACATTAATAAAATATATGTCTTCTCCTTAAAGGGGGTTGGGTAGTTGGGTAGGAAAGGAAACTTTATATGTGATTATAAATATTCTTATTATGTGATATTGGGTTTTGCTGAATTTGAATCCAAAGAATTCCTTTGCAATTTAGTCTACCATGTCTTGAAAAAAAAAAACATTTAGTTTATAGATTATGCATTTATGGTACCCAATCAGGATAGTTTAAGAAGTAGCAACAAAATACGGTTCTTATTTAGATATTTAAAATTATGTAATTTAATTGATGTTAACTGCACATGCTTATTTGGATATTGTATATAAAATGAAATGAGTTGCAGGGTTTCCTTTCTGGATGCTCTGCTGGTGGATTGGCATCATTTCTACATTGTGATAATTTTCAAGAGCTTCTTCCTCAAAATGTTAAAGTGAAATGCATTGGAGATGGTGGCTTCTTCCTTGATGTGTGAGGGCTTTAATCTTTTGTTTTTGCATTAGTTTTATTATCTCTCTTTCTTAGATGGCTTTTTAGTATTTTACCAAGTGGCTTCATCTTTGGAAAGTACCATAAAATCTAGGCAAGCCAAGTAAGCTATTTGCAAAGCTCAAAAAGGACTGTCAATTTTCCTAATTAAGGATTTTTATACAATTTTCAATAACATGAAAGGTATGCACATATTTATCATTCTACAATATACTAATAATGGAAGAGCTCATCATTTATCAAGAGTTTTCAATTATTCATAAACATCACAATTAAAAGGATACACTTTCATATTAATCTTAATTAATATGCAATGCAACTCTCGAAAGGAAACAAGCTATATAATAGTATTTATTTGTATAGAGTTTTACATCATTCATACATAATGCAATAAAAAGCTTTAAAATAATACCTCCATTTTATATGCTTTGTGATTGTCCAAAAAGAAATTTCAAATGCAACTATAGCTGTATAAGGTGTCACAACATGTTTGAATGTCTTTGTTTTTCATGTAACTCAAGTTGATTGAAAGGGTCAAAAGAGACAAGCGGTAATTTCTGTTACCATTGTACTTTTGAATGAATGGGTTTTGTACCATACCCTTGCCCACTACCAGAAAGCTGTCAATTTGGAAGTTGTACAAAAGTTAACTTTATTATAATAGCATGGTCCTCCCTCAATTAATATCTCCTTACTCATAGTATTAAATTAGCTATTATTTCTTTTGTATGCATTTCTATTCTATAGTTTAACAGATACAATGTCAATTTTCTTTATTGAGATGTAGTTATCTGTTACATTAATTTGGACCAAAATATGGAAGACAGTAAATTCGATGTATTTCCCCTTTTTTTGTAGATTAAGTGTTTGAAGTTATGTCTAAATTGTTTGTGGATGGATTATGTTTCTAAAATGACCATATCATTTTTTCCCGGTTAAAGCAAGATTATATTGATGTAGGAGACAATAAAGTATATCACTCTATTGTTTCACTACTAGTGAATGCAAATATTCAAGATATGATACAAGAGTAAATGATGATGATAGAAATCCTCTGGAGGTTATTCAACAAGTAATTCATTTAATCTCTTTTGTATTCAAAGCAAATTTGAGTAGATCTTCGAGTGGATCTTGTTAAAGTAACTAAGATCGTTTCTGCAAATGTAGAATCATGGCCATTGTGATTGATAATTTCCAAATGCAGATTTGGATCTCATATAAATATCAGAGGAGACATGTCTCTTCAAGAGACATGTCTCTATAGTTAATTACCATTTAGTTAATAAATATGTATAACTCACCTTTAAACATATATATAATATTAATATATTAACGATATATGTAATATAATATAATATTATTATATTACTATATTACATATATAATATATATTATATATATAAGATACTTATCTTAAGGATAATTTATCATCAATGAGGTAGCTTTGATAAAATCAATCCAATAGAGGCTATAACAAAATCATGTCCCGTACAGACATGTGGTGGTGAAACAACTACATTCAAGAACTTCATAACACAATAGTCTCTTCTGACCATAAGAGCCCAATTAGTTAAGTAATTTATGAATACATAGACGTCTATATATACACACTTATCAATAATATGAGACGTAAAACAATGTTCATATAAACCATGAATACAAATACTCAATGTAATATCACTTTGACTGATGCTATACTTTAACACTCCCTCTTAGCAAGGGAGAAGTGACAATTTTTTTTATTTTTATGAGATATTAGTATCACGGATATCTATACACAACATATTATCTGATTTTAATACTCTGAAATAGTGACTTGTCAAATAACTACAATCACAATGTTATAAACACTATCATAACATATATTATGATCTCTAATTGTCCGAAACAATATCTAGAGTAATCATGATGCATTCGTTATCAATGATCTCTAATTGTTCGAAACAATATCTAGAATTTTCATGATAATAGGCCTATAATTTGCAAGTTTGTCATCTTACAAAGATTACCTTCTGTTTGTTCGTTATCATGGTGTTCGGAAAAATCCGGCCCAAAGAACCATGATAATAGATCTACCATTTATAAGATCGTCATTTTATAATGGTTACCTTAAGTTTATATATGTCAATGAAAGATCATCACCTTTCATTACATATCATATGTAAAATACTATCCACCATGAACCTAGTCAGAGGGTGGTACAAGGAGTTTTCACCTCATGCTTCTCTCTCATAGAGGAGAGTGCATTATAAAGAATTTCTCTTAGAACTTCTACTCAAGGAGAAGATATCATCTACAATGGATTGTATATCAAAATTTTTCCCTCTGAACATCGATCTTGGGAAGTCAAGTCCTCTAGTTACTTTCTCAGAAATTCTCTTCACCCAAGGATGCCTGTCGAACGAACTCTGAATCAATTGTCTGATTTTTTGGTGATAATTAATCACTTCCTCATGATGTACATAGGAGTAATCCCATCACATCATGCAGTCACCCACATGTATTTCTAGACTCCCTTTGAGTATCAATCTTCTAAGCTCTTGTGTTGCCTTCAAAGAAGTGTCATACTCCCTCTTAATGTATAAGAATCTTATAATCTCAATCATCAAGGATGTTTTCTTCAAGAGCCTTAGTTTATCTATATTGATCAAAGTAATGAGAATCGGAATCGGCAAAGCCAAATCAAATTGTGAATCGGCCATGAATCGGCGATGAATCGACAAATTTGAAAAAACCCTTTAAATTTAGAGATTTTAGCAATTTAAAACTTATTTCATCCACCCTTTATTGAATATAACTTAAACACACTATAACATCATCAAATAGAAGTTAAAACTTAACATATATAAACATGGAACATAAAATCCATCACATATATAACTATGTTATGTAAATTGTAAATTGTAGGCTAGCTGAAGTAAATAGAAATCAAATGATCATAATGATTCAAATCATAGAATGTATGTAAGATGAAGATCCATAAGACATCAAATTATAAATGTATGTAAGAATGTAAGATGAAGATCTATGAAAGTTTGAAACTTATGTCTATTAGTGATTTAGTATCAATATCTGTAAACAAAAGAAAAAAAAAGGACTTCAGCTCAAGCCTCATTATCATCCTCAAGCTCGGCCGCAGCCTCAACCTCAGCCTCTTAGTATCCAGTTTGCCTACTAGAAAGGCGTCTAAGGTAGATCCTAGAGGACCGCTGAGCCATATCCTCCGCATGTAAGATGGGCTCATGAACAACATTGCTAAGGCTTGTGTTTGTGCATGTGCATGTGCGTCTCCCAGTGCCTGAACGTACTCTAGCTGCATCGTCTGCCATGGCCATAGCCTCAGATCCACTTGGTCAAACCACACACGGTCTTCCTCAGTGAAGAGTGGATCCACAACCTTTGTGAGCCACTTTGATTCTGGATCAATCTCCTCCAAAATGATCGGAGAGGAGTCAATGCCCAAAATTTGTTTGATCCTAAGATGAAGGCTGTAATGAACAAAGACAAGATCAGTTAACCTCTGCACAGTCAACCTATTTCTCCTCTTTGAGTGGATGTGCTTGAACATGGACCAACTGCGCTCACATCCAAAAGCGCTGCTTGGCTGACTTAGAATACAGATGGCAATTTTTTGAAGTTTTGGGGTTGTGGCCCCAAACATTTGCTACCATCTATCTAAAATAAGGGAAAACAAAAACAATTAGTCTCATTTACAACTCTAAAATTACATAATCAACAATTAAAATTTAAAATGCACAACTTATAACTATAAGTCATAAACTTTAAGTTTAGATTCATGAACATTGAATATATTATTTAAATTTTACCTGGCTGTATTGTTGCCCGAGCATGTATAGCCATCCTGCCAGAGAAAAGTGGCCCTTCTTTATTATTGAACTTGTCGAGCTCAATGATTGCAGTTGCGCTATCCTCATCACTACTCAAACTCTGGATCATTGTATATAAGCCAGTAAGAACCTCCTCATCCGTCTTGAAGTCAGGACGGAAATGAAATGCCGGATTCAAAAAGTAAGCTACTGCATGGATGGGTCGGTGGAGTTGATTCTGCCATCTCCTATCAATAATATCCCAAATAGGGGCATACTTCTCCTGCACTCGTGCATACTGGGCTCTAATGGCCACCTTGGCCCTATCCATGCCCTCATATATGTAGCCCATAGAGGGCTTCTCCCCATTAGCAGTTCGTAGGAGAGATACACGGGGGCTCAGTGACCTACATATAAAGTAAAATAAAAATTTGAGTCAAAACTTAAATATAAAATAATATAACTTAAATTAAAACTAAATCATTAAACAAATAAATATTAAATATTAAATACTAAATAGTAAACTATAAAATACTACATGTTAAATTGCAATAAATTTACCTTGAGGATTTCTCTATCAGGTTTCCAAAAACCATCATCATTAAATATACAATCCACCACATCTACCCCTGTAGTGGTCACAGCATAGGAAGATGAAATCCACTCCTGCCCAACAAACATGCTCCTCAAATTGTCCCTTGATATCAACAAGGACTTAGTGTGATGAAATTTGAGGCAAACCTCGTGATGCCTAGACAAGCTAACTCCTTGCCTCCTGTGTACTTCCTCATTGTGCTAAGGACAAATAAATGATTATAAATAAACTTGCATATATTTTTTGCCCTTTCGACACATGACTTGACCCACTCGAGCTTGCCAATTTCCTCCAACATGAGGTCAATGCAGTGTGCTGCACAAGAAGACCAAAATATGGTGGGTTGCCTCTCCATCAAAAGTTTACCTACAATAATTTTAAGTTAATTAGAAATTCAAATTTCACACATGTTAGAACTTAGGAAACTTAGAATTAGAAAAAGTTCAAAATTCAAATAAATTTATTTTCAAAACTTGAAAAGTTAAAAGTTTACCTTCAACAACATAACTTGTTGCATTATCCATCACCACCTGCACCACATGTTCCGCCACCTCTGCTATGACTTACTCAATAACCTTACATAAGTATGCGACGTTTTTTATATGAGTGGAAGCATCAATGGATTTGAGAAACATGGTATATCCTACAAAACAACAAATTATAATGGATCATCAACAAATTAGCAATCAACAAATCAAAATTTGAAATAGTCAATCACGATTCACAATTATGTATGTAGGAAAGTAGAATGATCAATCATCTCCACAGGTTACAAGAAAATTGAGGAGTGTTCTATTCCTCCTATCTATCCAACCATCAGTCATGATGGTGCAACCCTTTTCGATCCACTCTTTTCGGTTCTCCTCAAGCTCAACCCTCATATCCTCTACCATATCATCCAAGAGGTATCCTCTCAACTCAACCTTAGTTGGGGCTTTAAACCCCAGACCACAAATAGCAACTGCATTTATCATGTTTTTCCAATAAGGAGGCCTGTCACAAATAGATAATGATTAGAAATTTAGATGTCAAAGACTCAAATCATTATGTAAGCTTGTAAATCGAATCTATGATTAGTCAATGAATCATAATGATAAAACGAGTAGATATAATTAAAGTTTTACCGTTGCTTTTAAGTTTTAACCTTAAAGAAAACAAAGAAAAAATAATCAATTACCTGGCTGCAACAAATGGAATGTTGCAAAACTACCAAAATTTGCAAATCTCTTTTCTAGCAGCATTATGAATCTCTTTGTTCAAACCCATGCCCTCAAGCGTGGGTTGGGAGCTAGGAGTAGTGCGGGGCACAAAGTAACTAACCATTCTATTTTTCTGCACTCTAGGCCGTAATAGGTTGGAGTTGAACTCAGTCTCAGTATAAGACTGACTAGCACTAGCACTCACATAAGCACCAGAACTAGGACGAAAATGAGGCCTGGAAGAACCCTCTCCAACACAACCTATGGATGCGGAAGTTGATGCAGATGTAGATGCGGCTATGGGAGCATGGGAGTCAATACCTCTTAACCCTTCAAATGGCATTTTCTTATTCAATTTGTCTTGTTTAATTTTTTCTAATGCCACTAAACAAGTGCATTTTGCCTCAACAGTTTGTTGAGTGCAAATTGTAACATCATGTCCAGGTATAGCAGCAATGTGGTAATTCAATCTATAAATACCTCAAGAATTTTTTTTATTTTTACAAAATATACATTTTGTTTGAAATATGGTTATTCCAGGAAACTCTTCGTTATATTTTCAACATTCATCTTTTTTACCCATTGAGGAAAATGAAAGCAAAGGGCTGCTGCAATAAAAAAATTCATGTAAAATATCAAAGTTTGAAACTAATAAACAAAAGCTACAAAACAACAAACCCTAGTTTGCAATTTAGTAAAACTAAAAAACATTCAAGATTTGCAAATGAAAACTAAAAAAATTTAACAAAAAATGCATAATACACTAACATGCAAAAAAAAATCAGCACTTACCTCTTGCAAATGAGTTAAGGAGTGTTGATATTGACTCCTTAATGCTCCCAATGCAATTTATGGCCTCTCTAGATGTACTTCTGATCTCTTTGGTGCTCTTCCTTCTTGCTGGTTGGAAACCTGTGGTTTTTCTTTTCCCTTCTTCTCTCTCACTTTTCCTCTCTTCTACTCATGCTTAACAATTAGAAAGCCCTTTAGGGTTAAAACAAAGAGGAAAGGCTAAAAGGATAAAAATAAAAATATGTATTTTAAAAAAAAAATTGAATGCAACTTTATGGGCTGCCGTAGCCGATTCATGAGGGAGATTTAGGCGATTTTTGGTAGGAATCACCTGAATCGATGATTCAAGCAATTCATGCCAAAAAATCACCGATTACAATTCATGATTCACAAAAACTCGGCTTGGTTGAATCGTATTGCGATTCACGCGATTTAGGCGATTTTTGGGCGATTTTCGAAACTATGATATTGATCATCAGAGTCTTTGGAGCTATTATCATTAGATTGAGTTTGCACAATGTTTGATAGCATATGTAACATACCAACCTTCTTTTCCTATAAGAATATCCTCAAACATAAAAGAAAAGATCAAAGCAAATAAGGGTCATGGAATATCTCCTTTTCTAAGGATGTTTCAAGTGGGAATGTAACATTGCCTATTATTCCCCCCCACAATGTAAAATTCCGACACTTATATCTTTGAACACTTCTACATCACATCAAATTTGATGACTTCTTTCTAAGTTAGAACTTGCTCAATTCATCCATTGAAGCTCCAAACATTCATTAAACTTAATAGTAGAAGCTAACACCAACTCGTCCACAATACGCCAATATCTTGATTGAGTATGATTGTGCCACTTGAATGACTCTACAACTCATACATCGAGTCTCATTTATCAAAGAGAGACTCGTAGATAGTTAAAGTCACAATTGTCTTATGAAGTACACAAGGGGTTGGCCCATTCACATAGTTGCATGAATTACAATCCTCTTGACTGGTACAATTTATCAATCACTGAAGATTCCATCACAGCATTGGTTACTCCCTCTCTTTCAAAGTTGCCTCTGATAAAATGTCAGGCTCCCTCTGAATCTCGATCTTCTACTTCCTACAATAATGATCTTGGAGGAAAAATTGAGGCACATAGCTCTCATAGTATGTATAGAAATACTAATTAGAATATTAACATTAGTGAAGATGTTAGTAATTTAACTCCTGCTTATTGCTAACAATAACACATAACTCTTTGTTTTATATTTCCAATAATAGAAACATAATACTCAATCGTTACCATGAACCTCTTTATATTTAACAACCATAATGTCAAATTATTAAATATTATATTGAAAGAATGTATATAATTCAAACATAATTATATATATCATTTAATATTATTAGTGTCATTGAATGTATCAAATTACATAATAGATGGTAGAATCTATAACATGAAAATTAATCCAACACTTCGTACTAATTCTATTTATATAATTGAATAGAACTATACATTTATAATGTTAGAAATTGTATTTCAAAATAATATTAAAAATTAAAATAAAATTAAAATAAAACTCGAGATTCGTTCTTTCCCAAAGACAATATAGGTGTCCATAAAATTTGAACATAGTATCATTAAAGTGTGAACCAATAAAACATATATCTAATGTTTGAAATTATATAAATTATCATCACATTTAGATTCATGATGTTCATTTCTATATATAAATAAAATAACAAATATAAATGACATACCTTATTCGTTGTCCTTTAACATACCTTCCTAAACTCATGCAATCATAAAATATATTCATAGGCCATTCACATGGCTATGTATCTTGGTGGGGTGGTACGTTATTGCATTGGCGATGTATGGGTTCAGATGCCTTTCATATATTCACTTTGGTGTACCTAATAATCCCCTTTATCAACCTTTCTTTAATATTCTTTGTCGCTCGATTTATGGTGGGTCCCTTGCTAATGTGGCATATCACTCGAGTGCATAATGGTCATCATATTGTTTTATCCCATGCCATTTAATACTTGCTTTCGTTAGTGGTGGGTTCACCATTCCACATCACATACAAATGACTACGGGGAGATGATTCTTTGTTTTGATAATTGCTTTCTCTTTCCTTATAATTCCTTCCGCGTATATCTCTTCCAATCTTTGGTGCCAACCTTATTTGTTGGCAGTCTTTCCTCTAATTTTAATTTGTATTTTTGCCATACTTTTGCCATCATGATGCTTTCAAATCGATGTGAGATGGGGTTCGATTCGGATGAATTAGGGTACCTTTCCATCCACATTGGTTATTACATTTTTATATAGTGTGAATGCCATCTTTGGGATGAACTTACTACATTGAAATAAAGGGTTTGGACCAACATTGGGCCGACCCTTTGGAACATTTATTTTAGTTGTTTCCTTTTTTGGTTGTCAATACTCGTTCACTTTAATGTCTCAAGTCATACTTAAATGGAATACTTCTATGGTTGGCCCTTCTGCTATTTTAGTAATGTCAAGCCATTCTCCCAATGTAATATATTTTACCTTTAGAGTTGGTGAGCCTATCACGGGTTGGAAACGTCTTGCACAGGTAGTACCAGATACCTTCTATCTTGGTTTTCTTTATCTTAGTTTACACACGCTTTGGTTTTAAAATATATTTTTTGGTGATCTTTACCATTGGTTATTTGCACGTAAGTCTATGCCTACATCTATTTGTTCTTTACTTCCAACACAATCGAGAAATGGAATATACGATGTATTTAAAAGTATTGGCTTTAATCAATGTGGCTCAGACCAATTTTTATATGTGTGTGCAAACCCTTCCGCGTCACACAAAGCTTTTGTTTGACTGACAATTGTTAATGTAATTCATCAAAGTTATCCATGCCCAATGCCTCTCATGGTGTAGAAATTTTGAGCATTGTTTACGTTTGTATTCCTCCCCTCCCATGGTATCTTTCTTCCTCTTGGCGTTAGATGCTTAAATGAAAACAAAACATAATATTTCTCGATTAATAGAAAAGTCTTCTAAAATTGAATTATGTAGGATTGCTTATTCCACATAAGTTCTATTCATATTTCAGGTATACAATAATGGCAACAAATTAAGATGGCTGTTTGTGTTTTATATATAGACAAATATTTCCATGGTCTGCATTGTTAAATTATACCATCTGCATATGGTTTCATTCAAGCATTTTATCATTTGTCTGTTCTACTTCCTTCTATTCATTTGCAGTTTGGCTTTGATACCATGTTAAAGTAGCTAAAGTTGTTTCTGCAAATGTAGAATCATGGCCATTGTGATTGATAATTTCCAAATTTGGATCTTATATAAATATGAGAGGAGGAGACATGTCTCTTCAAGAGACATGAAGAGACATGTCTCTATAGTTAATCACCATTTAGTTAATAAATAATTATATGAATAACTCACCTTTAAACATATATATATATATAATATTAATATATTAATCATATATGTAATATAATATAATATTATTATATTATTATATTATTATATAATAATATAATGCATAATATATATAAGATATATAATGCATAATATATACAATATATACTATATTACATATACAATATATATTATATATATAAGATACTTATCTTAAGGATAATTTATCATCAATGAGGTAACTCTGATAAAATCAATCCGACAGAGCCTACAACAAAGTCATGTCCCGTAGAGACATGTGGTGGTGAAACAATTACATCTAAGAACTTCATAACACAATAGTCTCTTCTGACCATAAGAGCCCAATTAGTTAAGTAATTTATGAATACATAGACATCTATACACACACACACACACACACACTTATCAGTAATATGAGACGTAAAACAATGTTCATATAAACCATGGATACAAATACTCAATGTAATGAGTATATCACTTTGACTGATGGTATACTTCAACAGATCTAAGGAACATTTATGATCAGAATTTTGTGAACACCATGTGCAAATATTCACAAGTCAACTTCCAGCGTTATGAGAAGACTTGTGAGCAGTTTGATCCTTTTGAGGAGAAAATTTTAAGAGCATAAGAAGACTTTGAAGGTGATTTATTGAAGACCTTAAGGGTGATTATATGCAGACCTATGAGCAGAGATTCTTGAAGATCATAAGGAAATTTATGCAGTCTTTCTAGTAGATCTGTGAAGGTGTTTCAAATCCGATTTAAGAAAGAGATATAACATTTATCACTTTACTCTTTTGAAGGTTGGTGTCTTTAACTTGGTGCTCAGTTGTGGGGGTTGGTGTCTCGTGTAGGTTGGTGCCAACAAAATTTGTAAGAAGTTTCTAATACATAAACAATATTTTTCCATGGTTTTCAAACCCACAAGGGCTTCTGCAGAATTTGTGTGCTTTTGTGTCCCTATTGCTAGATCTTGCATTTGTGGTTGATTAAGTTTTTGAAGTTTTCTTACTATGACTATTCAAGTATGGAAAAGTAGCAGTTTGTTGATATAGTGATTCACCCCATTGCCCACCATCACAAGTGTGCGCTCTTCATTTGCAAACATCAAATTGAAACTAGAAAGTACCATAAACTTATAGTTCATTGATAATCCTTGAATGAAATTACCATATGAGTAGGAGAGCTTTCATCTCCAAATCCATTTTCTAGAAAGAATTTCATCCCTAGGGAGAAAGATGAATTTCACTGGGTCCAATGAAAATGGAGCTTTGATTTCATAAACTGATTTTTTGTTTCTCAAACCTTTACTTTTATAAGCTCCTTAAGGGAGTCTAATATTTTTTTTCCTTTTTCCCTTCAAAGCTTTATTTCAAAAGTGTTTAGAAAGATTTTTTAATTACACGACTTTTTTGGCCCTTAGTTGTAGTGACACTTTATAACTTTCTAATAATTAAACATTAGGTTGCATTTCTGCAGTTATAATATTAAGGTTACTTTTTGAACAACTTAATTTATTAAATTATTTTCATTATTTAGCTCATTACCCTATGGGAGATAAAATATTAAGATAAGGGTCTACAAATGACTCATACCAAGAAAGAGAACATGACACTACCCTTTCCAAACTTGCTTGACCACAAGAAAATTAATAACTTGGATTCTCAAAAATCTATATTCCTTCCCAATGGCTTCTTCAATAGGGAGATTCTTTTAATTGACCATGCATTCTATTCAATTTCATCTCTTGTATGCCCATGATGATTTAAAGTACTAAAATCGACTTGCCTTTATCATCAATAAGAGGCAGCTCCGTTGAGGATGTGATATACTCTCCAAGTGCCCTTTTAAGACATGAAACATGAAGTAGATGGGTTGTATTATTTGTAATAACCCCTACTAATTCTGATCTCACTTTCTTTCAATTTTGGGTGTTTGATATTTTGTCAAACACTTTGCATGCAAAGTCTCATTTCTGATTTCTTGTTTTGTTTTCAATGCTCAATGATGAAAAACATGTAGAAATGCAAATACTAAATGCACGTTCATTTTATCAGCATCAAATCAGACTCAATATAGGTCTGATACAATTACAACAGATGACTAATATGTCATATTTGAAGATTATTACAAATCAAAATGGATACATATATAGCTGGAAGCAAAGATAGAAGCCCAATATTCAAGAGGAGGTGCAACTGTCACAAATGGTGACCAAAATGCCCGATAACAATAATAAACATTGTTAACCATATAGGGTAAACGAATAGTTATTGCATTTATAGACTAGAATATACCATAGAACAAGATAGTGCTTTATTCATATAAGTTGAGTATACAATCACGAGTACAATAATGATTCATAGTTCAATTCAGACGATGTACATATGTCTCCCAAAGGGGTGACTCAACCGTCACGTAACCTTTCAAACACTAACAACTCTGTTGGTTGTGTTTAAACTTTTGCCGACAACATCATCTCCCTAAAATGAAAAGTTGTCTCCAGACGACAAAATACAACTAAGTACATCAAAACAAGACTAAGAAGAAGAGGGTTGCATCGTGGTGCGGGTGCAGTAGCCTTCAACTGTGCCTGTAACTCATGCACTTATTGGGTTTGGGTGTTCAAATCCGCCTTAGATTGCATCTAAATCTCTAAGGCTGTCTTCATCATCTCAGCTATGTTCAAGAGCTCCACCTCTTTTGCATTTGAATCCATCTGCAGCCGATTGTTGGCTTTCTTTGGTTCCTCCAACTAAGATATGAATGTTGCCTTCTCTGATTCCCTCTTGGCAATAAGTGCTCCCCACTTTGCCTCCCAAGATGACGATTGCATAGCCAAACTAGCTTCCATTGCCACTAATCTGGTAGCTGTCTCCTTGTGAGCCCTCTGTTTTGCTACCCGACATGCCTGACTCTTCTGTAGAGCATAGAATACATCCCGATATGTCTGTACTATTTCTCGTGTCGGGTTCTTTCGCTCTCTACTACGGGCTTTCTAGTGGTCCACTCCTGCCGCATCTTTGGAGTCTCTGTGCTAGGTCACCCTCGTTCCTCAAAGCATACTACAAAGGCAGCTGGGTAACCAACTCGCATGAATGATGGAACCTGCTCCAAATCTTGCACCACAGTCTACAATGCGCGCGTTTGTGCGGAGATCACTACTTGGCGACCTTGAGTCACCATGTCAGCCAAGTATGCCTCGACATCCTCCCCTATGGCCATGAATGAGCCTAATGCGGGCTGCTCCTGTGTTCCCATCCCTGCTTCCACTGCCTCCAACATCCTCTAAGTAGTGCTATCTAGCGGAGGTGGAGGGGTCACTCAATTGCACCAGTGGGGTGACTCTCCTTCGAGGCTATCAGATCCATCTCCTAGGATACTTCTCTCATAGGTGAGAGAATACTAGATGCTGATGCTATTGGTCTAATACTAAACCTTCGACTCAAGTACGAACTCAAGTCCTGTTCATTCAAGTCTTGCGCACTGAAGTCCTGCGCTGTAGTTGTACCCGCACTGGTAGCCAATAACGCAGTATCTTTAGTGACCACAACATCTGAACCAACTACCTCTAGTTAAACTTGAGGTGCCCTCGAACTCTCAAGTACCTTCTGGTGCTAGTAACTCCATCACCTTGTTCGATACGACTGTAGGTGGCGATGGGGGAGACTCTATCTACAATGTAGCCACTGCCTCAAGAATGGCTGGGATCTCTTCGGGTATTGACGAAGTTGTTGCTACTGTGATAGTAGTCATAACTACAACTTGTTTGAACTATCCAAAACCCAAAATTTGTGTAGCACAGGGGCCAAATGAGATGTAGCTGAGAGGGTAGGCCGTGGGAATAGCAGTGGTGTCATCGTAATGACGTCAACGTCTTCGTCATCCTCCATATCCTCTTCCTTGTCATCCATCTCACTATCATCAGATGATGTCTCTTGTCGACCGCTATCTATATTCCTATGTTCCGAGCCTGCGTCCAACTCTTGCTTGGGTCACTTTTGCCCGACTGTGGCCTTCTGCCCACTTGGTGTGTCTAAATGTTTCCAATGCATGATGGGTGGCTTGCCTAGAGCGAGTGAGCTAGGCTTGACCTCCAACCTATCAAGGGGAATCATCTGTGCTATCGCATCAAGGAATAATCCAATAGCGTAATGGGGCATCTAAAATGTCCTGTGCTGTAGCATCATGAACTCATACATGCATTCCGCTAGTAATGTGGCCTAGTCATACACCCTCCAGGTTATGATCCCATTCATCATTGCTACCAACGAGAAGGAAATATCAGATGCACGGCTTGATCCCGTGAGCCTACTCTTAACCAGGCCCATGAGGTAGCACCATTGCCCTCCCTGAATGTTAGACTTTTTCAGTCCTCTACCTTTCGAAGTGTCCATCAATGTTTCTTTTTCTAGTTGACATAAATTACTGCACACAAGCTCTATCAAGCATGCCTTCACCTCTCAATTTAATTTGTTCGGTTCACCATCAATTTTCCTGCGTCCTTGCGCATGACCAGGTATGCTGAATACTCTAGCGAAGTCTAGTGCCTTGAATTAGAGGACCAAGTCTCGCTCTAGGTAGGAAAACGAGCTGGTTTTGGAGAACCAGTCATAGGTGTCTACCATCATGCGTAGAAAGCCCTCGTAATCACAAATGCAAAAAATTGGCATTCAGATTGCTCACTCTACCTGCACCTTTTTGATGCTATGACATCATTTCTTGCACTCGACTCCATTCATGTCTTTGAAAGGAATGTTTTGTGGTGTGAGCTACATTGTTATAGCCGCTACATGTGCTAGTTGTTAGCACTTCTTTTTGTTCGTGCTTGTGCCTCCTGCAACTCGGATGCTTGAAGGCAATGTCTTCACATTTCGATTCATCCTCTTACTGGTAGCCAGCTCTTCTAACTTTTTCTTCCATGCTCTTTGCCCAGTCGAATGCATAACGGTCTTCTCTTTTGTCCTTTTGTTTGCAAGAAATGGTTAGTGCATTTTGCTTCAACTCTGGAATGCCTTCTCGCCCCTCTGTACAACTCTTTATTGCTGGTATGGTGATACAATTATGTTTGGGCAAGGTTTATATTGTCGTCCGTACGGCTTCCTACCTTGCGCATCTTTTAAAGTTGTACACCACGGTACAATCCTCAAGCTGTACGGTGCTGGGCTGTTGTCTCCTAGTTTGCATATGCCTATAGGTCAATCTCATTACTCTTAGTACCTTATGCTACTGGTATCATCATCACATAGAACCTACCAAACGGTATGCTCCTTCAGTCTCCCTCTTGCCTGTGTACGGTGTTCTTAGTGCTCCGACCACACTTCGTCCAATCTCCAAGAAATTACCATTAAAGGTTGAAGTTCCCCACGCTAGTACAAGTGTGCTCACTAATCAAACTTCACACAGTTATTCATCCTGTATGGAATGTTCGACTTTTCAGTATGAGTTTTTGTCTTTCATTTGGTTGCATTTCCATAGGGAATTGATCCGTGGAAATATACTCTCCAATACTTGCCTACGACGATGGTAGTACGACGATCTAAAACAACTATGCGTCCGGAAAGTCATCATTGACTCTCTCGGGTGGTTCTCCTGACTTGATTATGGAGATGTGGTCTGCACTCACATGGCTTTTCCCAAGCCGTACTACAGTCTTAAACGTGAATTCCTGTAGAAGAAGTAACCATCTACTTATTCGTCCTTGAATGATTAGTTTATTCACCAAATATAGAAAAGCATGATGGTCTACATAAAACACGAACGGGGTTGCTAGTAAGTAGTGCCTAAACTTCTGCACAACATATACCATTCCGAGAGCTTACCTCTCAGTTGTATAGTAGTTCTTTTTTGCTTTCGACAAGAGTCTAGTTGTAAAGTAAACCGGGTGGTCTAATCCAATGATCACCTATTTGTGCTAGTGTTGCTCCGATGGCGAAATTTAACGCATAAACATGTACGTGGAACTCCTTGTCCCAATTGGGGTATGCTAGAATATGTGTTGTGGCTAGTCGTGTTTTCAACCTTTGAAAGGCTTCATCTTGTTTAGTTTCCCTTTTGTAGGATTCTCGTTTGCAAGTTAGTTTGTCAAGAGGGAAGATATTTTGGCGAAGTTTTTAATAAACCTCCGGTGGTACCCTATGTGTCCTTGGAATGATTTTACTTCGGTCACATTTGTTGATGGTGGCATTTCCAGAATCACTTGGACCTTATCCGAGTATGTCTTCAAGCCTTCCTTACACACGATGTGTCCCAACAGTTTTCCTTGAGGCACCATGAATCTACACTTCTTACAGTTTAGCGCTAGTTGTGCCCGTTTGCATCTTTCCATACACTCCTTGAGTGTGGTCAAGTGTTTGTCCTCAGTGCTCAAAATTGACCAATCGTCCAAGAAAGCTTTGAAGTTTCCTATTGACATTTTGTTGAAGATGTGCAGGATGATTCTTTGAAATGTTGTTGGGGCGTTGCACAAGCCGAATGCCATCTGGTTGTAGGCATAGGTTTCATCTTCCACCACAAAGGTTGTTTTCAGCTTATCTTAGAGATGAATATCTGATTGTAGCTAGAAAATCTATCCATGAATGAATATATTTTGTGCCCAACAAATATCTCCAAAATGCTATCAGTAAATGGTATTCGAAATGAACCCTTAATTGTTACTATGTTCAAACAACGAAAATCCATGCATATTCTTATTTGAGTGGTATCCTTTTTCAGTGATATCATAGTTGGAGACACCCACTCACTTGTCTGTACTCGAAAAATAATGCCTACATCAAGCGTTCAGTTAATCTCGTCTGTGACTTGTGCAACGTAATTTTTATTCATGCTGTATAGTCACTTTTGTATGGGTATTGCTCATTGTATTAGTGGGATGCAGTGTGTTGGGTGGATATTTTGCAACTGACAGTTTTGGGTAAAAATCCAGTCACAAAATAGGATGACCAGCCACAGCGTGTGAGACAGAGTTTCTCCTACCTTAAAGGGAAGGCTCCCCCTTCTCACTGTTCCTTGGATCAACTCAAGGTAAGCAAGAAGTCGAGAGATTCTATAAAATGGGTGTTACCAATATCCTTTCTTATCTTTCAAGAAATAATCCACTTACTCGTGGAGCGAGTAATGGGCAGGGTGAATCTCTAACTACACTTCTATCAAGAGCTAGAAACAGTGATACTGTTAAACCTTCACTAACTCAAAGGCTAGCTAAAAATGTACCCGTTTGGCTCTAAGTCTGGTTGTACTTCTATATAAAAATTTTTACAATTAGGGCACAAAGACTCCTAAAAGTAAGAATAACTTAACTATTTTGTGAGTTAAGAAAGAAGTATAAGCTATAGACAAAGCTTCTAACGATATATTTCCACAACCGCTCCTAGTCAAAGCTTTGGCTCTGATTGCTTTAAATCACTATGCTCTTTTATTGAACTCACAATAATAACATGAATCAAGACAATAGGCACAAATTACAGTTAAAGCTTCTAATTTGCTCTATCACAATTGCTTCTAGTGAAAGCTTCGAATCCAATTGCTTCTTTTGTTCACTTTTCTCCCAACTTTGTACTACATAATCAAAGTTATGCTTGCACAAATGTGGCAAAACTTTCTTGGATACAGAAAAAGATGATTTTTACAATGAGGGGGCACTCCTTTATATAGGCATAGGAGTTGAGAAAAAGGTGGAGGAAAAAGTGGGAGCAACTCAACCAACTTTGACTTGGTCTAACTAAAAGAGAAAATATAGGGTTACATGCAGCTGCACATGCAACTCGCATTACATCTTTTACATACACATGTAGCTCGCATTACATGTAATTACACATCTTCATGTAATACATCCTCTTCAATTACAAACATGAAAGAAGAAGAAGAAAGACGAAAGAGAATTAAAACAATCTTAGGGATTGTTCCGAAAAGGCATTGTACTTGGCGGTGCTATCTCGAATAATCACAAGACTAGAGTTCTTGTACTTTGTATCGCTGCATTTACCTTGATAACCATGGTGTTGCGTCTTTTGATAACCTCTAACTTTGATGAGTTGTTTGTTGTCATTTGAAAACTTGATGTGATTTGACTTTTTTCGTTCAAGTTGTCGTGAATTCTCCTTCGTAGATCAACAAAACTAGAGTCTGACACTTTGAAAACCTTCTCGATGGTATTCAGATGTAAATTCGGAACAACTTTCCATCAATACCTATACTTTTTTTTTTTTTGAAGTAATGTGCTTGGTGCATGGGAATGCGTGCAAATGGAGATTGCTGATTTCCAAAATGTGACTTAGGGTTTTCAAGACATGATTGCATGAAAAATGATTACATGTAAGTGCAACATGTTACAAGGGATGAAGGATCAGATGGAATGCGAAGGCAGATGATGGACGAGCTTTTACATGTAAGTGCAAATGGAAGATGAGGTGCAAAGCATGGAAACATGCAAAAAATGGAAAATTATGTATTTTCTCATGGAGGTGCGAATGCATGTGGAGAGGCGAAAATGGAATGAAGTTTGAAGGAAAATGAAAGCAGAAAATGGGATTACATGCATGTGTGGATGGTGAATGAGATGGAAAACATGTAATTGCATTTTTCAGATGGGATGTGAAGTTGTGACATGGATGATGGAAGTGGAATGTGATGATGCTTTTGCATGAAGTAAAGAAGAACAAGTTCTTGGGAAACAACTTGTAATTTCTCCAAAGTGGAGAAAACTAGAAAGCAAGCACACGAGACAAAAATACTTCAAAAGAGAAATGCACCTTTGGCAAGTGACTCAAACATTTCAACATGCAATTTCGAATTCGGAGTTTGGGGAAATTCCAAAAGTGTGAAAACAAGAGTTTTCATCATTTTAAAAGGCAAAATGCACTTTACATGGCATATATATGGACAAGTGTGCAATAACAAACCATAATATGCATGGAAATAGCAAGACAAGCATGAATTGATGAGTAAGTTTGAAAATGTCCACCTACTTGGAGGTTAAAGAGCCAAAATAACAAGTTTTATAGACTTTAAGACCAATTCTCTCTCAAATCCTGATTTTTTAACAACATTTTGACTTTTTCTGCACTTGCATGTAATGGACATTCAATGGTCGAATTTGACATGAGAAGGCAAAAATTGTGGTCTCCAAAGACAAGAGCATGCATTAAAACTCAAAAATGACCCCTCTTGATCCAAATTTATAGGTTGAAATGCCATTTTTTGAACAAAAACATGACTTTTTAATGCAAAAATCTAGGCCGTTTTTGCAGAAAACGTGATAAAAAAATGCATGTTTTTGAGTCATTTTTGACTTGTGAATGCAAAAATGACTCCCCCAAATGCATATACATGGATAAAAATGCAAAAAAGTGGCTTCAAAACGCATAAAAGTGGATTAAAACCCCAATTTTCTGGGCATTTTAAGCAAAAAAGTGATTCATAAAAGGCATGAAACAAAAACGTTTTGGCTTTTAAACACCAAAGCATGAGTCACAATGTAATGTAAAACACTTGAAAAGCCAAATCGATTCCTCTTTGGGCCAAAACTTGAGCCAAAAATGATGTTTTTTGAATTTTTTTCCAAAAACATACCCTTGGATAGAGCTCAGAAAAACGTCCTTTAGCAAGATGAATCTGTTTTTGATGTTAGAAAATCCATTGCAAAGCAAAAACAACCCTATAAGAGAAAATCTCATCCAAATCCATCAAGAAAATCTCCATTTATGATCAAAATTGGGTTCTTGGAAGGCAAAGATATGTATTTCTTCAAAACCAGACTTTTTGGAGGCTGATACATATATTAAAACATGCTTTAGTTTAAAATCGGACCTTTTAGATGCAATAGCATGTTATAAAATGTGCAAACAAGGCAAATCAGACCTTTTTGGGTCAATAGCATATTTTAAAATGTGCAAGGAAGCAAAATCGGACCTTTTAGATGCAATTACACATTTCAAGTTACATCTCACATTTTGGATGCAAAGACATAAAAGCTTAACTTTTGATGCAGTGACATCAAAAAGGTCCGTTTTTGATAACTTTTTGATGTAATGACATCAAAAAGGTCTACCAAGTTGAACTTTATATGCAATGACATGTAAAATGTCCACTTTTGATGGATTTTACATGTAATTGCATATAAAAGGTCCACTTTTGATGACTTAAATATGCAAAGACATGGAAAAGGTCCACTTTTGATGGATTTATGTTTCCAAGTTGAACTTTATATGTAATGACATGTAAATAGTTCACTTTTGATGGATTTTACATGTAATGACACAAAATGTCCACTTTTGATGACTTTAAGTGATTATATAAGCACATGTCAATTTAAATTCATTAAAATATTACTTAAGTGGGACATAAATTATATTTACTTATCATATTAACAATATAACATGTAAATATCATTTAAAAAAGTAATATTTACTAGAGCATTTGATTTAAATGCTAAAAATTAAATTGATTGGAAAGCAAGCACACTAGACACAAAAATTTCAAATGAAAAACGCACTTTTGGTAAATGACTCAAACATGTCAACATACAATTTCGAATTTGGAGTTTGGAGAAATTCTAAAAGTGTGAAAATGAGAGCTTTCATCATTTTTAAAAGCAAAATGTACTTTTCATGGCATATATATGGACAAGTGTGCAATAACAAGCCATAATATGCATAGAAATAGCAAGATAAGCATGAATTAATGAGCAAGTTTGAAAATGTCCACTTACTTGGAGGCTAAAGAGCCAAAATAGCAAGTTTTATAAATTTAAAGACCGATTCTTCTTCAAATCTGGATTTTCAAACAACTTTTTAACTTTTTCCGTACTTGCATTTAACAAAAATTAATGAGCAGTGAAGGGTCGAATTTGACATGAAAGTGCCAAATACATGGTCTCCAAAGACAATATCATGCATTTAAAACTAAAAAACAATCTCTCTTGATCAAAGGCATGTGCTGAAAATGCATTTTTTTTGAGTTTTTTGAACAAAAACACAACTTTTTAAGGCAAAAATTTGGGCCATTTTTGCCAAAACGTAGCCAAATAATGCATGTTTTTGAGTCCTTTTTGACTTGTGAATGCAAAAAAAAAAATAAAAACCCCAATTTTTAGGTCGTTTTTAGCAAAAACGTAATTCATAAAAGGCATGAAATGAAAACATTTTGGCTTTTAAACACCAAATTATGAGTCACAATGCAATTTAAAACACTTAAAAAGCCAAATCGATTCCTCTTTGGGCCAAAAATGATGATTTTTGAATTTTTTTACAAAAATGTGCCCTTGGATAGAGCTTAGAAAAATATCTTTTAGCAAGATGTATCCATTTTTGATATTAGAAAATCCATTACCAAGCAAAAACAACCTTATTGGAGAAAATCTCATGCAAAACCATCAAGTAAATCTCTCACAATGAGCAAATCGAGTTCTTGGAGAGCAAATGCATGTGTTCTTCCAAAATCAGACTTTTTGGAGGTCAAGACACATTTTAGAACATGTTTTTGTTTAAAATTGAACCTTTTAGAGTCAATAGCATATTCTAAAATGTGCAAACAAGGCAAATCAGACCTTTTCTGTTGGGTGGATATTTTGCAACCAACAGTTTTGGTTAAAAATCCTATCGTAAAATAGGATGATCAGCCACAGCGTGTGAGACAGTCTCTTCTACCTTAAAGGGAAGGCTCCCCCTTCTCACCGTTCTTTGGATCAACTCAAGGTAAGCAAGAAGTCAAGAGATTTTATAAAATGGGTGTTACCAATATCTTTTCTTCTTGCTTTTCAAGAAAGAATCCATTTATTTGTGGAGCGAGTAATGGGCAGGGTGAATCTCTAACTACACTTCTATCAAGAGCTGGATACAATGATACCGATAAACATTAACTAACTCAAAGGCTAGCTAAAATTGTACCAGTTTGGCTCTAAGTTCAGTTGTACTTCTATATAAAATTTTTTACAATTAGGGAACAAAGACTTTTAAAAGTAAGAATAACATAGCTATTTTGCAAATTAAGAAAGAAGTATAAGCTACAGACAAAACTTCTAGCTATATATATCCACAACCGCTCCCAGTCAAAACTTCGGCTCAGATTGCTTTTGAAATCCCTATGCTCTTTTATTGAACACACAATAATAACATGAATCAAGACAATAGGCACAAATTACAGTCAAAGCTTCTAATTTGCTCTATCACAATTGCTTCCAGTTAAAGCTTCGAATCCAATTGCTTCTTTTATTCAATTGCTTCTTTTATTCACTTTTCTCCCAAATTTGTACTACGCAATCAAAGTTATGCTTGCACCAATGTGGCATACCTTTCTTACATATAACAAAAGATGATTTTTACAATGAGGGAGCACTCCTTTATAGAGGCAAAGGAGTTGAGAAAAAGACGAAAGAAAAAGTGGGAGCAACTCAACCAACTTTGACCTAGTCTAACTGCAAGAGAAAATATAGGGTTAAATGCAACTGCACATGCAACTTGCATTACATCTTCTACATACACATGTACATGCAACTCGCATTACATGTAATTACATCTTTTCATGCAATACATCCGCTTCAATTACAAACATGAAAGAAGAAGAAGAGGAAAGCTGGAAGAGAATTGAAACAATCCTAGGGATTGTCCTGAAAGACCTTATACTTGGCGATGCATTCTTGGATGATCACAGTATTGGGAGTTCTTGTATTATGTGCCACTACATTCACCTTGATAACCATGGTGTTGTGTCTTTTGATAACCTCTGATTTTGATGAATTGTCCGTTGTCATTTGAAAACTTTGACATGATCCAACTGTTCTTGCTCAAGTTGTCGTGAATTCTCCTTTGTAGATTGACACATTCTGGATTCTTTGACACATTGAAAACCTTTTTGATGATGTCCGGATCTAAACTCAGAACAACTTTCCATCGGCACATTTACGTTTTGTTTTTTTCTTTTTCCCGAAGTAGAGTGCTTGGCGCATGGGAATGCTTTGAAACATGAAAGTGGAATGCATGGGAATGCATGCAAATGAAGCTCTCTGATTGTTAAAAAGTGACGTGGGCTTTCAAGATGTCATTGCATGAAAACGTGGATTACATGTATATGCAACATGGAGGTACGAATGCATATGGAGGGATGGAAATGGAAAATGGAGGGATAATGAATGTAATGTCCCCATTTTTAGCAAGTTCCTACAGTTGGCCAGGTCAGTTCACCATTGTGACCCTCGTGATTTGACAGTAGGATTTGATGGTCTCAGTTGTGTGGTTATAGGCTTTCTAGTAGCCTATGGTGTGTTTTGGCTCCGTTTGAGGGACTTACTATTTATAGTAAGTCAATCTGTTGGTTTCGATGAGCTCAGTTGAGTTAGAGGAGTTGGGTGATGCTCTTAGGTTTTATTTTGGGTATCCAGTTTGAGCTCCAAGAATCTTGGAGGGAGCATCTATTTATAGTAAGTGACCCCATCAGGTTCATTTATCATCTTTCATCATCAGGATCACTTTGGTGTTGTCAGATTTTGATTCTGATGCTTCTTTAGTTGTTTTCGCAGGACGGGTGAATTATTATTCATTTAAATATGCTGAGGTTGCTATTTTTGTTGGTATTGTTGGTCGGTCACCTCAATATTATAGCGCATTGGAACTGGGACGAAAAGTTTTAAATCGTGGGAAGAAGAAACAGTGGCCTTGTATGTCAGAATATTAAGTTATGGTGGGAAAAGGTCATTTTTGGAGCCAAAAGCAATTAATAAATTATATTAATGGCATTTTATTACATTTTAATGTTGTGTAGAGAAAGCTTCCTAAGTGAAGTTCTTTTGGGAAATTGGTGCCATTTGGAGATTATAAATATGAGGACATTTGATGAGAAAAGCATTCAATCATTTGATTATCTTATTTTGCTTTGATGTCTTTGTGACGTTTCCTAAAGTTCTGATTTTACATGCCCTTGCTGAAGTATAAGGGTTTGGATTGAGAAGCACCTGGTAATTCACAGTTGAGGTATTGTGAATGAATTTTGAGAGTTGTTATAGTCTGAATTGTGGAGTCTTCCTTCTGTTTTGACTATAGCTGGGAGACATTGTTGTGTGGGAACTTAATTGCATTTCAGCCTGCGAATTGGGAAGGTTTTGTGGCATCATTACCTAAGTTCAACCAGTTCTTGCGTGGATATTAATTTGTGCAAAATTACAGTCATTCCTTGATCTAGGTGTGAGCTAATTGGAGCTTTTGTGATCAAACTACACGTGTGTGGAGGTTTGGAGATGCCTGTGCATATTGCGGATGCTGCTATTCATCTCTAGAGCATTAATTGGCTTGTTTATAATTTGCAAACACCTTTATAGAGCTTGTTGCTATAAATATGGAGGCCTACGATTATTTCCTGGTGGCTTGGTTCAATTTCTAGCAGTTTGCGTTCAAGTTGGTAGTGAAGGAAAATCCACCATTATGTAGAATTCAAGTTCTGTATTAATTAATGTAATTTTCAGTACATGATTTGAGCAATTTGATTGCAGCATCAAGCTTTTGTTAAAAATAGATCAATTCAATATTTGTTTTCAGAATTTTAGTGTGAAGCATTTATATTCTAAAAACACAAAAAGAAACAAATACATTCCAATGTCATACAACTATAACAGAGTTGTGCACCAAGTGTTTGACGAAATGTCAAACCATTGATTTGTAAAGAAAATTGATGTTTGTTTAAGATATAACTAGACAGGGTTATTACAGTGGTATCAGAGCTTGCTTGCAAAGTGTTTGACGAAATATCAAACAATTGAATTATAAAAAAATTTGGTGTTTGTTGAATTTATAACTAGTTGGGGTTATTACAATGGTATCAGAGCAGTTTCTTGGCATCCTGTGCGGTAGGAAAATATTAATTATTTTCAGATTTGCTGTTGTATTTGGAGTGACCAACACTCTAGCATTTTTTAGCCATGGACAGACAGAAGAAGACTGATAGTTCTAGAAGTCGGTGGAGTAATGAGGAAGTTAGTGCGAAAATGGATGCTTTGCAGGAGAGTATGGAGAAATTTAAGCTTCATCAACAGAGGTTGGTGGAGAGCTTGTTGGATCCAGAGATAGTTGAGAGGGCAACAAGGTATATGGTTTCCGCCTTTAGAAGGTCGAGATTGAGGTTGCAAGGAAGGAAGCTTGAGTTTTCCCCGATAGGTGTCCATGATGCAGATGTACCTATATTTAGTACGACACTTGAGAGTCCTATCCACAGTATTGATGGACTTATTTGACAGGGACATGTGGTTGTGTCAATGGCAATAGAGGATAGTGCCATTGAGCTTCAATAGGTTGAGGCTCCTAGAGCTGTTGCTATAGTTAGTGTAGAGACAGTTGATGTTGTTGTTACTACTAATAATTCACACTCTCTCAAGGGGATTATTATTGGAGATTGTTAGGTGAGCTGTCATAGTGTTGCTCTAGTGCAAGGGGTAGTTGCTTCCTTAGGTGGGACTAATGCATGTATGGAGCCACCCACTTGTGATGTTAGTGATTTGGGTGATACAGTGGAGTCAGTAGATGTGGGTTCACGCTCTAGCATTATTGATTCACAGGTTAACATTGAGTCATGTGGGCAGAGTCAGGTGTCAGCAGTTGAGGCTTTATTAGGAGATGTGGATGTGGATAGTATGGACACAATTGATGATGCTATGAGCTGCACTGGGTCTGATATCGCTTACCAAGTATTAGCTGATGACTCTGAGGAGGTTTTGGATGGGTCTCAGGATTAATGTTTACATGATCTATCTTTTGAGGTGGAAGCTGAGACATGCAGGGATATTGATATTGCGAGGGCTTCCATTTCTTTAGATGAGGAGTTGATTGAGGTACATAGTAGTTGTATCTTGGATGCAGAGTTGTGCGAGGCTGATAGCACACATGTAGTGAGTGATCTTGTGGTGGGTAGTTCTGATTCGGTTTCCTATCACAGTGCAATTAGTGAGACCGAGAGCTTGCATGGGAGGAAGGGGTTACAAAGGCATCATGAGACCAGTCAGTTGAAGTTGAGTGAAAGTGACATCTCTTTAGCTTTTGAGCATTATGATGTGATCCATTAGATGCTGGCTACATTTGGTTGGGATGCTCCTATGTCTGATGAGCACGATGATAGTACTCTATCTCTAGCTGAGATTCATGCGCTTCAAGAGGCTATCAGGATCTTGAAGCATAACTATTCGCAACTAGTTGCTAACAAAGATTACCTTATGGAGTGGGGTAGCACATGTTATGAGACACTGTTAGTGAAAGAGGAGGTGGTTGAATCCTGACATTCATTTCTGAATGCCATCTAATCTCAGAATTCTAAAGGAACTCGACATCCACAAATGAATGTCCTCTACCAAGATTAACTTGGTCTCTTTTATAATCATAAGCTCCAGTACACTAAATAGTATTTCCTTTGAAATAATTTTCATTTGTAAGTAATGCTTATGAGTGATAACTTACATAGGTTATGCCTACGTGTTCCCTGTAATTATTCCTCTATAAATTACTTCCCTCTTTGCAGAACTTATATTATTGTTATGTGATTTTTTATCATTGTCTTGACTCAGTTAATTGTCAGTCCTCTTTTTTTCTACTTACTTTTTAGGCTGTCCATGAACTTGTTTATTTTCTTAATCTCTACGATCACATCTGTTATAATAAAGTCATTATCCTTCCTTGAATCATTTTATTATCATTGTTTTATAGATTGTAAAGTCGTTATCCTTCCTTGAATCATTTTATTATCATTGTTTTATAGTTCAAGGATGTTCTTAGTGCCTGATGTGAATATCACTATAATATATGATGTGTCAACCTTAGTCCAAGTTGTCACCTTTAGCTCATTATGTTAGTGATATCTAAGGCTTTATTCTATTATTCTTTATGTTTAACTGTCCTTGTCATATTGCTATCTGTCACTGATGACTTGGGTAATGTTTGTGTATTCTTTCATTTCTGCTGTATGTTTGTTCTGCTTATGTTTTATATCTCTCTCATCCCGAAATAGACTTCCAATAAGTCTGTTGCTCTATATTGACTGAGGATTTTATATTTCAAATTGCTATGCATATAGAATATGTCCATGTTCTCACACTAACCGTCATCCTGTAGAATAAACCGATTATGTTCATAACCATTGAGAGGTGATGCCCATGGAAATACCAACGCGAATGATCATGGCCCATGCTTCCATTCCTTGTCATCCTTGCTTACCTGACCTTCTTTAAATATAATTTATGTTCTTGCATCACCCATGCCTGCATTCTTTATTTCTTAATTTTGTTGTTATTACATCTTCCTTTGGTTCAGATTTTCCTTGTATATGGAATGTCTCGTCAATAGGGCTGACTATATTTCTCTTTCTCTATTCCCATGATTTGTGTGGGTGATTGTATTTGTATTTACAACGCTCTTCGAATGCAGCAGCAGATTGTATAATGCTGATCAACCTCCTGTGCCAAATTTGTTGCAAACTATTTCCATCTTTAATTCCTAAGCTGAATGTCCTTCGGTCTGCTTGTTCTCCAATTTATTTTTTCTTTCTTTCTTTATTGTGAATAGCCACTTTGTCACCTGATTGAATCATATATTGTTTGATATCTTGAATTCTGCAAGGTTATATAGTTTATCTGTGTTGAGTATTAATCTTTGGTGTTATATCTTGAACACCCCCTTATTGTTTAATGGAAGTAGATGCTTGATTTGTTATCGACAATCTTCTTCCTGCCCTGGTAACACAATTTATTCATTTCCCTTCCTATTATATCCTCCCCTTCCATTGGTGGTCTGCTTTTAGATCCTTAAAAGACAATGAAGAGACAACTTAACACGAAGTGTTACCGCCCCTTAGTAAGTGTCATATCTTGATTAATCATCATAGTCACTACTATTGTTAAGGGAAATGATATTTTATTTAGTTGATAATCACATATCTGTTTACTTGCAATCAGAATGTTTCATTGTATGAGTATCCGTAGTTGGTTGATAACCAATCAAGGTATAGTATATTTTCTATTTAATTTCAGGTAGCTTATACCTTTATTGTTTTTGTGATCATCTCCCAACTCCATCTCATGTCAAATCTATCTAAACTATTTCATTTGGAATCTGTTGGGTGGATATTTTGCAACCGACACTTCTATTAAAATTGAGTTGCAAAGTAGGTAGACCAACTACAGCATATGAGACCAAGTTTCTCCTACATTAAGGGAAGGCTCCCCCTTTTCGCCGTTCCTTGGATCAACTCAAGGTAAGCAAGAAGTTGAGAGATTATGTAAGGGGTGTTATAAATATTGTTTCCTCTTTTCTTTTTAGAAAAAATCCACTTACCTGCAGAGCGAGTAATGGGCAAGATTAAATCTCTAAACTAGACTTGTATCTTATAGCTGGAAACAGTGATACCGATAAGCATACAACAACTCAAAGGCTGATTTAAAATGTATCAGTTTGTGTCTAAGTCTTGTTTTTCCTAATTTATAAGAAAAATCACTACATTTATGCCGCAAAGACTTCTAGAAGTAGATGTGTGATGTCCCCAATTATAGAATAGATTTTAATAGAAAATAAGAGTTAAATAATAATAATATGAGATTAATATAGATAGATAAATATATGATATAAAATCATTTAATACATATATTTTGATATATTTAAATATAATATATATAATAATCTATGAGATATATAAGAATTATAACAAATAAAGATTTTGATTATAAATAATATCAAATAACAATAATAATTTTATAATATACCTACATGGGTTATATTATGAAATGGACATATTCAAAGATAATATTATAATATAATTGAGAATTAAATATTATTATAAATAATATGTAAAGCAAATATACTATGTAATAGTATTAAGAATAATGATATTACTAATATTATTATTAATATAATATATGTTATTATTAATATGATTACATAATCAATATAATATAATTATTATATTATGAAAAGGCATGTCTCTATGTAATACCATATATAAATATTGAATATCAACTGTTGAGAAGGATATTGGAGGGATTATTTGAAAAACTTATAGAAATAAGAAGCGAATAAGAAAATGCCCTAAACGGGACATGACAAGAGGATTTATATTCTATAAAAAAAACCTCTACCATTGGGGCATAAAGACTTCAAGTAGGGAAATTCTAACTTTTTTCGTGAATTTGAGATGGTAATACAAGCCACAGTCAAAGCTTCTAGTCTATGTATCACCACAATCTCTCTTAGTCAAAGCTTCGCCTTCGATTGCTTCTTAATTCACTATGCTCTATTATTGAAAACACAATAATAACATGAATCAAAGACAATAGCCACAAATTATAGTCAAAGCTTCTAATTTTCTCTATTCAAAGCTTCGAATTTAGTTGCTTCTTTTATTAACTTTTCTCTCAAATTGGTATTGCACTATCAAAGCTATGCTTGCACAAGTTTGGCAGAGCTTTTTTGCTTACAAAAAAAGATGATTTTTACAATGAGGGGGTACTCCTTTATATAGGCAAAGGAGTTGAGAAAAAGATGGAGGCAAAAATGGGAGCAACTCAACCAACTTTGACCTTTTCAAACTAAATGAGAGAAATTATTGAATTACATGTCATAAGGACAGGTAAATCAACTTACATGTACTTATACAATTTCTATGTTCCCCCAAGTTTCTGGTACAGGGACGACGGGGGACGGCAGGACGAGTTTTTGGAATGGCAAATTTTTTTGGCAATTTTGGGGATGGGGGGGGGGGGGGACAGCAAACAGGGACAGCTATATATATATATATATATATATATATATATATATATATATATATATATATATATATATATATATATATATATATATATATATATATATATAAGAAAATTTTAAAATATACATTGAAATTTGTAAACATACATGTCATTCATATGAAACTAAGCACAAAGCATGTCATTTAAACATAATAGAACCATAACATACAAAATTTGAATGCCATCTACGAAATAATATCCTACTTTACTATTTAAGTACCCAATTGTCAAAATGCATATTAATACAATATCAGAGAACATTGAACAATGAACATTAAGTTATTAACAATTGTCAATATCATAAAACTCATAATGATAAGCATGATAAATCTGAAAATCAAAATCAAAATATGCCCAAAGCTATAGGCCCAAAGGGTAGAGGGCTGCCATAAAGTAATAAGTATCATATTATCAATGTATCATGATCATGTTCATGTTCAACACAAAAAGCAAACCATAAAAAAAGAAGCAGATTGCTGCTCCTATTCTGCCTCTACTGCCATGGCATCAAAATCAGAGTCCTCACTGTCATCTTCCATAGGAAGCGTAGTCTCATCTAATGGAACCCCAACCAGTCCTAGTGCTGTGTCATCCTCATCTATTTGGCCCACATCCTCAGGCTCAACATCCCATCGCAAAGCTGGTGTCTGCCTATACTTTGGAGTCTAACGATCGGCAAGTCAAAGAGCATGATGCACTGTCACTAGCTTGTCCGCTATTTTAGAGGTAAGTCTATTCCTCTTGATAGAGTGGATATATCAATATGTGGACCAATTCCTCTCTGCAGCTGAGGAACTAGCAACCTGTGAAAGGAGGCGATTGGTAAGTATCTTTAACTCAGGTGTATCTCTCCCATGCCAGGTCCACCATCCAATAGGATCCCTCTGTGCCAAAACAACTCTATCCAACCTTGCTTGTGGCTTACCCAAGTTTGGGCCACGAAGGTTGGTGAAGTCAAGGAACTGTGCACGAAGAGTAGAGGCATCTTCCGCTGAATACATCTTATCAATTGCTCTTGTGAAGCCATCCAAAACTTTAGGATCATCACATGGGAGGCCCTTCCACCCAACTATGCATACCATTTGGGATTTAGAGCAAAGGCTGCCATATGAAGCGGGGTATTCATTATGTTCCACCTCTGCGTCACAATAGGCCTAATATGCTCCTCATAAAAGCCCAATGTAAGATCCTTTGCCGCAACAATTCTCTTCATCTTTCCCAACATGTTGTCAATAGTCTCATAGAGCTTTTCGAAACTAGGAGCATTAGTATCAGCATATCTAATGACATCAACAATAGGTGCTATGATAAAGCAAATATATCTACAAGATCAAGATGCCAACAAAAATAAAAATCAGAATTAGAATTTTAAGAATTTTAAGATTATTAGTAGGAAAATCAGCAAGCAAAATACTAATAGTAAATTTAAAAATCAACAACTTACTTCATTGTGGACCACCAACTGTCATCAAGGATCCTTTGCCTCACCGCTTTTCTTTCAGAGGACTTAGAATGAGACCATCGTCCCCACTCTGGATTCACCACCATCAATTGAAGGGCCTCATACACCTCAATCATCCTTTCCATCAAGATGAAATATGTGCAATACCTATAGCAACAATTAAAAATTAAAAATTTAAACTTAAACATTAATGATTAAAATTTAAAACAAAATGCATCACATGTAGGTAAGCTTATAAATAATTTTTTAAAATAACTTAAAGTTAAAACAAACTAAAAGTAAACTATAATTATAATTGACATACCTTGTCTCGGCTGGTTTGAGGAACTCCTTCTTAGAGAAGGACCTGAATAGAGCAAGTGAAGTGTGGTGGTTGCAAATAAACATTTGCACTTCTCTAGCTTCTAGCACCGCTTGTTTCACCCATTCAATTTTTCCTATGTCCTTCAATGCATTGTTCAAAGAATGAACACAACAAGGGGTCCAAAATATGTGCCTATAAGCACCCTCTATCATCAAACCAGCTGATTTGCACACAGGTGCATAATTTGTGATAACCTGTACAACATTAGAGGGCCCAATCTCCTCTATGGCATCTCGCAAAATGGTGAATAGGAAATCTGCATCCTTCTTCTTTCCTGAGCAATCAATGGCTCTCAAAAAATAAGAGCTAGCAGGGGATGTGACAATGATATTGATGAGTGGCCAATATCTAACATCGGTCCACCCATCCATCACAACAGAGCAGCTTGTCCTAACCCAAGTGCGTCTCATATCCTCAAATAACAAAGCAACCTTTGAGTACTCTTCATCTAGGATAGTGGTTCGTAGCTTATGCTCACCGGGGGGTACAAATGAGGAATTCATGCTCAAAATATCTTTCACCATTTGTTTATAATAAGTGGAACAGGCTGCATTATATGGGATACCATTAGCAACAAAGAATCTACCAATGGATGCCTCACACTTCTCCTTTGCCTGTGCATTAAACATACTTTCCACCGAGCCCTTCTCACGACTACTTATCTTTCTCTTCCCTCTAGATCCACTAGGGCTGCCACTAGTACCAATGGCGGATGAAATATGCCTAGATGATTGTGAGGGAATGGATGGTGATGTCACTGTTAAATTTTGCCCTTCCATTTCAGCCTCTAAGTGCAATCTTTGGCATTCTAATTTTTGTTCATCGGTTAAGTAAGGACAAGCTTTGACTCCTTGGCATGAAACACCTAAAAAATGTGACTTCACTCTTGTATAGGTGCCCCTAAAATCATCAAGACAAACATGACAATCCCACACCCTAGTCCCTCCCGAATTCTTTTTATCTTTTGGCCGAGGTGTGACATATTGGAGAAGAGGTTTTTTCCTATTGAAAGGACCCTTTGCAAAATTCTTCATAATGGCGGAATGGCATTTAAACAAATCAGCTTTAGGATTGGGTTTTTGCCTAGTGTCACTACAAGCAACATCAACCTCTACATTTTCTTCTTCACTACTTGTACTCCCACTGCTGCTCATTGTGTTTAAATATGCAATTGAATAGATGTATGAGCTGAAATAATGAAAAAATTAAAAAAAATCAGACTTTGCAAGCTGCAAATTTATTAAAAAAATGATAGATGAAAGCACAAAGAGTTTTATACTTACTTGGTGGACAAAATAGAAGATCAAACCCTTGGTCAAGCTCTTGGAAGCAAAAATATTACCTCTACTTGCAAAATGAAAACTTCTGCCGGCTGCAACATAAAATGAAAACCAAACAATTGTTAAAACAACTTAAATGTGTGGAGTTATATACATTTTAGGGTTTTTGGAGGAGTGGGGCCCACTAGCTGACCAAGAAGGAGGCATTAAATATTTTTTAAATGTTGTTTAAAAAAAGTTTTGAGCATACAAAAAAGGGGGATGGTTGGCTGTACCCGGTACGGTCGAGGAACGTCTAGACGTCCCCGGGTATGGCTGGCTGTCCCCCTTTTGTCCCCCGCACGTCCCCAATTTTCGAAACGTCCCCTGAAAAAAGGGGACATTTGGGGACGGCTAGGGGACTTCCCATACCCGTCCCCCCGTCCCCGGGACGTCCTCGTTCCCGGGACGTCCCCATTCCCAAAACATCGGGTTTTAGGCCGGGTACGCGTCCCCGGGGAACATAGCACAATTTCATGCAATACATCCTCTTCATCTACAAACATGACAACTAGAGAAGGAAGAAGACGGAAGAGAATTGAAACAATCCTAGAGATTGTTTTGAAGGGCCTTGTACTTGGCAATGCTATCTCGGATGATCATTGGATTAGGAGTTCCTATGTTTCGTGCCACTGCATTCACCTTGATAATCATGGTGTTGTATCTTTTGATAGCCTCTGACTCTCTTTGATGAATTATCTGTTGTCATTTGAAATCTTGATGTGATCAAGCTTTTTCTCGTTCAAGTTGTCATGAATTTTCCTTCATAGATCAGCATAAATTGGAGTCTTTGACACTTTGAAAACCTTCTTGATGGTGTCCGGATGTGAACTCGAAAGAGTTTTCTATCAACACCTTTATCTCATTTTTTTTTGAAGCAAAGTGTTTGGCGCATTCTCACACGAAATCAGGTTCCAAAGCCGCCATTGGGAAAGTGGAGACCACATGAATAATTGCTTCTTGAGAATTAAGCATGTTTTTTTGACAAGATGTCATTGTTCTTTGAAGAAGTTCTGACATATCTTAAAAAATGCATTGCAATATGAAGATGAAAACATCTTCCAATGAGATTGGATCCATGAAAATTTTGGGACTTGAGTTACTCTGATGAATCCATGAGTGATGAGTGCTAGAAGTATGGATTAGATACTTATGAAACACATATGATGGCTGGAAATGAACTGGAAAACATATGTATTTGGGCGAAAAGGGCCAAAAATGGACTCTCAAGGGTGGATTGTAGTGGGTGAAGATCGTCTTTTATGTAATTGCTTTGAGGAATGAAGGTTGGGCACATGGGAATGCATGCAAATGATGATTTTTGACTTTAAAAGGGCGACCTTCGTTCAAAAAATAGGTTCTCAAGACACAATTAGATGTAAAGTGATTTACATGTAATTGTGACATGCGATTGGGTTCGGATGATGGAAATGCGCGTAAGTAAGAATGAAGAATGAGACTACATGTAAGTGTGGATGTATGGTGAGATTACATGTAATCACATGTGGAGAATGAGATGCAAAGTGCTATGGCATGTAGTGATGGATGTGGAAGGAAAAAATGCACTTGCATGAAATAGTGGAAGTTGAAGTAAAGTCAAATGCACTTAAGTTCTTGTGCAAGAACTTGCAACTTCTTCCAAAAGAAGAAAAATGAGAAAGCAAATGAACAAACAACAAAAAAAGCATAAAAAAACACATTTTTGATCTTAGACTCAAACATGTCAATAAGCAAGTTGCTTTCAAGTGCAAATTAGAATTTGGAGTTTGGGGAAAATCTAAATGTGTGAAAATGAGAGCTTTAATCATATTTGAAGGCAAAATGCACTTTTCATGAGATATCTATGAACAAGTATGCAACCTCAAGCTAAAATATGCAACAAAATAGCAAGATAAGCATGAATTATTACACAAGTTTGAAAATGTCCACTTACTTGGAGATCAAAGAGCGAAAATAGAAAGATTTTAAGACTTGAAGACCAATTCTCCTTGAAATCCAAACTTACAACTATATGACTTCCTCCACACTTGCAAGTAATGGATATTTAATGAACATTCAATGGTTGGATTTGGCATGAGAATGCTAAAATACGTGGTCAAAGATCACCAATACATGTGATGTTTTTGAAAAAAAAAAGTGTTGGGATGTGTCTTGCAAAAAGTGTGAACATTGAATCCTATAGAATAAGGCATTTTTGCTATGGGAATGCAAAAAATTGTTCATAGATGGCATACATATGGATTCAAACCCCAAAACGATCCATCTTTGGCCAAAAACGTGCTGCGAAACTCTCAAATTCTGGGTGTTTATGTAAAAATGTGATTCATAGAGAGCATGAAATGAAGCATTTTTGACATCTGAAGGCAAAAACATGTTCTTCAACAGCAAACACAAGGATCGCAAGGCCAAAACGACTTGTATTGCAGGAAAAAGTGATCAAAAGGCCCCAAATCTGGGCATTTTTCTCCAAAACAATGCTACAAAACCTCAAAATCTGCATTGTTTATTGCATGGATTTCAATGCCTAATGCATGGGAATGCACAAATATGCAAAACCAACCCCCTCATGGATTTCAAGCCATTATATGGGCAGATCTAAGCATTTTTTATGGAAAATATGTTTTTGGAGGAAGAAAACATGAAGTTTTTGTCCCTTGAATCTTAAAAAACGGGCTCTATCTTTGTCAATGCATGGAATAGATTGAGAGCACACTCTAGAGGAAGCAATGCATATTTTAAATAACATGAAATGGCTTCTTTATGCAAAATGCACTCTAGGACTGTAATGATATATTTTAAAAACATGCATTTGCCCTCAAGATGCAAAACACATTCTAGGAGGAGCAATGCATATTTTAAAAACTTATTATGATAACCCTTTTAGTGCAAAACACACTCTTGGAGGGTGATTGCATATTTTATAAACACTAAAATATGCAAGTCTCACTCTAGAAGGCCCATTGCATATTTTAAAATGCATGTATTTACATTTATAAATGTTTTAAAAATACCTTTTTAGTTGAAAAACGTGGTCTCTAGAGGCATTTGCATATTTACATGCAAATAGGTTAAAATTCATGTTTTGCACAACTTAAGTGATCAATTAAGCACATGTTTAAGTGATTTTTGAAGAAATATCACTCAATTGGGTCAAAAATAACATTTGCATAATAGAATTAACATATTATGAGCAAATATTATTTCAAAAAGTAATATTTAGCTTAGATGTTTTAAATAAAACATAAAGTTACTCAAAATTAAATCAAATTATATTAGTTAATAAAGTCATTGAAATGAAAAAATTTAAAAAACAACTCAACTTAAAAATATAACATAAAGTGCTTTTTACTTACTTTAATTGAAAAATGAAAATGATAAAGTAACTTAAAAACATAACATAAAGTGATTTTATATTATATTTTTCAAAAAGTGAATGTCAACGTTAAAATATAACATGATAGTTTAAATTATGCAATTGCATTTGGAGAATTCACCTTTTGGGCACTAAAATGGTCATATCTTTTGATTGCCAACTCCGATAAAGCCCTAAGGTATACTGAATCGAAGGGAAAACGAATCCAATGATTTGAGAAAAACCAAAATACCAAAAACTATCAAACACACAATCAAAAACAAGAAGAAAGATGTTGAAGGCTTCAAAAATTAAGCATGAGCTCAAAAAATAGACAAACTAAAAGGACTTGATGAAAGCTTTTAGTAAAAGGATTCATTATATCAATTTGAGTTGAATAGTTGATTAATGTTAGCCAATTAAATAATGAACTTACTTAGAGAAATGCAAAACTAAGTTGAAAAAGTTTTGTATTGTTACCTACATTTTGTGGTGACAAAATGTAGGACAACAGAATCTATAAATATTCATAACTTAGTAATATTCATAAACACCACTATCATTGTAATTGATTGCATCTTGATATAATGTTTTGCATTTTGGAGTTATTTACTCTTTCCAATCTTGTGTAGATTATTATAGTCATTATTTTATGTTTATGTTTTATTAAAATGTATTTATTTGTTATTTATTAGTATGTAATCATTAATTTTTGTTTAAATCTATTTTAGAATGGGGACATGACACTTTCAATTTTCCTTTGGCTAATCTAACCCTCTTTTGTCAGGGATATCATGACACTCAAAGTGGTTATTCAGTGCTTCAAATCCATTCAATTACTTCATCAGCATTCATGCTTCCACCAAACATTGGCAGTTTGTCTGTTACATCTCACTTCACTAACTTCATGGCATCTACAAAGGCCTTATGATCTGCAGGAAGTTCCACCAGTTGCCTTGGTACTTCTTCCTCTTCTCCATTTGTGTCACCTGCACAATCTTTGTCCCTATTCTTGGACTACTTGAGCTCTCCAAGTTTTGTTTCAAGCATTTATTCCACCAACTTCTTGATGGCCTCAGTGTTCATTGCCTTTGGAGGCATGATGTTAGTCTCTATTTCTTCTTCCCCTTCTAAAATACACTGTAATTAGATGCCAATATTGGCTCTGATATCAATATCATGTCGAGTGCGAGAGTATTCCTCAAGAATCCTTAGGGTAAGGTTCTTTGGTTTGTATTCTAGGCACCAATCTTGATCCTTATCACTCCAACCCTTCAAATGTTGATTTTTCTTCTTTAACCTTGCTCCTAGGTACCCCTCTAAGGTCCTCTCTTTAATAGAGCAATCTGATTTACAGCTTCTGGTAAAACCCCTTACAACTAACTCTTTCCCCCTAAGACCTTCTTAGTCAATTACTCCTCACTTTCAATTAGGATCTTTCAACAAGCATCTAGGGTGTGTAAGTGCCCCCTATATTCTTCATGAACTATTCTACCCATTCTGGATCACTTGACAACATACACCAAGGCACATTCAATGCCTTAGTGCGGCTAGGCCTAAACAAACCTAATATATTTAGCCCTCTGAACCAGGTACTTTGAGTTTTACTCCAAAACCACCTTAACAACGCCCCAAACAAATTTGATACTCGGATACCCTTTGTGAAGGACTAAGAAACTTCACAAAATGGGATTTGGGCTCTGTCATTTACCTGGTTAACCCAAATTGGGCTGAAATGGCTTATAAACCCTTGAATAGTGAGTGTTTGATGGAACTCCTACCAAACAAATTGATCAACACAAAGTGGCATTTGATTTGGTCTTCCCCATGTCTAAGGACATTAATCGAACACGTGGCACCCACACACCTTCAATGGTTTTGTAGCATCAACTTTCCCTTCAATTTTGGCTTGTCATGTATGAATGCCAAGCCTAGGGCATCATAGGAAAATTCAGTTTGTGTAGGTAATGACCCGAAACCAAGACCATTATATAGTACACTGAGTAACCTTTCTTTCTCTAAAGAACCATAAGATTTCTACGTTGGCATGTCAGGGAAGACTCATTTGTTTATGAAATCCTTGTTGTTTGTGCTCTCACATGCTAGTCCATGCAATTTCCCTTATAACTTCCTCTTTAGTCTATCAAATGGGTTCAAACTTCAAACCAAATGAAATGAGAAGCTGATCCAAAGGACTATCCAATCATGATCTTCAATTAATGGATCCAATGCATACCAGTATGCACCAACACAATAAAGGCGAGTAAAACTCAAAAAATCCTTGTTGATCAGCAACAAAACTCCTTTAATTGCCTTCGAAACTTTAGGTTACATCATTTTTTGATCAAAAGGCTTAAATCATACCTTGACCAATTCATTCAACCACATTTTGAACCAACCAACCATTGGAACTTTGATTAAGAGACATTTTGCAAAAAGTTATCAAAGGTGCACTTTGACAACTTTGCTACAAATTGACAACTTTTTGCAATTTAAGTTCATTTATGCAACTTGACCATACTTGACCACCTTTGCTCAATTTGGCATAATGGGGCCATTACAAGAATTTGATCATAGCCAAGTTACAAAGTTTGGGAAATTGCCTTATTATAACACAAAGAACATAAAAAATGGATTGATCCTTGATCAATCATGATGTGGGAGTGTACCCTTGCACCATTTGAGTCTTCGAACTAGTGATTTTGAATTGGCTTTCTAGCTTTGTTGGTTCTTGTCTCTTCACCTTTTGGCCTCAATTGTGGAGGTGCGAGCATGGTGGACTACACGCTCTCTTGCATCCCCATCATCCACTTCATCAAATGCTTCTCCATATCATGTCTCCGTCTTGTTGACCACTCCCTTCGTAGCCTCACCTTCAACACCACTCCTCACCCTGCTCGCCCCCTCGCCCATACTCTTTTCTCCTCCTATAATACAGACCATTTGATTTCCCACCTTCAACAACTCCCTGAGTTGTATTGTGGCTTCAGAACACACACCTCATTTTGGAATTCAAAATGGGGACCCCCTCTTTGCTCTTAGGGCGAGGGATTCCATTCTCTAGAATAGGGCACCTAGTCGGGCGCCTCGGTGAATAGGGTCTCCCTCTAGGTCTAGGTCATTGTAAGTTCCCCAGTTGATCAATCCAGAACAGAGTCTCGGTGAATAGGGTCTCCCTCTAGGTCTAGGTCATTGTAAGTTCCCCAGTTGATCAATCCAGAACAGAGTCGGCATGCGAGCAAGTCAAATTTTCACAAGTCAAACAAACAATTGCGAACATAGCGCACATGTGCACCACCGGAAGGTGCACAATATGCGCTCAAAAGAATCAAGTCTTGAAGACCTTAAGAGGTGTGCTAAGCACGCCTTGATAACTAGCATACCTATAAATACAAGGGGACCCCCACCATTTGCTAACCTTTTCAATTCTAGACCCCTAGTAACTGCTCCCTTGCACCAACACGTCTGCCTAGGTCTTGACTGCATCTTCATTTACCCAAGGTAAACATTCGGGGTCGCACCTGTGCATATGTGCACATGTGCACCACACCATGGTGGGTTATATACGTAGCCTACATATGTTAAGACCAATTAGACTTGCATAGCGCATGTTGCACACATGTGCTATATGCGCAATCTCTGCAGTATGTGCATACCCAGTTTGAAACAAGCCAAGGGCTCGCACCATGCGCACATGCGCAAGGTGCACATAGGCGCCTTTCAGGCACTATAAGCCAAATTTGTCAGTTTCTTCTAATTCGGTCAGTTTTTGCTAGTTCGGTTGAGCTTGTTAGAGCATTTTTTGGTTTTCTATTGTTGATACATTGACTTTTGTCACTTGTGTAGGTAAAATGGCATCATTTTCATCTTCCATGGCCGCAAAGATCACTCCTGAACCGGTGGCTTTAAATATCAAGGAGCACCGAAGAAGTCCAAATTCGAAGATAAACCTTAGAGATCCGCGACACCAAATTAGGGCATATTGATTGGAATGGATTTCTATTGCTGTGCAACAAACCCAAGGAAATATTAGCAATGGTGTTAGCATTGATCAGGATCGGGCTAGTGAATGCGGCTTCCCATCTAGTATCTGTGTTAATGTTATAATTTAGTTGGATAAATTATATTATTATATATATGAGATATATAATATATGACAAATTTTATATATGGAATAATTAACTTATATTAAGAGTGATATATATATATATATATATATATATATATTGATATTGTTATGTAACAATTATAATATATTGAGGGTATATTACTTGTGTTATAACTATAACTAATGTAAGTTAATATATTAAAGAGACATGCCTCTTTATTTGACATATATATTCATTCATATAGTAACTTGAAAAATACATAAAACATCCATAAGTGCTATTACAAGTTACAGAATAGTCGATCCTATTTCACTAACATGGTATCAGAGCACGTTCAATCTTAGGGATCTTTTGACATCCATAATGGTATCGAGCAGGAACAAGAGAGGAATACAATGCGTGGAGATATTATCTACAATTCTTTGATGTTATACAGTCTCAGGATACTGCTTTGTCCTTTTTGAAGTACGCCACAAGTTACGTCACTGCAACTTGGTTGAAATTGCCCTAACTCTGCACAACTCATCGAGGAGGGTCTTGAGTAAAATTGTATCAATCTGAAAACCTTGATCAGAGGGAATGTTGCTCGTCACAGGAAGTTGCACATTGCCTAAGAGAGCCAATGTCTTTGCGCTAAATTCAACAAGTTGCAATATGGCAGGGTTTGTAGGCAGTAAAGATATTGGAGATCATCGACAAATAAATGATAACATGTAACATTGAATGTTGCTATGGATGTCAGTGGAATCACCAAATATTTTGTATATATTACCAATGTTATAGGGTCTAATGTCAGAGATCGCAGAGGTTCCAAAGTCGGCATGACTTGGATCAGTTGAACGGATCGTGTTTATCTTGAGGCGATGCCTATGCTCGAGCTCATTGAATGTCACTTATTTCTTGAGTTAATCCATCTCATGTTTGTAGGAATCAAACAAGGTTTGAGGATATTGGTGCAATGTCGAAGTGGATCTATGAATGATTCAGCCTTGAGTCAAGATTGAAATCTGTATTAGACTTGATCATTGCTCAATGTTTTTGTGTTCCACCATTGAAAGAGCTGTGCCTATGGGCAATACAATGTGTCAATAACTTTATTCTTTGTAGAATCAGATGCAACATATGTTTTGTCTTGAAAATATTGTGTTGGAAAGGAAGGGGCTCAGTGGAACCACGTGTCTATGATCGACTTGGAATGACTAGTCGAGAAAGACTACTAGAAGATTGATTGGTGAAATGTTTGCTTGGTAGTTTGGAGTCAATGTTGGATGATGCTAGCAATCTATGCTCCACCCACCAAACCCCATCGAAAAAGAATGCTCCGACGGAATCTCAGCACAGAAGCAAGAGAATTCACAGACAATCATAATGCCCAAGAATAATCCCGACAGAGAGAATAATAACAATAGTAATGAAAGTATAGAATGGGATACAGTACTAGTGGAAGATAACAATAATGATCATGAGTATCCTCCTATAAGTTTAGATTTAGATGCGGTGGGGATGATTTTGAAAAGACTTCCTATTCCAACTTTAATGAGGGTGAAAATCACTTGCAAGTACTGGAATACAACGATATCGACCAACTCATTAAAATGAAAGTGGAATCAATAGGAAAGAGGCAGCCATTTTTTGTGATCTAGCATTAGAGCCACGAAATCACATTCTTTTGCGGGGATCTAAAGCGGTGGTTTGCAGTGCCTCTGTCGTGGCGTGGTTAAAGCAAGGCTCAAAACTCATTATCAAAATGGGAGATGTGCATTGTAGCAGAAGGTTTTTTTTTTCTTATTTGATTGTCACCACGAAGGGCCAATGTTTTTTTAAAAATATAAGAGAACATAAAGTTATATTTAAAAGGCCCATACTAAGATGTGAATAAGCAGGAGTTGGTGTCTAGATGGTGTGCATATTGAAAATGATTTTCTTTCTTGGAAATGGAGAAAGAAATGATGGTAAACAAGCATTATTTGATACATGGGCATGGGACACATTGCGAAAGCCATACCAATGTGACTTGAGTTACAAGGAGATAGGTTGTGTGTCCAAATATATGCAACTTTGATGGTGTATCTATATGTTCAATAATATAAGAGTGGGAATCTAACATTGTAAGGGGGAATGATAATCAATGTTATATTCCCACTTGAACCGTCCTTATATGGGAATAGAATAAGAAGTACTCAAATTGTTTAATTCTTACATGGAGGCATTTCCTGATTTGATGCATATGGACCTTCATTAGAACAACTTATATTATTATTGCAGATAAGTATTTATTATCCTCGGGTATTGCATGTATCTACTTATTGTAGTCTCTCTCTTATTTTGTATTTCTATAATTACTATAAAGAGTTATTTGCCTTGATCTTTTCCTTTGTCTCTGAGGATGTTCTTGCAGGAAAAGAAGATTGGTACATTAGGCATGCTACCAAATATTGTGCAGACTCAATCTTATGATAGTAGCTTCAAAGAAGCTATGATTTAGGATTCACGAATCATCTAACGATTAGGTTGGATAATGTGAGTTTCTTGAAGCAAATATCCTTGATGATTGAAATTATGAGAGGGAGTCCGATAGTTCATTAGAGGCAACCTTGGAGAAAGAGAGGGAGCAGAAAATAAAAATGCTTAAATCAAACTTTTGTTAATATTGGTTCAGAAGGAGTAGACCTTATTGATGGATTCAACAGTAGTCAAAAACTATAATAGCTAAAGGACTATGATTCATGGGATAAAGTCTCATGTATATAGGCTGGAAGGCTTTATGCTATCAGGATACCCATTGAACTAGGGAAGCATGAAATGACTTGCTTCCAAAAGAGGTTAGAACGATGATAACAAATTCAGAGGAAGTCTGACACTTCATCGGAAAGAATCTTGTGCTAAGAGGTTAAAAAAGTTGATATCAAACTAAGAGGGAGAAACCTTATTCTCTGATATGTTTTATGGTGAATGTTGTGACAACATCACTTGACAGTATTCATGGAGACTTCATGCAAACCTTTGATGTCATACATGTATGAGCTTGTCCCCTGTGTACATCATGAAGAAGTGACGACTTCTAAATGATTATCACTTGTATTAGGAGAAGTTGTTGTAAAGTGACGTCCTTACAATAACTTGTAGCATGATTCATTTTTTGCGAAATTGTTTAATGTAAAGGCTTTATCTTATAAATCAACAGCTAGACGGTTGATATCATTAATTTGATTATCTGCAAGTTGCTTGTATAGATATATTTTTGGTACATGGTGTATATCTTGCCTTGATATTCTGATAGGCCACTACCACATTGATTACTTGGTGGATATCATTTGATTGATATTCTGATAGGCCAATGCTCATTTTACCAAATATGATATCAAATAGTAATTGGTGAATATCATATGTTGATATTCTGATAGGCCAATACTTATATGATATCATATTCTAGAAATCTTCTGATCAAAGATTTCCTATATGTGTTATTTTTGAAATATTGCCTATGGTGTAATATCTATGTGTTTTATCCTTCTTCATTAGGAGGGAGTGTTAATGTTATAATTCAGTCGGATAAATTATATTATATATATGAGATATATAATACATGACAAATTTTATATATGGAATAATTAACTTATATATATATATATTGTTATATAACAATTATAATATATTGAGGGTATATTACTTGTGTTATAACTATAACTAATGTAAGTTAATATATTAAAGAGACATGCCTCTTTTTTTCACATATATATTCATTCATATAGTAACTTGAAAAACACATAAAACATCCACAAGTGCTATTACAAGTTACAGAATAGTTGATCCTTTTTCACTAAAAATCTGTTTAGTCCTTTGAACTAATAATGACTCTAGCTCACCATTATTTACCTACAGAGAAAGTGGTTAAGAGTGTGACGGGAGAAATTGTGTGGGATTTAAGGCCACGAAACATTGAGAAGGTCTTCCATCTACTGAGGGTATATCAATACTTGAAAATCACTTATGACATGGTAGACCGGTGGTAGAGGGAGAATAATTCTAAGGCAAGGGAGCCAGTGCAAGGGAAGTTCCTCATTGCCAGGCCACCATTGAACCAAAGAGGTGGAAAGGTTGACATGACGCAAGGGTATATGATTGACGATATTGGCTACTCTATACTCCTTTTGAGTAGGGCGATGCGCCTCCCAGCAGCAAGTCACCTAGAGACTTGGATTGTGAATTTCATAGAAATCATTAGAATAGGAAGAATGCCAATTGATTGGGCTATGATTCTTAGTGACAACTTAGATGAGCAGCTCATCTCAGTGAAGAATGATTTGCGATTCTACATGACCTCCTATGTCGTATACCTCTTAGCCGTTAGGCCAATAGATTATTCTGGTTTGGTCAAGAGAGTAAGCATGCAAGATGCAAACACCTGACCACACATAGTCTATCCTCAGCTCGTGAAGAAGAAGCTTCCCTTTAAGAGCCTCGAATATAGATTGGTGAATGATGGATTCATTTTTGCCACCATTCGATTTATTGAAGGGGACTATGCTTAAAGAATGTCAATAGAAGCAGTGGCTCAAATAGCACAAGTACGTGCTTATTTCACACAATTCAACACGTTCACCTATATCCAAGTAGCTAGTACCCTCTTATGCCCGAAAAAGCTCCTTCGTTATCCTTCAGATAGATTGTTACTATTGGAGATAGCAAGGCAACTTGCCTCAGCTTATGACAGAGTGTGGAAACAACACAAGAAGACATGGGTTTGGCTGATCACCATCAGAGTCGTCTAATTTGGATATACCTCTGAAGGCGTGGAACAAAGATACTCCTGATGTGATGGACCCATTATACTACAAGGACAAGATCTATGAGCGACCCATTATGAATGTAGAGATTGAGTGAGAGGAGAACGATGATATCCATCATAGGGACTGACATGTTGTACAATTAACCAAGGAATTGGTCAGGAAACCTTTCTGCTTGGATGTTTCCCACGCTCCAACTTTGCAAACAACTGCCCAACCAAAGAAGGGTAAAGGAACGAAAGTCACAGTTCCTACATACCCAGTGAAGTCACCAGTAAGGCCTAAGACAATACATCAGCACCAACAGGAAGTGGAGTACTTCTAGATTGAGAGGGTACAGAGTAATAAGAGGAAAAGGGCTACTCAAGAAAGAACTTAGCGGGATGAGCCTCACCAAGAATAGGCTCAACCAGAACAAACCCAGCCAGAAGAGGCTCAACCTGAGCAAGTAGAGGCTCTAGCAGAGGAAGCTCCTGCAACCCAAGTGGAGGCCACTTCATCTCTACCTAAGAGAGGTCGAACTGAGACAACGGTGGTGGGAGAGAAAAATAGAAAGTTGAAGAAGAAAAGTACTCTGTCTCCTCAGGTTCTAGAGACCATACTTGAGCCTCAAAATGAGGAAGAAGGGGAAGAAATTGAGTCTATCCCATTTAGTAAGAGAAAACGGTCGGGAAGAACCATATAAGAGGAAAGGAGGATGAGATTAATGGAAACACCACCTTCCATCCCAGAACAACCAATGCAAATAGAAGCCTTTGATCAAGAAAGGGAAGGATGGAATAAAGAGATGGGAGGAGATGGGATAGATGTCTTCGATATTTCAGACTTTGACTTCAAGTCGGTAGGCACGCAGATGGTAGGGGAAATGATAAGGGATACTCCTCAGAATGAACCACTTGGAGAGGATTGGGATCAGTTGCCTCCCTTAGCCAAAGGGCCACTTGGTATACTTCTTCCACCATCAGTGAACCTTCCATATGTGCCTCCTCCTTAGGAAGAATAGGAAGCAGCTACAGTACCTCCTCAAGTAACAGAATTAGAGAGATAGACTATGGAGGGAGATGAGTATGTCCAGTTACATATAGATGAAGTATCAAAAGAAGGACAAATTGCCGAGGAAGGAGAATAGATTCTTGTCAGAGAAGATTTTAGATCCTTGCCACAGGCGGAAACAGAGGCTCAAGCAGTAGTCCCAAGAGAAGAGAAGATTTCGGAATGAGGTGATAAGGAGAAAGGGCTAACTTTGGAACCAACATCATCAACTCAGTACAAGTCTCCCATGGGGACTACTCTAGCATGGCTGAAAAGGAATTTTTAACTTGCCAAAGGAGATATATGGAATACATGGAGGAGGGTATGATGGAGTTGATAAAAATATTCAAAGTACTGTGACATATTAAAGGTGATGCTAAGCGACGAGCCTTTATCATGAAGAACTAGAACGAAGATCTACTAGCACACATTGCCATCTTGCCTCCCAATGCGGATACTGAAGATATTTCTCCAAAAGACTATCAAATGAAGGAGATAGTGCTGGGAAGGCTCACAGTTGATGCGGCAAAGGTTCTTATCACCATGGCCTCAAGTAAGTGTTTACACACTTGTACTAAGGTGAGCAAGAGATTTTGGTATTAAGAAAGCATAATGAGTTGCTAAGAGGATATGTTGATGAAATAGTGGGCTCGATTAACCCCGACCAGCTAGAGGTTTCTCTAGAGAAGAAACATTGAGGAAAGATTACAAAAGAGAGTGATTCATTTTTGGGCGCTTGCAAAAAGGTTGCGTGATAGGTTTGAATATAGAGGGGTGCATATAATTGAAGGTAATTTGAACCTTCTACACAACATCCAGAGTAATGCCAACAAATTGGTCACAGTAATAAACCAAGATTTTGGGCTAATGGATGAAGTGCATACCTGCACCAACGATTTGGAAGCATTGAAGACTATCAAAGTTCAAACATATCGGATGGTGATGGATGTATATAAGGCAAAAGAATTGGATAAAATAGATGATTGGATTGAGAAGGTATCGACCGACAATAGAGTCATGGTAGGATTATGTGAGGATATTTAGGACATTTAGAACAAAGCTCCAAAGCAATTTTTGGAGGCAAATAAGTACTATAGTACCACCAGCATAGAGATTTTTGGGGATGAATCAAGAACTCATCTCTCTTCAGTAGAAATAGTAGTACAATAGTTCAGAGCACTGTTTGAGGCAACTTCCTCCGTAGATGATATTAGATAGATCTTCAAAACTGAAGAAGCACTATTGGAGTTAGATTCTAGGTTGGAAGGTTTTGCGAATATTAGGCTGGAGATTGGTAATTACCGCCAAGTGTTGTACAATAAGTATGTGTCCTTAGATTTGTTGGGAACTCAAAGAGATCACTGACATCATCCAAAAGTTCAAAATAACATATCTAGACATCATTTTAGTCCAAAGAGAAGAAAACCCAGATGTTGGAAATTGAGTTTTGACACTTAGGAAAATTTTGTCATTTTGTTCATTGCCAGACTGTGCGCTTTTCACAAAGGTGCACTTTTCACAAGGTGTGCCAAATCAAGAGGTGTGCTGACAATTTTGAAGATGAAGCAATGCACCGATAGTTAACTGGCAGTTGTTATTTTTGAGTATTCCATGCACTAGAAATGCGATTTAACAATAGTTCAACTCCCAAAAACACCTTGAGAAGGCCAAGCTTGCATTTTTAGAAGTCCTAGTGACTCCCAGATCATCTCATGGCTTCTTTCTTCCTATCTTCTTCTTTTATTGTTTCAAGTCATGTGAAGACTCATGCACCCATTAATTGATATAAACAAGGGCGGAGACCTACTTAGCACCATTTAGAGAGTCTGTTTATAATTAGCTTTATTTTATTAGTTTTTAGCATAGTGTTTGCATTAGAAGAGCTCTCTCCTACCACAAAAAGAGGAGAGGGTTTCTTATAAATACATGGATGTAATATGTACTCCAGGCTGATATTTTGATGCAACAATAAATACTATTGATGCTCTCATTTTGAGTGTAGTAAATCTTGCCGGAGTGTTATTTTTTTGTGAATTTACGTTCATGAATAATAATGGAGCTAATGGTTTTATTGTATTGTGATAACTGTGCGATCTTTTAGTTATGGTCTTTGCCTTATGTTAACAAATTCCGTTGTTGTGACGAATTGAAGGAAGGATCACTATTGTTCTTACATAGCGTTTTGTCTTGTGTGTGTGCACTTTCCGTGGCTGCACGATTTGATGAATCGTGAAACATCTTTTGGTTTTCATTAAAGTTCCCATTGATGATTGCATCAGTGGAGTTGAGGAAGTGTTGCTCCTAATTTTATTGGTTTCCTACAAGGTCCTTTTGACAATTTAGTTCGCAGACTTGTTGCTTTGGCTTATGTTCGTTAGGAATTTCTCGTTCAGTAATTTGCTTTAAATCTCTCATTACTAGAGATCTTCGTTATTTGCTTTTCAAACACTTGGTTAAAATATGAATTTATATAGTTGCATTGATAAGAAATTGCATTCATCATAAAACGGAAAATACAAAAATAAATTGGTTTTGTGCTTACTTTTCATCAAAGTTGTGTAGAATTGATAGATACCAGCAAAGGCCTCCTTGTGAACATTCACATTTATCTTCGATTGAGCTACCCAACAGGTTGAAAAACAACCATCCGAAACCTTGGAGTTGGTCATTGATCAGCTTTTTAAGAGAGATTTGCAATAATTTATGTCGTTAGCATCGTGCAAAATGACCACTCAACAAGTTGCCCTTCACTAACACCTACTATACTCCGACCATGTCTTACAACCTTGCCATTGCAATCCACAAGTCTACCATCCTCTCTTCCCCCTACCGATCCATCTCGTTCTCATGTAATTCCTGGGGCTCATGTTTGTGCTTACTTAACCTTTGGTTTGATTAGGATTGTAAGTCCTTCCACTGCACGGTCCACATTTCCTTCTTCTCCCAGATCCCTTCATTTCCCTAGCTGAGGATCTCTTATTGCTGCCTTTCTCGCTGCAAGGAGCGCCTATTTTTTCTTTCACAATGTAGATCCCTCTGTTCATCCCTCTTGTAGTCCCCCAAGCTCTCTTGGCATACCCTCTTCGCTTGACCTCCCCTGCCCCATCCACCTTGAATCTTTTCGAGCTAGTCTCTTACACCTACATCCTTTAGGACATCCCTGGTTAGCCCCCCTTCTGCCTCGCCCCCATCCTGTTGCCATCTCTATACCTTCACTAACGTTTGTGAGACTATTAGATCCATGAGCATTTAATGAGGAAGGGTTCTAGGAAAAACTCTTTAGGCTGGTTATTTGAGTCTTGTATTCTTTCTTCACTATGCTCTTCAACAGAGTGGTTTGAATTGGTTTAGCCCCTTCTTTGTCACAACACAACATCCATATGATACACAAAGTTGGGTCGGCTCTGGACTTTGACTACTACATGAATCATGGTTAGGCACATCTTTGCCAAATTATATGCTACTGTTCGCACACCATTCTATCCAGGGAGCTTGATAGATAACATTGTTGTGCAAGGGGCTAGATCGAATTCAGGAAAAACTTCCAGAATATGGATCACATTCTATCTTTGTGCTATCATTGAGAAGGCTTGGCGCCGCATGGCGAAAGTCTTTTGTTGGTTCGTAGACTTTCGCATATCTTTTGATTTCGTCCCTAGGGCGACTTTATTTCAGAGACTTGGAGACATGAGGATTCCAAAGATTCTTTTGGCTACCATCTTGAGGCTCTATGTGTGTGTTGTTGGTCAGTACAAGACTCTAAAGGATTTCTTGAACCCTATCTAGAGTACCATCGTGGTAAAGTAGGGTTTTCCACTTTCCATTACTGTTTTTGACATCTACATTGATGAGCTAGAGGCCTTCCTTCGAAACATCTCACTTTTGACAATGGTTGTTACTTACACCAGATCATGATCTCCATTCTTCTTTTTGTTAATAATGTGAATCTCTTGGCCTCCTTTGAGGGCCTCCAATGTCTCTTAGACGGGCTAGCTCCTTCCGTAACTTTAGACAACTTGCGGTCAACTTGGGTAAGACTTGAGTTATGGTCTTCAACTGTTTAAGGACCTCCCATTTGCACTTCTTTCAGGGAAAGGAGATTGAGATCTCATTTACCTACACTTATTAAGGCGTCTGATTCTTCGGATCCCAGTATGAGGTCGTCCATGCAGCCTCGTGTTAATAAAGGCTTGGGTTGCCTTTCTCATCTTGAGAGATAGTGTTTCAGACATCACTTCTAGGACACCATGTCCACGATGGATTTTATGGATTACTTGATCAAACCGAGTGATCTCTATGGCTCTATGGTTGTAGACCCTCCCTCTTGGCTTCAGATTGGGCTTTGGTTGAGCGTGTTTGTCCTCTTCTCCTTTGGCGCATTATCAGGATTCACCAGACTACCCTTACTAGCATAACCATCTTTGATTTGACTTGGTTTCATCTTCTTCATTGTTTCATCAATTCTGCGAAGGGGCATCACAGATTTTGTTACTTAGCATATCGTTCCTCAGAGGCAATTGTGGTGACCAATCCCACTAGTCGAGCTCGTTGTTGGTATGCTTAGGCGTCTGTTCTCCTCAGGTCAGTGGGCATTGATATTGATCACCTCCCTTGCTTCCAATACTTGTTGGACACTCCCTACTCAACAGTAGCTGAATGCACACACCAAGATGGATAGCTACAGTAGATATATCCACATAACTTGGGTTGACCCCGGAGAAGGACTTCGTGCTAAGATGGCCTTTTATGCTGAGTTCTTCATTCACATTCAGGATAGGGTTATCTTGTGTCCCTATTATATTGAGTGATGTTGGACTCATGCCCTTTGTACTCCTTTGGGTTCCTTTAGAGTCGACTCTCATCGTCTTCTTATTTTGACCGATCACCATATTGTGAGAGAGGATTGGATATGCCAACTATGTGACACAGGTGTGGCAAAGAATAAGTTACACTTTCTATTCCATTTCCCCATCTATTATGAGATCCATGGGAGGTTCTATTGCCTCTTCAGGGATTATCGATCCTCTACCTCCTTTAGACACACTGATCAATAATGCCTGGTTCTTTTCCTCTAGGAGGCTACGCATCTTTGTGACCACACCTTTCAACTCTACTCTCCCTCAAGACATGGTTTTGATCACCTCATCTCCTCCTTTATTCTAGCCACCCCAGTCATAGGCTCCAGGCATTTGTTAGACCCTCTACTACAATTTATATCACGTCAGTGAGACCTTGCAAAGACCACACACCTTGGCAGCAACTACCTGCCCCTTGTTGCTCTTTGAGACAGTCCTAGACTCTCTCACCTTGATAGTTACCCTTCTATTCTAGGGAACTTCTTGGTGGCCAAAAGCTCTTTGTTGGTTGTCCTTGTTCTCTCCTTGCTCCGACCCTTGGTGTTGTATCTCTTTTTCTTTCCATTTTTCTTCTGGTTGTTCTTTCTTTCCCTGGACACCATTTGTTGTTCATGTTAAGGGTTGCCTCTTGGATGTAACTTTCAATCCTATAGACCCTTCGTGGTCTCTAGTTGGATACTAATAGTTCATCTTATCTTATCTCATTAGACTTGAGTTTTCGCTCATACCTTTCTTGTTAGTGTACAATTTCCATTGTTATGTTTAATAACATGATTATTCAACAATGTATGAATTTTCCATATCAAGTTTCCTTTTCCTTTGTGGGTAATTATTTTTGTCAGTTGGTTGATGGTTCTGTTCCTCCTGGTAACTGTGGAGCCTTTTAAATATGTTGTGTATTGTGAAGGAAGGTAGCATGGTATGGTCAAATTAACTATAATCCTCGGCTGACCATCGCAAGTCTTCTTCTTTGTAATAATTCAGAAGCATATAAAGATATGTTTTACTCCTATTTTTAGTAGGGATTCCTATCTTTATTATTATTTCATTTATCTGATCTACTAGGTATAGGAGTAATACCCTTTACCTACATACTTCTTCCTAAGCATTTTCAATCTTCATTGTTGGGTAACTTCTAGCATATATCCTATCAAATTTGGTGGTGTGGGCTTACCTTGAGCATGGTACTGTATACTAGTCATCCCAGATCCTTGATCCTTATCATTATTCTTTCTCATTAGGATTTCTTGTTCAGGCTTTCCCTTGTCAAGGTACCTTAATATTATGAGCTCCTTGTCATCTCTAAAATCGGAAATCCAAACTCTCACCATTTCTTATTGTTCACATCACTTACTCTAGGCACATCTCAAAGTGCCATTAATGCTTAGTCTTCAAGGTACAGATCATCGTGTATGTTTAAGGATAAAAATAGAGAAAAGGGCCTTGTTACCAATAATGCAGTTGTTAGATTTCAGAAATATGCTAGACCTCACACCATTATTGTAAAAGACATTTGCAAGTCACATGAGTCACATCCTCATGTCTTTCAAGTAGAAACCTACATACATAGGTGGAATTTTGTGTGTGATCCGAGGGAAAGTGACCCTAGATAAGAATGGGTGTCCTTAATGGCATACTATTCTTGTTTTCAAGGACTTTCATACAAATCTCAACATTCTTTTTCGGGATATTAAGGGTCCTAAGTCTTGATGGAGGATGATTATGAGTAAATACAAAAAACCTTATTTAGGGAGATATAATGAACCCTTTTGTTCGAACACCCAAATTTAAGGACAAAATCCATGGATTTATAGATAGTTTGAGGACAAGACACTTAATCGCACATGTCATAGGATGAAACCTCTCCAACTAGAAGGATGATCTCAAAGTTCATGTCAGGTTTACCAATTGTCGTAGGGGAAATTTACAAGACTCAAACAAACTAGTTAGTAGCACCAATTTATTCAATATGCTAAACTAACAAATTCATCAAACCCTACAAATAACAAAATAAGAAGCATATTATCAGAAATAAAACACACAAATGAATGCATGCAAACTGACTAATGCTCCAAGTTTTTGTCACTTCCCTTCATTCACATGAGGGATTGCACTCAGCTGTGAATCAAGCAACACCTTGACTCTGAACTCCGAAAAATGATAAAAGATATGATTCAAATGATAACAAATTGAGAGAGGTTCGATGTGAAAGTGAGTGATGAAATTATGAGATAGGAGGGTTGTTTATTTAGATTTCCAGGAAATCCATAAACGATTGAGATTGATTCGGGAAAATCACTATCAACGGACAAGGATGAAAGAGATTGGAGGAATAATTGGAAAGTTACCAATTTTAAACAAAAAAAAAATAGAAGATTAAATCTGAGATTTTTTCAGTTTTTGGAGAGATAAAGTTTCCAAAAATTGAAAGTGGAAACTTTGGCATCATTTCTGATTTTGGATTTAAATTTTTTTTTTTTTTCAGTTTCTGAGGATTTTCCAATTTCCAGAAATTGTAATTCCTCATAATTTAGATTTTTAGATTTTTAGAAGGTTTAATTAAATAAAAAAATTCAATTAAATTACAAAGGTGATATTAAATGAAAATTAATGAGAAATTGATCGAAATTGAAATTCAAAGAAATAAAGATGAAATTAAATTAAATTTAGAATTTAATTTAATAAATATGAATAATTGGTTAGTTTAAATAATCAATATTTATTAGTTAAATTATAAGAAATTGAATTGAGTTAACTGATAATGATAATTTAATTAAAGGTTAAATAATTAAATAAAATTAATTATTTGATTAAAATTAGATAATGATTAAAGGATGCAAAAATTTGATTATAGAAGAAATAAAATGATTAATTAATGATTTAGAATCCTTAATTAATAGAAGAATAATAGTGTATTAAGTCTGAACACGTAAGTAAGTCCATTTTTGGGTGTGCACAGAAACCTCTCCAACTAGAAGGATGATCTCACTCGAAAGTCCTATTCAGGATTTCATTGTGGCGACTTTTATGTATTTGAGTTTGATTGACTTATACATTTCATTTCCAATTTTTATTTTGTTGTAGCAATGTTTGGTAATAGATACAAACCCATTGCATGTAAAAAACAAGCTACAATTTATGTTACATTTGTGAACTAGATTTGTACCTATCAATATATAATGTCCCCAGTCCTATGATGCCTCAGAAATTTGGAACAATTATCTTGACTTCTTGAATCTCCTTTGTAGTATGATATTTGATTCCACTTTGTAACTTATAATACAGATAAGGGTAACAAATATTTGATTGCCTAGACGATACTTAATAACATAACTATATCTGGTATAGCTTAGATAGGATGATCTGACGACTTTCCCTTATCTGACAATGGGACTATGATGTGATATGATTTGATAAACACTTGATTGAATTTGCTTTCTCTACTGCGATCTTAGGAATATCCTTTTAGATTATGTTGTTCAAATTTTATTTCAAATTGATATGAATTTGGCACTCTCTTCGTGACTACTGTTTTATTCCCCCACTGTAAATTTGTACTACGTATGCACTCTTATGAATATTACCATTGCTTGAATATTCAAATGTTGCTTGAATTTTCAAGTGTTGATTGTAATTTTGAATCATATTGGGGTTGACTGTGCATTTGTTATAAGCTGACTGTATTTCTCATTTGAACGGACTCTAATATAAAAATTGTTGAATTCATTCATTCCTTGGACGTTGTTTTATGTTCTTTATCCCTAATTGTGTGCATCCTAACCTTGAATAGCTACTATTCAAATTCAGCGATGCAAGGTGGCTAAGAAATAATCTGGAAGTGTTCAATCTGCCATTGGTTGAATCCCAGCACTGCCTAAATTGAATGAACATGTGTATTTTGCTTGATGAATCACCTTTCCCCTAAGTATGTTTTTGTAAGTAATTTTTGTGTTATGTATTAGCTTTTTTTCTCTTCCCATGGTATTCTTTGGGCGTTCCCTCCTTATACCTTTGCATAGGAGGGGTTGTGGTGCTACTGTTTGTTGCTATCCTTTGCGCTAATGTTTGTTGCTATCCTTTGTCTCATTAATTCTACCGCTCTATTATTATATATATTGTCATATATATACATATGTGATACGTTATGATTGAGTCGTAATTTTGGAAAATTAGGATCTCCATGCACTAATGCCAAAAATAAATATTATTACAGAATTGCCTATCATTAGCCTTATCAACTACAAGATGCCAGCAGAATGTGTACGAGTTTGTGTGAATTCACACATCCTTAGTAGCATTACTGCATACCTGCGAATTTAAATGGAAATCAAGGGCGTCACGTGTATGATAGAATTCCTCCAGAAGTTATCATTTCGCAGAGCGTGCCTGTACAAGACATACTCACTGAAGATGGCGTCAAACTTTAATATTGCTGAAAATACAAAGCAAATTTCTTATGAGAGAAAAACCTCTGAACACTAATCCAATGATAATAAATAATTCTGGAATAAGATATTAGTGTTTTGCCTTCCGTTTCACATAGGAAGTCACTACGTATAGTAGATCACTTGCATATTACTAGTTAGAGGAAGAAGCATGTTTGAAGGTTCTATTTGCAGATAATAAATGAAAGGCCATTTCATACCTGTCAGATGTCGAGCAGATAGAAAAATAAGTGAAGAACATGGTGAATATGTGTAACAGATGATGAAAAGCAAATTGGTATTATTACAGTAAGCCTGGACAGAGCGTACAGATTACCAGATGCTTCCTGTATAACAAAAATAACATGTGCACGGGTATGAAATCATATTATTGGTTTCTTAGACAGTCAGTTCAGATGATTATTAAAGACGATGGCTTGGAGGAAATCGAAAACTTTAAGATTAAATTCGATATGCACAACTCATAATGCATTTTCAGGGCAATTCTTCTATCACGGCAATGAAGAAGCAACTAAGCTATACAAAAGAATAAAAGGACCATCATGTATAAGTCGTGTAAGTAAGGGAATTCAAATAGAATCTCCAAAAGCCCGCTATTGAAGAAAGAAAAGATTAATTATAGACAACAATTCTCAGCAATAAAAAAACGATGAATGAAATAGAAACAACAAACACAAATGAAGCTGTTGAAATAATAATATAATTATCGACGATTCAATAAAGGAAGCGATTGACATATCAGTAAACAGAAATGCCAAATGAGATACATGTCCATGTCAGCAATTAAGGGAAAAGTTGAGTGATTAATGGTGTCTTCTATATTGAAGTCTTTATGGCAGTGTAACAAGTCAAAATTGAATGCCAGTCATTGTGGATATCCAAAGTGAGTGTAATCTCACAGCTACGTGAACAAAAAAAATTGATTGATGTTTTAAAATAAACTCAAGCACTAGACGAAACTATTCGACAGCCTGGTAAAGTTAACACATACATCCAAAAGTAGTAAGAGTATGAAGAATATCGAGTCATCTATTTGTGGTGCCGTCAATGGAATTATTCAGCGCAAGGAGTATAAGAAACAATCGAGTCTCCTCGAGACAACAATCAAAAAGATACCACATGACAGATAGCAAGGGACATTGGAGTCTTGAAATGCCTGTGAAGGGAAGCCCGATAAATACTATGCAAAGATACTAGGCTATAGCAAATCAACAAATATTTGACACCGATATAATCTCCTAAGTCTGACTCACGCCGTCGATGCAAGAAGAATCAAATGTAGCAAAGAAAACTTTTGGGCATTGAACACCGAAAATCTTCAAAGGGATCGAACATATCACTGGGTATAGCAGGGACAAATATCATGAAAGAAGTGTTCCAAAATAATATGCGATGACCATAGGAGAGACCAAGGTGACGGGCTAGCATTAGAAATACTTCTATCATCGACGTCAAAATCATCTTGCATAGTCAGCGGGAAAAGAGCAGATAGCATTATGCTAATAATAGAGCCAAATTGGTACCCCGGGGACTTCCAAGTAAAGACAAAGAAGACATATAGCAGGTTAAGAAGGAAGATAACTGCTACTGTTATGATCTATGATTAATGACTAAACAAATTGCAACTAGCTAATTTGAATTATGTGTTATGAAACGGTATGACCACTTGTACTCACATATGAATACAAGATGCAAAGACCAATAAAAGGAAGCAGTCAATTAGATCTATAAAGAGAAGTGAGTGGTGTAAGATGAACTAATATATTATATAATATATTATATTTTGATGATTAATAAAATATTTTTGTTTGTGTTCACTTGAGGTAAAGAAATAAATTACAATTTTGATTTGTCCTTTGTGATCAGTAAGGCGATTATTGAATTATTCTTGACAATCATTATTCATTAGATCCTTCATAGCATTGTTTGTTTGATAATCAGGGATAGTGTGAAATGTATAAGTGTTTCTTCATCCATGTCTAATTGGACTTCCCTCCAAAGAAGTTAGAATCCTTTTGGACTGACGTTGAATTGCATATGTGATTAATTTTCTACATTTAGAACATAGGAGCAATTGATGATATTTTGATGTATATTGTCCCATAAAGTTGTACATAAGAATTTTCATTATGGTAGACTCTATTGCCCGAATAAACAAGGCATTGGTCTTTGGAATCATTGAAAGACAATCATCAGACTCATAGATGAAGTTAATGATTCTTTTCTGTATCTCTTTGCAAGCATCAACTCAATTATTGATAAAATTTTATATGAACATTTAATCATTTCAAGCATTCATATATCTTTATTTTGATCGAGTTTAAGGATTTTGCAAACTTAAAGACTCACAAAGTTTAAATTTGCTATAGAAAAGCTTTAAACCAAGTGATTAGGGTTTAAGATGAAGATTTACCCACCTAGGGTTAGCGAAGCCTAAAGTGTAGGGAAAGTGAATCAAGAGATTATTCTTGTTCATTGCCACAATTGATTGAGTAATTTGTGGTTTGGGGAACCAACCTATCAAGCAATCATAAGTCGTATATTGTAATGTCCCCCATGATATTAAATAATTTAATTTTATAATTATGTATTTATAGCCCCAAAACTTAATTTTAATATCTCTTGGGTCCTTCATATTTTATTGTTGGTAATATCTTTGGTTATGTCGGCATATTTGTATTCCTTTGGAAAGTTCATCGAAGCCCAATTTAAGGTCAAGTCTATTGTAGTTGTAGGTATGTGATTTGGATTTTATTTGTATGTGCGAATTCCAGTTGGAGGTTCAACTTGTTTACCATTTTGAAGGTGAAGAATCTCGCTACTTGGCATTTGCACTTTCAGTGGGAGTCACTCCTCACCCTATTTTGCTTTGCTTCCAAATTAGTGAAATTGGAAGTGTTGTCATTATTAATCAGAGCATCTCTTAAATGTGGAATCCAAGTAATTTTGTTGTATTGATCTTCTTACTATCTAGCATAAATATTATTGTCATTACCAAGATTGTGGAATTCATCTGATTCTACTATATGCTAGGGACCAAACATTTGTGGTGATTGTATTGGTTGCCCTGCAAAGGCTCATCTATTGTACGAACACTAGTCATGACAATCACATTGTTTTTACTTGTTGTACACAGGAGGCATTGTTGATTGTATAGTGACAACACTGTACGAAGGGTAGGGTCTAGTCTATCGCATGATTGTGGCAAAGGAGTGTTGTGGGTTTTCCTACCACTCACTGTACACCAATTTTGGATTAGGTTGTATGGGTTTTGCAGACAAGAGAAGGGAGTTGTTCAACAACCTAACCATATGTTGGGGCCTCAGTGATGTACGGGCATCTGTCGTCTGTGTGCTTCATCTATTTTTTCTTTTGCCATCACTAGAACGTTACATATAGACTAATAAAATTTGATACACGTTGTGGCATATATACATAATTAGTATTTATAGTGTATTGAACATCTATTTATTTATTTCGTTCATACTATTGATATATATTATCATCATTATAGAGTAATGATGATATTTGGTATATTATCATTGATTATTTGTATTTATTAATTAATAAATATTATCATTTCATTACTTTATTATAGTAGTTAATAATTTAATATATTATGCTCTTTAATAAAATATATCATATTATGATTACTTAAAATAAATTGTATTTATTATAATTTATTTGTCTATTAATTTATTTTTATATTTTATTATTAAATTCAATTTTAGAAAGGGGACATTTTGATGTGTGCAATTTATGTTGTGCTACTCTGATATCCATCTTAAATACAATAATATCTAAAATGGCAATTTCAACTTGATGTGAGAACTATAATATATTTACAAATGTAACTTATGAAATTTGAAGATCATTATGCTCAATTTGAAATACTAATTTGAAAATTGAACTTTTCATGATACATTGTAGCATTTTCCTTCTCTTTTATTGAGTGGCTTTGTCATGTGATATAGAATCTCTTAATTCTCTTTCAAGAATTTCAACAGTCACTAAGAAATCTTTGATCAAGATTCCACAGTTGCCAAGAATGTCTCTTAATCAAGCTCTGACACTCACCAATATCGTCTCTTGATCAAGCTCTAACACTCACCAAGAATGTCCTTGATCAAGCCTTGACACTCACCAAGAATGTCTAAATCAAGTTTTGGCACTCACGAAGGCTGTCTCTTGATCAAGCTATGACACTCACCAAGAATGTCCATGGTCAAGCCTCAACACTCGCCAAGAACATCTAAATCAAGTTTTGATACTCACCAAAAATATCTCTTGATCAAGCTGTAACACTCACCAAGAATGTCCTTGATCAAGCCTTGACGCTCACCAATTAGGTCTAAATCAAGTTTTGACACTCACCAAAAATGTCTCTTGATCAAGCTGTAACATTCACCAAGAATGTCTTGATGAAGCCTTGGTGCTCACAAAGAACATTTGATTCTTTTCTCCAATTTTTAATTTTTACTTATATCTTTGGTCAAGTTCTCCAAATCTACTTTAAAAAAATTCAAATAATTAAAGATTTTAGATCTTCTCCTACATTGCATGATGGCAGGACCATGCTCTGACACCACTGAATAAAACTGGAACAACATAGCCTTAAAGGATATTCCAAACATTAGAGTAGAGAAAGTAATTTCAGTAAAGTGTTTATCAAATCATATCACATCATAGTCCCATTGTCAAATAAGGGAAAGTCATCAGATCATCTTATCCAAGTTATACCAGATATAGTAACGCTATTACGAACAAGTATCCTCTAGGCAAATAATATCTATTACCCTTATCTGTATCTAGTTACAAAGTGGAATCAAATATCATAATACAAAGAAGAATGGAGAAGTCCAGCTAATTGTTCCGAATTTCCAAGACATCATAGGACCGGGGACATTACACAATGAACACAAAATAGTGTTTGTAATCTGGTTGTGTTAGATTTCCATAGAACACCGAAGTAATGTTTGTAATATAGGTGCGTTAGATTTGGGTAGAATATTTAACTTTGCAACTTATCTTTGTTTGTGAATCCAACTTGTAATATTTGGGTTTAGTGTTATCAAGTAAATGCAAAGAGAAAATTTCCCGGTTCGTAAACAGAAGACTGGTTGAATTTTCAAACTTGAAATGTCTTTTTCTAAAACATAGAAGATTTTAGATGATATTTGCATTAATATTTTGTGGGATAAAATACACAAAAGCTTATTTATTGATTAGTCCCAATCGGATCAATTATGTGGTTGATATGAGTTGCTTTCTTGTCTACATGTAAAATCATGGTTTATTTTCATGTTGTATGTGGTGTGCGTTTACTCAACATGTTTAGACATGGCTCTGTATTATTCTTTTATTGTGTTTGTCCAATGCTTATATTGATTGTCTTGGTACATTTTGCCAATTCATAGGAAGGACATATCAGGAGCAAGCTTCATAAAATCTTTCTATAGTAAGGTGATAACATTGCAGGTAAATATTTCCATGTTTTCATTAATAAGATAGATAAGGGTAGGCTTTGGTTGAAACTTAGTAAATGATATCTTATTATAAAAGAAAGGTGTTTTGTCCTTAGTCAATGCGTACAGTATGCTTCTTGAGATTAGTGGAAATCACATTGGAAAACTGGAAGTGGTTTCGATATTTTCATAATCTCTATATATATTTATATCTTTTTTACTCCAATTTTAAAATTAAGTAAAACACATACATTTCATATTGTTCCGCTGTTATCTGAAAAATGATAAATACTTACACAACTTATAACAAAACCTCACTATCATTTCAACCAAAAACTTGAGTCAAAAACCTGACTCCAAATAATTTAAAACAGCAGCTTGAAACGCTCACAAATCTGTGATTGTACAGAAGCACACAAATCCTGGGCCTCATAAAATCTTCATCAAACAACAATAACAATTCCTGTGCTGGGATGGGTGAGAGTGATTCTATTTAAAGCTGTGATTTGGGTTTAGAAAACACAAGGATCTTAAGGTATCAATTCTTCAGATGGTATAGTGCCTTCAGCAAGGCAAACCAAAGGATTTGAGTGTCAGAAATTGCGCCTCCATCAGGAGCAAACTTAAATAAAACTCTATAGAATACAAAGACAAATTAATGTTTATATGCTTCACTTCCTTTGTCATGGCCAAAGTTTTATGGAGGCCACGACTGCCTTAGATAAATAGCTGCTATTAAATATTAATTAAAACTTCACAATAAGTAACAATCACGACTATTGTAATGTCTCCTACTAGGGAGATCTCGATAATTCCCAATTAGTACATGAAATTGTACTCTTTCAAGTTTCTAATTTTGTATATCTTCATTATCATAGCATTTCATACTCCATATTTGATGTTGATATATTATATCTCTATCGTCTTTCCCTTACCATGATATCATTTATCTAATCTTTCCATATAGTTGTATTCCCTTTCTTCATATAGTCTCCTATTGATCATTACAGTAATAATTCTAAATCAGATATTTCTAACTTATATGTTTAGTGTTGATTCTCCTCAATCAATACATTGATACTCTCGTGTATATATATATTCCCATAGATTTCCTCCCTCAATATGTTGGATTTATTAAAGATCTATATCGTTTTCGGATTGTAATACTGTACATAGAACGTAATTTTCTTCCTCATTCTTAACTCTTAGCATTCCTATCTTTTGTAGTAGGGGTATTCTCCTCATAGATTACATGCAACTCAAATTGATGTCCTTTGGCTAACTTGTAATACACAATATCCTCTGCCAATTCCAACGCTACTTGGTAGGATTCTATATTTCTTGATGGATTATAATATTAAGAGATCTTTGTTCTTGATAGAAGTGATAATCATTATGATAGAAGTTTTTGTACTCCATTGATGGTAATTTGTAAAGAATCGATAACTTATTATTACTTTTATTATGTTCCACTATTGATAACAATTGATATGAGCTTCTTTCATATTACTGGGTGTATATGCGTAAATGGAAGACATCACCACAGGCACTGTCCTGATGTTGATCATTGTCAATTTCTTTACATGACCACCCTTTAATATTTTTGGGGCTTTTGTCCAACTTGGTTGATGATCTATTGGTATATATTCCTCAGTCTCTCCTATGCCATTATTGTTCCTCACAGTCGCCCTTGTGTGCCTTCTGCCGAGTCTATGCTGGATTAGATGTTTTTCCTTTCTGTCCGTTGTGAATCAAGTATGCCTCATTAGAAGTTGCTCTAAACAGGGCAGGTTTGATGAGGATAAACACATCAAAATCTTCCCTTAAAATTATATACTTTCTCTCGGTCATATTAAGATAATAGTTAGGACTTAGGTGCCTATGATTAGCTGTTTATTTCAGATATATGTTTGCAATTCTACGCCTGACAGTGACTATTGAATGGATAATCCAATCGCTGGTAGATAATTTCTCTTTTTGATTTCTTTTATGTGCTAACGGTATCTATTATTATTTGTTGCTTGTAATGTTGAATGTGATCTCCCTTGTTATTGCCGATGAACTCGTTGTCGCTGACTAGGTATCTACTGTCGACTGGATTTAAATATTGGAGTTTGACGAGTTCCTGATTTTTCTTCTTATTTTCCAGTGCTCTCCACAATAGCCATTGATGGTTCGATCTGGTTTGTAATTATTGATTGTATGGGTTATACCTTTCCAATTTAGGAACATCTTTTGTTCTTATCCTTTATCTCTTGAATGTGCCAGGGTCTCAAAATACAAACTCTGTATTTGAAATAATTACTCCTGCCTATACTTTGTTTCTCTGCTCCTATCTTCAGTCTCTCCTTCATGATGTTTTCCTCTATTCACTGTTTAACTCCTTTCTTTAGTGTCTCTTCTATGATCCGTTCTCAAATGGTCACATCCCTTACGATTTAGTAGATATGTTTTTATTTGAACTTATTTAAATACAATATATATTATATTTAGTTATTATCTATCTTATTTAATTTTATAATTAATAATTTTTATTTTTATTTTGATATTGTTATTTATTCATTGAATCTGCTTTTGTAGATCAGATATTACATTAGATTATATATAATAATTTGGATGATGATATATTATTGAATATTGTTTTTATTATTATTATTTTAATTAATATTATTATTACAAATATAATTATATTTTATTTATTTATAATTTTTAATCTAATATTTAACCATATTATTATTAAAATCCATCTTAGAAATGGAGACATTACAATCCCTCTGTCATATCCTTTTTTAAAGATAAAATTTTAAGAATAATTAGATATTAACATGTTATTCAATAAATAATGATAATAAAATTAAATTAGAACTAATACTAAAATATAAAACTAAGAAATAAATTTTTAATCTATATTATCAATGAAATAATATTTAGTATTTTAAATAAAATAATAATAGTACAATGAATATATAAACAAATTAAATAAAATACAAGAGATAATATTGTAGAAAGTATGTTAACTTTCTAAATAGAATTTAATAATAAATAATAATAAACACAAATAAGTAAATAAATAAACAATGTAACATTGAATAATATAAATTAACTAAATCTAATGAAAAGTCAAGAAATATTTAACAAATAGACATGGCTCCTTAAAATTAAGATATAAAAGGGAGGAGAGTTTATTTTAGAGAGGGAAAAAAGAAGAGAAAAGTAGGATTTCGAAAAGGAAAATTGGAAGAGGAAAGTGATATGAAAAGAATAAGAAAGTGACTTTCTAAAAAGGTATCAATGATATTGAAAGGATGTGAACCTTTGAAAGGATCATAATTATGAATAGTTGTGACTCTTCAAAAATATTGTAATTATAAAGTATTGGGACTTTTCCAAATCATTTTAGTTATGAAGTATTGTGACCTTTTGAAAGGATTATAACTATGAAAGGTTGTAACTCTTGAAAAGGAAGAAACTAAAAAAGTACATTTGATCCTTTCCTTATAATTAGAAAAGGAAGAATTTTAGAAAGTAAAAATAAGTTGAGATAATCTATGAGGAATAATTTATTGAAGGGTCAACTAAGGATAGAGCCACATGGACCAAGCAAAGAAGAAGGTAAGAAAGGTATGTTTGTGGATTATATTTAATTTAATTATGTTTATGAATTTATTTATATCAATGAATCATACTTGTGGATAAATTATACATATACATATGTACATGTAAAGGTGAAATTCGAAATGGATAACACACATGACTTAATGGTTAATGGTTTAAGATCAAGATAGTCTATTTTTAGATTAATACATAATTTAAATGTCCATTAAAGGTTACTTGATCAATGAAATCTCTTATGGGGAGAAGATTTGATCATAATTTATATAGTGGCAGTATCAGAGATGGGCATAACCTCTCATTTGGTTGACACGATGAAGTAGATCACAAAGTCTTAATGTGAGTATTAGAGATGGGTGAAATGCCCATTTGATTTAATAACTACCCATTTGACTGACATAATAGAGATGGACATATAGTGTTGGTATCAGAGATGGGTGAAATGCTCATTTGGCCAAACACTACCTAAAAGGATATGACCTCTATAATGTTGGTATGTGAGAAATTTTATCTCCATCTGACCAACATGCTTGAGGAAATATAATGGTAAGAATATTCCGATAGTGTCAACATATGCATATGTGAGCCTTAAGGGGTGCACTCTGGAAAAGATGGTTGATTAACTAAGGGTTAGGAAACCCGATCTAGAGACGTCTTTAAGGTTGGGTTAAGATAGGGGGTAGAATGGTGTAATATATTTTATTATTGTATAAATTCTAACGTTGGTTTTGCAGGTATTATTGTCCTCCCTAGTGGGGACATTACACTGCCCTTCTGAAAATTGCTTATCCTCAAGCAATTCAATATTTTCTTCTCCTGATTTGATCGACAATCTTGCAACAACAATTTCAGTTTGGGATTAGATAGTTATAAATATAAATTTAAATATCACAAGATTAGGTTTAAATTACTAAGAATGATTAAAGAGAGAACTTATCGTGATATATTTTGGTGCTTCCATTCTCCTTGCTCTGCATTGCCTTATCCCACGATAAGTCCTTAGGAGTAAGCCTTATAATTTCTTAGAGATGCTTATTTCTTCTCAACTCTTATGAATTCCCTTTGAATATGCACTTGTAATCCTTAGGAGAGACTTTATCTCATCCTAGGCCTCAATGGATATAATCTCTTATTTATAGTGGGGTGCCCTAGCAGTTCTCCCTTTACCACAACATAGTGGGGTTCCCTTAGCAGTACTCCCTTGTTTACAATGAAGTAGGGTCCCCTTAAAGTGGTTCTCCCTTAATTGTCACTAAAACAGGGTGCCCTGTGCGATTCTCCCTTGTAGTCTGGGTCTCTTCTGCAATAGGGTGTCCTAGTAGTTCTCCCTTAACTGTTGCTAAAATAGGATGCTCTTTGCTATTCTCCCTTGTAGTTTAGGTCTCTTCTGCAATAGGGTGCCCTAGTGGTTCTCCCTTAACCACAAAGTAGTAGGGTGTCCTTATTGCAGCTCTCCCTAGCAGGCTTCTACAATAAGGCGCCCTCACAATTCTCTCTTAATTGTAGCCTAGGTCTCTTTCACAATAGGTTGTCCTAGCGGTTCTCCCTTAATCACAGAGTAGTAAGGTGCCCTTGCCATGCTTCTCCCTAACATGCTAATGTAATAGTGTGCCCTAGCTATTTTCCCATAACTGCAGCCTTGGGAAGGTGCTAACAATAAGGTGCCCTTGGTGGTTCTTCCTTAATTATCACTCTTTCCCTTATTTATTTTCTATCTTAAATTTTCTATTGATAATAATCGAAATAAATCTATTAAGTGTATATATATATATATATATATATATATATATATATATATATATATATATATATATATATATATATATATAAAACCAAATTTGTTGACATGGCTATGGCGAATCTCTTTGAACTCCATTTCTTTTTCACCTCTATGAAATGTATTACTATCTTGTGCTTACCCATTAGTGTCACGTCTTTAGTTTCAAAGCAAGCCTTTACTTTATTAAAAACTATAGTTATTTATTAAATTTAATTACATGAGACATTTAAAATGCATAAAGGTGGGTTTTCATCACTCAGAGCTGTAAATGTATTGGTAAACTTTATATCAGATTGTGATTTTACAAATTTCTGGAGTAGTAATTTGATTGTCTTGTTTGCAGGTGATAGCAATCACAATGTATATGCACTAATTTGAATTTTCAGATTTGAGATATAAGTCCTAAGGATTATATTACTGATTTCTTTTCAAGTTTGTTAGCAAAGATAGAACTATTTATGTATTTCAATGGTTCATATCTCTTGATTTTAATCACATAAATATACTTACCAATAGTCAATCAGGGGCAAACATGTCTCTTCGATCTAAAGAGACACTATGGTAAGATTATATTTCAAAGATCCCAATCCTAATCGGGTGTGAAAGGTTAAACTAACAAACTGCTACAAACACAAATCTTAATTTCGATTTGTTAGTTTAGCAAATAATTATAGACGTCGATCTAATTATTTCAAGAAAAATAATCACAATCTTAATGCATGATCTATTTATGGCAAGTAATGTTTTATTCAAGAGAAAAGGTTCAGACTTCAACTTAGTATGCTATGGATAGTAGATAATTTCAAGGATTATGGAAAATATAATGGTTATGTGTGTATGTATGTGTCCTGACCGACGCTACCTTATCTTAACAAAAGGATATATTAGCATGCAAAATGTCTATTAAAAACCCACTTCCAATAAATATAAGTCCTAAATTCATATAAGTGGACTTTTAATAGGAAATGACGTGATATTTTATCACTTAAGTGCTTTTATGTGAGGAATTTGAACCCAAAAGAACATGTTATTGCAATTTTAAAGTTTATTAATACGTTTATTGACTTGAGTTAGTATTAAAATGCATATAGTTGGGGAATTTGGATGCAAAAGTACATGCATTATCAGAAACACGTGTTATTCCTTCCTAAAAACACATCATTACTTCTTCAATAAGAGGTTTTTAATGCATATGGTGGGCCTTTTGGCCTTCAAAACATATGCTTTCACCCCTAAAAGAACACCACTATTTATGTTTTCTTTTAAATGCCAAGAGGCATGCTTTTGTATCCTAAAAGCTCATCATTACTCACCTTATGAGCATTTTAAAGTAAAATTGCATGTGTGGTGATTTTCAACCCAAAAGCACATGTTTTTAGGACCCAAAAGAGTGTCCTTACATTTTAATAACCATTTAGCTTTATAGGTGGCAATTTTGTCTTCAAAAATGTTAGTTCTGGAGGATCTTTGCATATGTAATTGCATTGCCTTCTTGGTATATGTTTTCCAAAATGCATCTCCCTCTCTTATATCATAATCCATGAATATCCATTTGTTAATATAATAATTTATTACTTAAAAACACACACACACACACACACACAGACACACACACAGATATAAACTATATAAACTATATATAACTCTAGTTTAGTCTCTTAAGTTTATCCAACGGAAGCTACCAAATGATAACACTCCCTTTGAGCTAGGGAGGGTAAACAAAAGACAAATATTACACCATTGGTAATATTAGGCATGACAAATTTTAAGGATATCTTTGATTAGAGATTTCTATCATTTTTATGTCACATATAATATCAAGAGTATTGTCCTTCAGAATATCAAATTTGATATTCACCAAAACTTTGAGTAATGGTCTCCAAAATATCAACACTTGATATTCACCATGTACTCAATAAGACAATGGTCTGCAGAACATATGATATTCACCATTTTGATATCACATTTGAGTATTGGTCTCCAAAATAAAAATATATGATATTCACCAAATGCTCTTTGCATAATGGCCTCTAGAATGAGATGCAAGATATTTTTCAAGTACTATGAGTAATGGTCTCCAAAATATCAAGTCATATGATATTCACCACGTACTCTGTGTAAAGGCCTCTAGAACATCAATTCGCATAACATTCACCATATACTCAAAAGTGTTTATAAGGTATGTGCACAGATATTCTCATAATGCTTACCATATAAACATCCACCATGGAAAAATATAATCTATTATGATCTACATAGATATCATAAGGTATCCATCATAATAGAAAATTAAGTTATTGTAAGATCGACACCTTTCAATAACTTCTATAGATACAAGTGACGTCATTTGGAAGTTGTTACTTCCTCATGATGTACACAGGGGATAGGTCCATTAAAATCATAGTCACGAAGTATATTCTTGAATCATGGTCCTCTTGACTGCTACAACTTAATGATCATTGGAGAATCCATCTCAACACGGTTTACTCCCTCTGAATCACTGAAGGTTGAATCATATCCTCTATCTGTTCCTTCTGACGAATGCAACAGACTCCCTTGGAACATCAGTCTTCTAAGCTCCTTTACCTTTACAGAAGTGTCTAACTCCCTCTGAATCTAATATCAATCTCGTTTTCCTACAATAAAATTCTTGGAGGAAAAGATCAAGGCAAATAGCTCATATATTACATATTGAAAAATAAGAGAGATTACTACAATACTCAAGAATAATAAATAATTTTACATGATAAGATCATTTGAATATAATATAGATAAATATCTATACTTTGAACTGTATAATCATATATTCCATCTTCTATGTATACTTTATTCTATATTTTCAACATATTATTTCATTATATGTATAGAATCACATTCATAATATCAATTGATTATAATAAACTAATAAATTTTATTTTTTCATCTATAACTCCAAATAATTGCTCATCACCTCAATTATTTATTTCCTAAACAAATGACTATATATTTAGGAATCAAATGTAAAATGAACATACCTTTGTGTTAACCAATCATCCTTTATATATTCCTTAATCTTTATTCTGACCACCAAAGTAGAGATGATGTCTTTTCTGAATATTTTATTTGTTTTTACTTGGTCTCACTTCATATTCTCTCGATCCTTGATATGGTCCTTTTTTTCACTTCCTTGATGAGATCAGCACCCAATGTCTTTAGCAGACCACTAATACTTTTCAACTTAAAAAATGGCAGCCTATTCAATGTGCACGAAAATTCAGTCACCTATTCCTTAGCATACTATCTAATCATGTGGTTTTCCCTTCTGCCACGATTGGTAAAATTACTTTCTCTCTTCATCTTTTAATTGATTCCTCATCTTTTGACGAGCCCCTCATGATGGTTGTCAATGTTGACGTAGACTATTCCCAAAGTCACATTGTTAGCGATATTTGCCTGGAAGATCATGCTCCTATTTGTTGTTCAAATGATATCTCAGACATCTAAATATATTTTAAAAAATATGGGTTATAAAGCCTTCATAGTTCTATCCAATACATCATTAACTGATTAAATGCTACTTAATATGCCATAAAAGAAAAATAGACAAGCAAAGTTGACATTCAAACCATTTGTGCAAAACTTAACATCCTTCCTCGCTTAATGCTTCAATGCTTGCAAAAATCCAAGATGATTGCACTATAACCAAGGTGAGACATTACCCTTCAGAAAACATCAGGCTTCCGAAGCCAAGATTCTTAAAACGAGTTTTGGCATTAACAAAGCATGCATATTTTGCATTGATGGTTTCAGTCCTCGTGTTTGGTTTTGCCAATGGTGTAACACTGGAAGCATTTCCGAAGACATCGAACATTTTTGTAGATAAAATCACCTTGCAATGGAAAGACATTCCTCTCTTTCAGCCAAGGATGGGGTGGGCATTTATTCTCCAACTGACTCCATAGATGATAATTTCATAGACTTTAGTTTTCTTTCCTCGTGCACTAATTGGACAAAGGGCGCATGTTCCATAAATTTCCACTTATCAATCTTAGATCTCCGTATGAATTCAGAATATTCTATATGGACAATTCTATCAATGGAGGACCTGTGCATAGGGACCGCAATCCCCTTCCCTCCTCTATGCATTTACTAGCCAAAAGCGAGTCTGTAACATTTCAGATCCATTTGGTATTCACGTCTAGTCAAGATGAGATGCGTGTCATGTTTGTGTGACAAACGACAATCTCATAAGTTATGTGAAATATTGGCTTGTAGAGGAAGGGTTGGATAGGTGGCAGAGGCAATATCCATCACTCAAAAGAAGTCAGACATATGTGATGTGCCTACTAATACGAATTTGGGATAGAGGGAATTGGGAGACATTTTTGATGTTGTCACGTGGAGATCTTTGCACACATTTGATAATCGCTTGACGTCCTCCTATAGATTCTTCTCTATCAATTTTTGATCTACCTTCAAGCTGTTAGGCTTTATAAACAAACTTCGCTCTAATACCATGTTAGTTTTGGAGGATGGTTACATATGTAACTACATTGCCTTCTTGGTATATGTTTTCCAAAATGCAACTCCCTCTCTTATAGCATAATCCATGAAGATTTGTTAATATAATAATTTATTATTCAAACATTCACACACACACACACACACACATATAATATATATAAACTATATATAACTCCAATCTAGCCTCTTGAGTTTACCCAATTGAAGCTACCAAACATTAACAAAAAACACATGCTTTTCATTATCAAAAGTATGCTATTACTCCGTTATATAAGCGTTTATGAGAGGTGAGAATGCTGGATTTGAAAACACATGTTTTGAGCTCTAAAAAGTGCATCTTTATTTGTTTTTTCAAGGCTTTTTGTTTCTCCAAACACGGGTGACAATTTTCACACCAAAAACACATGTTTTGGACTTGTAAAAACCCACCAGATTTGGGTGTTTTTGAGGAAAAACAGGATTTGCAGCAAAGAATCACTCATATCTTGGTCAACACTTGATGGATTTTTCTCTCCATAGGGTCGTTTTTGCATGAAATTACCCAGGGATCATTCTTATCTACTCAAAAGTGCAAATTAAAGAGGTTTTTGCTCATTCTACAACCCATCTAGTGCATGTTTTTGCCCAAAAATGCCTTGTGCTTTAGCATTCTCCTTCATCAAATCTTCAACCCTTTGGCTCAAGGTAAAATCTCAAGTATTGTTTATCATTTCCAGCTTGCATACAATGCTTTGGATGTCATTTTTAATATGCATTGTATATTGCATGTTGCTTGGTCAAAAAGGTTGTTAAAATGATGCAATTTTAATCTCCAACTTTGTACACTTGGCAACCTATGAATCTTGGCTCAAATTTTGCAAAGATTGAGTCAAGATTTGAAGTCTGTTTAACTCTCTATCTTGGAATCATTCTAAATCCAAGAAATCTCTTTGGATTTTTTTTCATATTTTTTGTAAGAGATCAAAAGACTTCTTCCCTTGCTTTTTGAGGAAAGAGGTATGATTCTTCGTCATTTTTATAGGGCTTTATTGTACTCGTGTCAAGGATCATTGTAGCCCCCCGCCCCACCTTCTATAGTTGAGTAGGGCTATAGTTGACGTGCTAGATATCGATCTCTGCTATCATTTGTTTGATCTAGTTCTTGTTTATGTAAGTCTTTTCATTTCAATTTTTAGATTCTTATAATGTATATGATGCAATCCTTTCGTTTGTCTAAATTCTCTAAGTTGCATGTGCAAGTACTTCATCTTGCTTGTACATGCAATTGAGATTTAAAAACCTGTTCTTGGAAAACACTCTCATAAAGTGAGCTCATTTACAACATACTTTTGTGTCCAAATGTCCACTTTCATGCTCACATACACTCCATTCACATTTTATGAACTGCTACTAAATGACTAAAAAACTCATGATGGTGGTTGCTTGTGTATGCTTGTACATTTAGTTATGATGAAAACATAAAATCTCAATACAAGTAAACATCCTCTCAATCATTTTCCACGCTACGCCATTGTTGTCTGCACATGCTTTCACATTCTAAAAACCGGCTTTGGGTATTCCATCATAAAAATGCATGTATTTGAGCTCAAATTTTTGCATACATTCGTTGTCCCAATAACTTATAGTTATACCTTCCATACAAAAGTCCCACATTCCATACTTCAACACTAAAACATACACCATGGATCCCCATCTTGAAGATATACTTTGATTGTGGAATTTTCATGTCACAGTTGCTTGTGCATATATACTTGTCATGATAGAGGATATCACTCTAGGTAGAGGTAAAGAGAGATAGAAAATGAAGTACTAGTATGATTAGTATCACGACTCCATGTCTCCTTCACAAGTCACTTCCTATTGTGAAGGCATCAAAGACACCGATATCTCACACTTGGATATTGAAGATTTCCTGAAGAGAATAGAGGATGCATCCATAAGTGATATGTTGTATATCAAACAAAGTGGCATTAATCTAGTTTCCACTTCCCTTTGGCTTCTCATGAGCTTGAGTTCATATTTTCCTTTGTCAAGAATCTAGATGTTCCATCAAGAACAATTAGAGATCAAGATGGGAAAACCATTGTTAGTTTGGATCTTGAAACTTTGGACCAAATCTTCGGAGTTCCACTCGCTTCGTTGGTGACTAACATTACTAAACAAAAGGCCTTGGAAAGATGGAACAATGATACGGAAGAATCTAGTATGTACATGAATGCCAACAGGTTAATAAACAAGATGCCAAATCTTGTTAGATGGCCAAAAGGTGTTTGTTCTTTTGACTTCAAAGAAGGAACCAATGATCTCATCACTTTTCTTTGTCGCATTGCTAGGCTTAAAGAACACAATGTCTTTGAACCGTGGATGTACAAGAATATCTCTTTCATCGTCTGTTGAAAACAAAAAGAAAAGTCTTTTGGGTAGAAATGATGAGTAATATGTTATTGGAGCAATTGTCCCAACTCTCTTCGATTGGGACTTTATATATAAACTCTTATTTGGTATGTACATTGTTTTTGCTTTGGGATCATTCTTAAACCTATCTACTAGGAGTGATCGTATGATAGTGCCACTATGGGAGAATTTTGATCAGCTCACTTTGTGATCCAATCTCATGCACTATAAGAGAGTATAGGATGTGTTCTTTGGGCATTATATATGCTTATTCAACAAGGAATTGCCAAAGAACCGGGTGTTTGATGAAGCATGGGCAAAATTAATTGAATATGGTTGTTTGTTCCTCTAGTTTCCCAACTTCACATACATGAGACTTGGTTATTTCAGAGACAAACCATATACTCTTCTATGGTATCCTATTGATAAGATCATTCTTATGGAGTTAGCAAGGCAGTTGATGATGGTACAATCATACCGGTCTTCTTTGCATAGAGGCATTGGTATTTCATCAAAGAATCCTTTAAGGATTGGTGACTATACATTGGACATTGTGCTAAAGGCCAAGAGCGTGGAGTTTGAACCATAGTGGATTACTTTGAAGAAGTTCATTGTGCATGCTTTTTGCTTGGCAAGGAAAATCTTACATTCATGTTCATTTCCTTTAAGACCTTTTGGTTAATTTACACATAGAGTTTGATATTTGCCAGATGGATTATTGCTAGCTGACCCTTAAGAAAATTGTGGACTTAATTTTACAACAATCCATGTTGGGGTTGAAGATAATGATAAGGTCTTGGATCTAGAGTACACTAGCATCATCTCGATAAGTTTATTGTGCCATCTCCATATTATTCATCTAAGGAAAACATCTCCATTTCAGACCGTTTTCAGCCTATTCTTTCTTGCACAAACATTTGGCTAAAGAAAATGGGTCGAAGACCATAAAGGTGAAGCATGGAAAGGATTTTGATCCTGCAAGTCCAATTGGCCTAAGGGTTGAAATGAGAGCTAAATAGAGGGATGGTACCAAGTCTTTGACAAAAACCATTCCAAAGATCACCATCAAGAGTGATAAAGGTAAGGGACATGTGCTTGAGGTGATATTTGCTGAACTTCAGAAGATTCACACTATTGTTAGTGATGATGAGCTTCCTCCACTAAGAAAGTGCTCTCCAAGGAGACCTCCTCTAGAAGTCTTTTTTGCAGCTACCCTAACTAATTCTATGTCAGCCTCAAATGAGTTAGAAGATTCACCCTTGCATGTTGCTATGGACACTCTTCCTTCCGAGCAGACACCATTCTATGTAGATCCAACTTCGATCACACCAGCTATCCCCATATCTTTAGTTTCTCCCGCGGTCTTTATAGTGGAGCAATATATCAGCTTTTAGAGCGTATATGATGCCTACACCATGTCCATCCCAAATGTTATGGTTCCATCCATGCCATTGATGGATACTTCATCGACGCAGTTTGAGCAATTCATGGTTGAGGTCACACATAGAAGCCCAACTCCAATGACAATCATGCTTGAAGCCACATCTATGTAGTTAAAGTTGTACATGTTGATCTAGTGTCCACTTTGGTTACCACTGCTTTTGTAGGATCCTCTTCCTTTACTCTTTCTCCTTGGCTCATTGCAATTACTCAAAAGAGGATGAAGGAAGAACTTTCACCTGAAGACCATAATTCCAACTTAGTTCTAAAGGCCAAGGTTCCTAAGACCAAGAAGGCTAAGGTAATGTTGATGTGAGTTTTGTTCCACTACAACATGCAAAATCAAATACTTAATATTTCATAGAGAAACATGAAACAGTCAATCCTCTCTTGATATAAAGTCATCTCTCATACTAAGCTTGCAAAGTAAGGTCATGAAATGACTTTAGGGTTCCTTAATAATCATGGACTTCACTCAATTTTATGATGTGATATGCTGGTTATCACAAGTGGACTTATGTAATTCATTCAATGGGTATCAACTCTTGTAATTCTAAAGATTTTGCTTCACAATGTGCAATAAAAATATAGCTTTTGATTTTCCAAATTTTCCACTTCAACTTAATCTTAAACCTCTACTACTACTTCTACCTGTAACTAGGAATGAAAAGAATCATGGATGACTTGGATTGTAGTAGGTGTAATCTCACGAGTGAGTCCACCCACGCAGTGCAAGCTTCTAAGGAACACTCAAGTGCTTTTCAAATCAATATCTGCTCTCGAATCCCATCAATTGAATGTAAACTAAAGATTGAATATTAATTGAAGCTAAGTGCATTCAATCATCAACTTACCTCACAAGACACCCTTACCATTAGCAAGAAGCTAGTAACTTGGATTTGTTCAAGTCAAACAAGTAAACATCCACAACAACTTCCATTCAACAGTCAACTAAACTAATTCAACATGAAAATAAATCTACTTGAAGTGAAAGATTGAGAAAACCATGCAACATCCCAAAACTATAACAAGTAATTCACCATGAAGAACGAACAATGAATTATTAATTACTTTGACATTATAGCAACAACTTCATCGAGTCTCTCCCTCAAGTATCCTACACTACTCTCCTTGCTGTATATTAGATCCAATCTCTAAGCTAATCTCCTAAGCTACTCTAATCTGATGAATTACGAATGAGAAGGCCTTGGCCTTTTATAGTAGTTCCATTACAACAAAGGGCCAAGATCGATTCAACATTAAGGGTAGAGATTTCTTATCACAAACCCTAAATAGGGTTGCCAAATTTACAACCAATTACATGAAGGCACAAATCATGGGCTAATAAGCAAATTACCATGATTTTCCCAACCAATGAGAATATTAGATACTTGGCATGATTTGATTGACTATGCTTGAAACTAAAATTTTCTCATGGAATTGACTTGAACCACTTGCATCTTCATAAACCTATGAAGTTGATCTTTCTTGATTCTCCTTGAATATGCCCTAATGTAGCTAGATCCTCTGTGCTTTCTTGAATTACTATAATGGCCCCTATCCAACTAAGTTGGATATTTAAGGACAATGTTCTTAAAGTTGATTTGCAAGCTTAATAAATTGGTTCTAGATGATTGGTTACTTGGGTTTGTATGCGCTCTTCTAAGAATTGAACCAAATTCTTATAATTCCATCTTGAGACATCTCTTCTTGTTCAATTTCTTTGTTTGATACTAATATATTTGAATAGTGATAATGATTCATTGTTTGCTTGAGATTGTATAGATGATTTGATAGTCCAAACAATATCTTTATTAATTATTTTATGTATAATTTGGATACGTTTCTAATGCATTGTCACTTCTATTATGTTGAATGTGAACGTTCATTCTTAAGAATCTTATTTCTATCCTTTATTTATTGCCAAGGTAATATTCTTCTTTGAGTGAGATTCTCTCGATTATATCTAATGATGTATCCATTGATTGTTATTCCCGTGTCTCCTCTTTCTTTGTTCCGTAGCATCTGGTGAGTTTCTTATTTCCAATTCGCTGAGATTATTTTTGCTTTTGTGGATTTGCCGATATGAAATTATGTAATCGTCCTTGCCGAATAAGAAGTTGTTAATATCGTTGGTTCTGTATTCTCAGATTGTGTAATGAGATGTTGAGTCGGGAATGAATTGCTAAGTTTGCAGGTTGGTCACATATGTCTGACACAACTGCTTCCTATTTTGATCTTATTCGATGTGTTATTTACTTGCTATGTTGGAGTGCAATTTCTGACTATATGCTTCCTTTGCTAGATGTTTGTCTGCTTTCCCGAGTCTCCAAGAACAATGATATTTAAGCAACTTGTGTCCATCTTTTCTAATTCTTATATTAGTTCTTATCTGTCGTAGATAGTCTTCACAATTCTGCGATTGAATAATGAGTGAATTGGATGTTCCTCACTAGCGATTCTTTTCCCTTTAATAATAAATGAGGATGTTCATTAGTCTTTTGGCCGATTTTGTAGATAAAGAATCTCATAGGTGTCTCTTTCGTTCTCCTTCCATGCTTCTTGTTGACATTCTATAGTTTGCCGTATATCTTCCCACTGTGCTTTTCCCCCCATTGAGAGAGACGAGTCTTCGTCTTATACATTAAAATTAGAGACTTGTTCACACCTCTTCATTCTAAATTGGGTGCGATTCATGTTATTTATTGATTGATGTGTATCATTATTGATTCTTAATTGGCATTTATCTAATAATAACGGTTTGTTTGGACCATATTGGCCGAGGCACTGTCTCGTGCACACCTCATTCCCATTCATGACCTCATCCAAACATCAATGTTATATGTATTTCTTTCAATTCAATGATTTCCTCATATAATGTCGCTGCAAACATAATGATCCTCTTTCGAAAATATCAATACTGGGTGGTATTTCATAATTTGCTATTATATGGGTGTCGCTCATCCATAATATAGTTTGTAAGATTACTTTATCTGGCCCAATCAAAAATATATAGGTTTTATATTTGTTATTATATATATATCTGTATGTATGTATAACATTTGATTATATTCATATATGTTATTTATTTATATTTATTTTATTGAATATTATTATTAATTCTTATTAGAGTGTTTTTAAGTTTGGGTTTCTTATATATATTATATATTTAAATAAATAAATATATATATATATATATTTGTATAAGTTAATTGTGTCAATGTAATCATATATATTACATTAGAAATTATATTTTTTTATTTATCTAAGCGTATTTGTTTTACTATCATTAAATTTGATCTTGAAGAAGGAGACATTACAGCTCGCCCTTCCCGAAATTGCTTGTCCTCAAGCAATGTGAAACTTCAACTCCATTTTCATCCTGTTTGCAAGTTTGAGTAACCTAAGGATGCTCTTGATCCAATATTGACAGAATGTCTTCAATCTCAACACTCACTAAGAATGTTCATGATGCTTGATACTCCTTAAGAATGTCCTTACTTTTGACATTAATTGAGAATGTCCCTAATTCTTGGCACTCACTAAGAAGCATAGACTAGGATATATGTAAACATAAAGCATGCACAAAATATATATTCATTAGTGTATAAAGACACGATGTGGACACAAAGTATACACACTAATGCACGAAGACACGATACAGACACAGAACATACACAAGTAAATTTCCTACAAAAAGAATTAGGCCAAGTTTAGTTTCACAAAATTCGTTATTTTAGATTGTTGTCTCATATATCCATGTCATGTTCCCCATTTTCCTTCAATAGAATTAAGTAATAAATCAATGGTCAATAGAATATATATATATATTGAATATCATTGATATATATAATTTGATATATTTTAAAATAATAACAATAGAAAATAAATCAGCCAGTGACAACAAGAAAGAGATTGGAAAGATATGCACTCAGCATCCACGTGATTGAATAGATGGCAGTTGATAGAGGGGCATCAAATGGAAAAGGAAGCATGATATGAAGGTCTTATAATATAAAACTTCATACCAAACGATTAATTTCCAGAAACAGGTGATACTGCAGCCAACACAAGAACTATTAATGCTCTGTCAGGATAATAGGCAGTCATCGAATATGGAAGATCATAGAGAAATTAAATAGTGATATAAGAAATAAAGGGAGTTTGCAATAATACGTTTATCATGTTGGAATGAGTAGAAATAAACAGGACACATAGTAGCATTTAAACAATCCATCTTGGAGAGAAATGATGAGCATATTTTCAAGAGCACTGCCAACAGTATATGGCCTGCACCAGGTAATAGACAAGGAATATAAATTCAATGGGTGATAAAGAAGTGCTTACAGCAATAGAAAGAATTATTAAAGGAATCGAATGTAATCTCCAGGAATGAGAAGTCTGCAGTCATATGCATGTAGACTGGAACATCCAATCACCATTTTCATATTCATAATGGCATCATAAACAATCTTGGCAAATATCAGAGATAATTGATCAGGCAAAACCATGACCAAGGTATTATCTATCGCATGTATCAATATACTAAGGGAAGCTCTATGTAAGGCATGTCATAACTGATCGTTTAATAGGAAGCACCAAAGAATGGGAATTAAATCATATGTAAAATATTATAGGTGAGACTATGGGTTATTCAAGATAATCAATAATGCTTATCTTGTATTACGGGAAAAGAGATGAAAGATTTTTATCAACAAATGATCAATTACACCAAGAATGACCTGCGAATAAAAGAGCTATTATAACTACCACACCAATATAATGGGTGCAACATTGTTATAACAATATGGAGAATCATTCGAATAAGATGAGAGCAGATATAAAGAAGTGAAATATTGGAATATTTATATATAAAAACATATGAGCACATATGGACACATTTAATGCTCAAAAAAAAAGGGGTCATAGATGATTATTATAAATGGGAACAAATCTTATAGAAAATAAAAGTTATTGTCAATCATAGAAGGCGAAAAATGATATTATTTTCAATTAAGAGCATGAGTAAGATAGATTATATAGAAAGAGGATGGTAATCTTTACATAGATTGCAATAACAGAAATCTAAAGGTGACCTCAGCATTTTCTTAATTCAGAACAATATTAATAGTCATTTCTAAGGGCACACTATTACCATGATTGGAAATTTCAGAGAAATGGGACAGATCCTGTAGGGGACATTACAATCCAAGTTGGGGTCGCTAGTGCCTTGACAGGTGGACCTGCATCATATGTTAGTACTCCAAAAACATATAAAAATATTATTTAATCTTGTAAGAATATAAATAGAAGATTGTAATTCCCAATTTAAGTCCCTTTCTTAAGGAGAGGTTGTGATCAGATGCTTAGCTCCTGGGGGAGTGCTTCCTGGGGCTCTAATTAATAGAACAACTCTCCACTAATCACCATCTTCTCACGATACTTCTCTTTAAGACCTTATGGATAATCTATCTTGATATATCCATCCTTCCTAAGAGGGAGTTGTTCCTCATCCTAGGCCTTATGGATACCCATTCTGGGTGTATCCATCCTTACATATTCATATGTTTTTCCTTAATATTTTATACTGTCCTTCAGAGAATACTTGATTCCCTGCCTCACTTCCTTAAGAATATTCAATAATATAATATCTTGCGAAGTCCTTCAGAGAGGTTAGCTCTTTGCCTTAATTTCATACTAGGAATTAGAACACTCAGCTTAGAATGTCTGCTTTAATCTTTATTTCCAATTTGATGCAAATGAGGAGTCCTTTACTTAGTTACTCATAACCAAGTCTTGATCTGATCTGGTATCTACTATTGCCTATGCTTGATCCACTGATTCTTATCACACTAGGTGATATATCTTGCTCACTCAATAGAGTCGGAGAATATTTCTCTTATTGGCTTGAAATAAAATGTCTTCATGGCATATCTACTGCAGTAATATATCTTGATGCCAATCCTTTAGTAATCTGTTTACAAATCAGTTTGCTTTCTATGTACGAATGTTCTTACATTCTCCTTTGACTTGGACTGATGACTTGTATCTTAATCCAATTATTACTGGTTTGTTGTTTTCCTCTGGAGGAATGGAGTGGCTAATGTATAACTTAATTGTTATCAATTTAACTCCATGTTCTCTAAAATCTGATCTATGCGTTCATATATATTTTATTTTCTTAATTGTCTTATTTCCCCATCCAATCTGTATTAAGGCTATGAGTCTCATATAACAACGCATATAAATCCAATTTGTTTTCTTCAAATGTAATTGAACAAAGTTCAAATGCTTTATGTTTGAGTTATCCTTTTTCTCTTTGTCACCTGAATAATTGTGTAATGATTTTAACCCTCCAAGATGGCAGGATCATGCTCTGATACCACTGTAATGGCCCCTATCCAACTAAGTTGGATATTTAAGGACAATGTTCTTAAAATTGATTTGCAAGCTTAATAAATTGGTACTAGATGATTGGTTACTCAGGTTTGTATGCACTCTTCTAAGAATTGGACCAAATTCTTATAATTCCATCTCGAGACATCTCTTCTTGTTCAATTTCTTTGTTTGATACTAATATATTTGAATAGTGACAATGATTCATTGATAGTATGAGATTGTATAGAATGATTTGATAGTCCAAACAATATCTTTAGTAATTATTATATGTATAATTTGGATATGTTCCCAATGCATTGTCACTTCTATTATGTTGAATGTGAATGTTCATGCTTAAGAATTTTATTTCTAGCCTTTATTTGTTGCCAAGGTAATATTCTTCTTTGAGTGAGATTCTCTCGATTATATTTGATGATATATCCATTGATTGTTATTCCCGTGTCTCCTCTTTCTTTGTTTCCTAATGTCCAGTGAGTTTCTTATTTCCAACTCACTGAGATTATTTTTGCTTTTGTGGATTGCCGATATGAAATTATGTAATCCTCCTTGCTGAATGAGAAGCTGTTGAATTGACTGATATATTGTTGGTTCTCTATTCTTAGATTGTGTATGCTGAGTCGGGAATGAATTGCTAAGTTTGTAGGTTGGTCACCTATGTCTGATGCAATTGCTTCCTATTCTGATCTTATTCAATGTGTGATTTACTTGCTACATTGGAGTGCGATTTTTGACTATATGCTTCCTTTGCCAGATGTCTTTCTGCTTTCCTGAGTCTCCAAGAACAATGATAGCTAAGCAACTTGTGTCCATCTTTTCTGATTCTTATATTAGTTCTTATGTGCCATAGATAGTCTTCACAGGTTTGCGATTGAATAATGAGCGAATTGGATGTTCCTCCCTAGCGATTCTTTTCTCTTTAATAATAAATGAGGATGTTCATTGGTCTCTTGGCCGATTTTATAGATATATTTTTTTGTAGGCATCTCTTTCATTCTCCTTCCATGCTTCCTGTTGACATTCTATAGTTTTTCGTATACCTTCCCTCCATGCTTTTTCCCCCCATTGAGAGAGACGAGTCTTCATCTTATACATTATAGTTAGAGACTCGTTCACACCTCTTCATTCTAAATGGGGTGTGATTCATGTTATTAATTCATTGATGTGTATCATTATTGATTCTTAATTGGCATTTATCTAATAATAACAGTTTGTTTGGACCATATTGGCTGAGGCACTATCTCCAACTCGTGCACACCTCATTCCCAGTCATGACCTCATCCAAACATCAATGTTATATTTATTTCCATTCAATGATTTCCTCATATAATGTCGCTGCAAACATAATGATCCTCTTCCGAAAATATCAATATTGTGTGGGTGTCGCTCATCCATAATATAGTTTGTAAGATTACTTTATCTGACCCAATCAAAGATATATGGGTTTTATATTTGTTATAATATATATATATATATATATATATATATATATATATATATAAAACATTTGATTATATTCATATATGTTATTTATTTAAATTTATTTATTTAATATTATTATTAATTCTTATTAGAGTACTTTTAAGTTTGGGTTTCTTATATACATTATATATTTAAATAAATAAATAAATAAATAAATAAATAAATAAATATATATATATATATATATATATATATATATATATATATATATTTGTATAAGCTAATGCTATCAATGTAATCATATATATTACAATTAGAAATTTTATTTATTTATTTATCTAATCATATTAGTTTTTCTATCATTAAATTCGATCTCAAAGAAGGGGACATTGCAATTACCCCTTGATTTCAATCTGATTTTGTGGCTTGATAGCCTGAACATGAATCTATCCTTCTCACTCGAGTCCTTGGGCTTGACCCATCTCCTTGCAGTATCCGCTTGAAGTTTTGAGGCCTTGATCATCACCTTGCCCTCTAGCTTCAATTTATGTTGGCATAATGATGGAGGGTATGTGCACCAGCAATGCTCTAATTTTCTCAGATGCTCCAAGAATGAATTTCAATTTAGTCCTTCTCCTTCTCGAATACACCTTGCGAAACAAATTAGAAAAGCATTAAGTTTGTGGAAGAAGCTTTGAAAATAAAATCACATCAATAATAAACAAAATTTATCCAACTTTTAAACCAATCATTTTGCAGAGTTGAGGCAAATTTTAATTTCATCCCAATCCAAAATCATTTATTATTATTATTAATTATTTTTCTAATTTGTTAGTCTCTCTCATTTTTTTTTTTGTTGGGGAGGTAGGGTGGTTTTGGCGATTAATAAAGGATGAGAGTTGGCTGGGAAAAATAGTGAGAGACAGGAAATTTGCCCTAAAATTGGTGTTCTTAAAAAACTCCTCATTTGAACATTCCTTAGTAGTTCATTGTTCTATTCTTGTTCATGGTGTTGCCCTCATGCCATAACTCGGTCTTTAAATGGATTAGAGGATGGTTAAATTTGGGGGAACTCAATGTAGGGAAATTCATTAGAGACGTGAAATTTCCCAAGAACGGAAATTCCTAAAAGATGTGAAATTTCCCAAGAACGGAAATTCCTAAAAGATGTGAAATTTCTCGAGGGAAATTCTTGAGAGATGTGAAATTTCCCCAAGAGGGAAATTCCTAAGAGGTGAAATTTTCCCCAAACTTGGTTCGCTCACAAACTTTGTCCTATCTCTCGAACATGCAAACCCCTCACCCAAACTAAAATTCCACTCTCCACTTGGACTTACACTATGGAAATTCCTCAAATGGCACCAAAGTGCTTGCACAAAACTTGGGCAAAATTGCTTCCCAATGGGCCAAAATTGCTAAAATTCATCTCTAACTTGGAGACTTGAAAATGTTGCTAACTAGAACCACCAAAGACAACAACTCCTACTTGCTAAAGAAAAAAGAGGGGGTCACTATTTGCAATGGGGTGATGGTGTGAAAACCACACAACATCTAGCACCCACCCAAATTAATGTTCTTGAACATTTCAAGGATAAGACTTGTGAGGACCAAAAACCTTTGATCGAATCCACTTCCACCTATCAAACAACTAGGAAAATGCACTCAAAATGGAAGAAGCATGAAATTGGGCTAAGCGCCCTCATCCTCAATTACATGTGTGTGCAAATGTATTCATTTCCTGCTTGACAAGAACCTAGAAAGCCTCTCAGATCCATTGGACTTAGTTATTTTGATTTTCTTACTCCAAAAGCATCCTGGATAGAGCCTCACTGCCAGTCAGGTGTCCATAACCCCAACGAGGTTTCCATATAGGTTTCCATATCATTACTCCAAAAGCATCTTGGATAGAGCCTTGCTGCTAGTCAGGCATCCATAACCCCAATGAGGTTATAAAAATTATATCTCATATAATCATATACATAGGTTTATCCAACAAAAGCTACCAAACATCAACACAATCAAGGACTCCAATTACATGCCTATATTGCAAATATACAACCAGCGCCTGATTCATATGACTTGCATTGTGGGCCTCAAAAATCCCACGGCAAGCATGGATTAACTATTAGAAAGCAGCAGATAGGACCTTGATCATTTTTCTATGACTCAAAAAGCTATTAAATAGGGTAACCTACTATATGATGCCAGGAATGGAAAGCCTATCAAAAAATTGTATTGTCAACAAGGGAAGTAATCTTCACATCAAGAAACAAATATAACAATAAATTTCTTCATTCCATAGGAAAATCTCAAACTTTATTTTCAAACACATCAAACACTTCATGATTGGAAAGCCAAACTGAATTTCAATCTGTACAATGATATTCCTAAAAGAAACCACACCATTCTAGCTAAAGAACATCTCTTGATTCCGAAACTAGAAATTTTAAGGGGGTTTCCGTCCTCAGAATATTATGGAAGAATTACAAGTTCAGCCCAACATCATAACAGAATCAAATCTCCAACTTATCCAAAATGAGTCTCCTCAACCTCCTTTTTTAGCTTTCGAGGGGAGATAGCCAATTTGAAAATATAAAATAATTAATTTTGCCATTTATGGTCTTTTTGAATTACAAAATGACTTTTTTATGTATGAGTCTCCACCTTTTCCCGAGTGCTCACTTTTGTGGGAACATAGAAATTTTAATAAAATATCACTTAAGCAGATATTTTATTTTGAAATATTAGAAAATTAAGTGTAAATTTTAAATATTTCTCTCAAGTTGCAAAAAGTACTGCCAAGACTTTGAATCCATTTCTGATCATGCCAGGATGCAACTGTAATGTCCCCATATTTAAGTTGCATTCTGGATTTAGCCTATCATTGGATCCTTGTAGGCTGATGCTGGTGATTAGAGGACCTTGCTGTGGCATTCTTTGGCTCTCTACTAGCCAATTGTGAGTTTTGACTCCGCTTTGAGGCATTTACTATTTGTAGTAAGTCAACAGATGATTTCATTGAGCTTAGATGATTTAGAGGAGTTGTATGATGCTTTCAGATGTTACTTCTGACTTTTGGTTTGGGCTGTAACATTGATAGAGGGAGTGTCTATTTTAGCAAGTCCAAGTTAGGACCATTTATCATCTTTTATTTTTGGGATCACTTCTATGGTATCAATTTTTTATTCCAGTTTTGTTAGGCCATTTTTGCAAGTTGGGTGTACTATTGGTTATAATTTAATTATATTTTCTAAGGTTGTTCTTTTAATTGAAATTGTTTAATTGACACCTTAGTGTTATACCACATTGGAATCAGGATGAAAAGTTTTAAATCATGGGCACGTGAAATAGGAACCTTGTGTGTCAACATACCATTATATCAATGAAAAGGGTAAATTTGGAGTAATGAGGGAGTTTAATCAATAAAGTGACTTTATTATTTGTCAACTTTAAATTATAACATAAAGTTGCTTTATGAGAAATGAAATTAAAGTAAATTAAAGGAGTTTTAGATAAATAGAATTTCAATATTATGAAAGGGGTTTCAGATTTCATTTCATGCATTCTTGATGACATTTTATGTTTTGGATATTTGGGTTTTTGAAGGACTCAGCTGGAGAAATTGTAAATTTCTCTCAGTTCTCTATGCACTTTGAGTGGGAAATCATTGCCCATGAATTGTGCCTTTCATTTCTGCTGTTTAGATTGTTTTTGGTTGAATCAACTCATACTAGAGAAGTGACATTTTGCTGGAGATTTAGTCTGAGAAGAGGTGGCTGGAAATTTCGGGAATGCTGAGGTATTGGCTCTGAGTTTGGCCACCTGTTTGGGTTTATGCAGAGAACGCAGGCCTAAGATAGGCTGCAATCAGTTATAAAGAGCCAACATTAGAATATACAGAGGCTGCGTTTGCAATCACAGACCAAGTTCGCTGTTGGAGAGTCAACGTTGCCATTAGAAGACTAATTTGTGAAATCAAACTCAGCCGGAGGCCAGCATTTATATCTGTTGTATCAGGTTCTTGGCTTTGAAATAAAAAATTGTTTGTTCAGTGCTTTTAATTGCATATCATTGTAAATAATTTCATGGTAAATTAATCTAGTGCGAGTTTTTCAAATTCTATGAATTGTTTCTATCAATCCTGGAAAAAGGCAAACAAAAGCATATATTCCCAAAAACACGCCAAAAAAAAAATCTATCAGAAACACAAACCATTAATTCTACAGCATAGTTTGAGAAGAGCCAGCAGGGCTCATTACAAAAATTGAAACAGTGAGATGATGATTGGTGCCAACTCAAATGCTAAAAATAGGTGTGCTTACCAATAATTTTGGAGAACATCCACAGAGCTTGAAATCACCTCCAAAAAAATGTCACTGCTACCAATACTACCAAGTTTTTTCCATAAATAAAAATCAAGAAATACTGAACCTATGCTCTCCAACATTCCTTGTACTTGTAATGTCCACATTTTTAGCAGGTTCTTGCAGTTGGCGTGGTCAGTTCACCATCGCGACCATCGTGAGCTGACTATTGGGATTTAAGGGTCTCAGTTGTGGGATTATAGGCTTTTCAATAGCCTATGGTGTGTTTTGGCTCTATTTGAGGGACTTACTATTTATAGTAAGTCCATCTATTGCTTCCGATGAGCTCAAATGAATAAGATTTGAGTGATGCTCATAGTTTTTATTTTGGGTTTCCGGTTTGGGCTCCAAGAATCTTGGAGGAGGCGTCTATTTATAGTAAGTCACACTGTCAGGTTCATTCATCGTCTTTTATCATCAGGATCACTTTGTTGTTGTCAAATTTTGATTCTGATGCTTCTTTAGTTTTTTTCACAAGATGGGTGAATTATTATTATTATTCATTTAAATACGCTGAGGTTGCTATTTTTGTTGGTGTTGTTAGTTGGTCACCTCAATATCATAGCTCGTTGGAATTGGGACAAAAAGTTTTAAATTGTGGGAACAAAAAACAGTGGCCTTGTGTGTCAACACATTAAGTTATGGTGGAAAAGGTCATTTTTGGAGCAAAAAACAATTAATAAATTATATTAATGACACTTTATTAAATTTTAATGTTGTGCAAGTGGAGTTCTTTTGGGAAACTGGTGCCATTTTGAGATTATAAATATGAAGACATTTAATGAGAAAAGCATCCAATTATTTGATTATCTTATTTTGCTTTGTCCTCATTGTGACGTTTCTAAAGTCAAATTTTTTGTGCCCTTGCTGAAGTATAAGGGTTTGTTCTTGAGAAGTTCATTGCAATTCATAGCTGAGGTATTGTGAATTAGTATTCCGAGAATTGGTCTTTATCTCCATTGTTGTATACACTATGGTTAGGAGATACTGTGGTGTTGGGAATTTGGAATTTGGTGTCTTCTTATACTATTATTACTATTGCTGAGAAGCGGTTGGGCGTTGGTTAATTTGGAGTTGGTTGAGCACCCATTTATATTTACTACTAGGCATTATTTTCTATCTGCACTTGTTTTACATATTTGTAGTTGCATTTTTTTGCTGGAGAATGCTTTTGTTGCTCCCAGACTTCATTTCAAAGGGTTTCAAGGCATGCCTTACCTGTAAGTTCATGGATTGTAACTTCTAATTTCTCTGGGTATTGTTGATTTCATAGTTTGCAAACTCTCCGAGTACTTTTAGAGTTGTCGAGTACTCTCAAGTTTTTTTGATGGGCAAGTACTCTCAAGTTTAACTCTTGCGTATTTATAGATGTTAAAAAACGTAGGTAAAAATGTTGATTTAGGGAAAACATTGGATTAGATGCATTTTTCACATCATTTTAGTGCTATAAATCTATACATTTTCTCTATTAAAATGTCAATTACTAATTTAATACATTTTATAATTGTATTCTACAAAAATATATATGTTTCTTTAACAGATTTTAAATTTTAATACTTTCTGAGTTGCCGAGTTTTCCTAGAGTTTTTGTTGTGTATATGCAGAGTTTTTTCTGAGTTGAAAATTTTGGGCTTGCCGAGTACTCTCTGAGTCCAAGTCTGGAAACTATGGTTGTTTTAGATAATATGGGATATTTTATCAACTGGGTTGTTGGTATTTTGTGAAAATACTCAATATCTAAGTCATAGTTATGGGACTTAGACTCGCCTTTGACTCAGAAAGTCAAAATTTGACTCGGACTTGGACTCGGTGACCAGACTCGGCAAGGACTCGAAAAATTGAAAAACTCATGAAATTCAAAGATTTTTAAGGATTTAACGATTTTTTCATGCATCATTTAGTCAATTAACATCAAATACACAATAATTGAGATAAATAGAAGCTACTTAACACTCATACACGATTTTGCATAGATCACATAAATATAACAAGGAATTTTTGAATGAAAAAAACTGATTAACATAATATAAAGTTGAAGATTTAAGATTTAAGATTCAATCCTTAATAAGTTCGTGACATACCACAATATCATTTTCAAAATTAATAAGCATTGAAAAAAAACACCTTCGAGAAATCTCTATCTTTTTAAATTTAAAAAAAAAATTAGAATTTTTTTTTGGGAGAGTGTTGGGCTTGGGACTCGGCAGACTTCCTGGACTTAGCGAGTCCACGTGGACTTTGCCAAGACTCGGCTGAGTCAGAGTCCAGAGGCCAGTTGCCTCGGAAAGGCCGCCTCTGCCTCGGACTTGCAGAGTCCTAGAACACTGATCTAAGTTGATATTAAAATTTGGAATTTTCAGTTGTATATTCCCTATTTAATATCCATAATATTTGAGTTGAAATAATTTTTGTAATATCTTCTATTTTTCTGCTGTATTGTATCACAAATTGCAAAACCTCAAAAACAAAAAAAAAAGAAATCATTTCTTTGGCATAGATTGTTTGAGAGCCAACATGGCTCATCACAGTGGTATCAAAGCTTGCTTGGAAAGTGTTTGACGAAATGTCAAACGACTGAATTATAAAAAGGATTTGGTGTTTGATGAAGTTATAATCGGTTGGGGTTATTATAGTAGTCCTCTTACCATAATTAGTTAGTGTATAGGAACTCAGGACATGGGCTGTTTGTCAACTGGCTGACTAGGATTGAGAAGAGGACATTGCAAAATGCAACCTTATATAAGAAGGAAACCAAATAATAAATTTAATATTGTACACAAAACTATTGGCAAGCTTGTAGCTTAGGTGTGACAAATTGCGTATTATTAAGCAAATTGAAGCAACTTCAATGCCTAAGTTTTTGAACTTTGTGTGATTTTATACAACCAATGGAATACTTATTGTTATTCAATTTTTTGTAATGTTAAAATCGTTTTATAGTTGCATTTACTGGATTTGATGGTTATTTTTGCAGGAAGTATCTATTCAATTACCAAAGTCATGTACCTCACAAATGGATTCAACAATGGTAATGGTCAAATGATATTTAGAAGCAATATTTTTCTTTTTTCTTTTTTAAACATATTTCTTGATTGCATACAAGCGATTGTTCTAATTAACTTTGTGTTTGGCATATAATGGATTTGCATGACAGTGTTTCTTTCCACAATATTTTCTAGGTTACGTAGATACACCATTTTTTATTCTAAATTCACCATATGATTCATGGCAGGTAACCTTTATATACCCTTTGAATTTATCTCCAATTTCAAGTATTTATGTGATATATTGTTGGATAACCAAAACCTTCATTTAATGTATTGAATGTTCTTCAGATTCAAAATATTTTGGCACCAGACGTAGCTGATCCTCAAGGACATTGGCAAAACTGCAAGTACAACATTAGTAGTTGTAACGAAACTCAATTGGAAACTTTGCAAGGTTTTCCCTTTCTAATTATATCTCCATTCTGATTTCATTGCATGCACCAAAGGTTAGAAGGAAATAATTTCTTACAAAGGGTCAATTGTCTTGAAGGTAAAACTACTCAATCTGAATTCAATCAAAATATCATCTTACAAATCTAAAGAAAACATATTTAAAATGGAAATATTGTTGGCTATGGTGTTCGCCATAGAATAGTAGGGAGCAGCTTACCCAAGCAAGCCTGTACCAGGGTCCGCTAAGAGTGAATGTAGAGAATCTCAGAGAATTTAATGGTGCACACTCAGTAAATGCATGCTTATAATTAGTATTGTATGGAGAAGTTACATAATTATTATAACTTTATTATGAATTATATTTTAGACATAACTAATGAGGTCTTATTAAATATTACCATAACAATAAATTTTATGTTTAGAAAGTGTAGTCCAATATCACCAACAGATGCAAGGGTGTTTCCAGTAGATGCCTACATGAATGGTTTTTGCTCACTCATCATTCTTGTATCGGTGGACCAATGAAACAATGTCAAGACAAGTAATAGGGAGATTAACTAGGACAAAATCTACTTCCATGTGAATGTTGTTCAAACAAAGTTTTCCACATTTTGAGCTTTGTTTTCATGGGAGGCTAAAGCACTATGGGCATTTGTAATGCTTTTTTATTTCATTGTGTAGAAGGTTGGGAAAACAAGGTTCTTGTGATCCCCTATTTGTTTATCCCATGATCCAAATGATCACTTCTTCCTTTTGATTGCTAGCAATAAGATGTAGACTATTAGTAACCAATTGAGCTATGAATAGGTCAATTGTCTTGTTGATAGATTGAGTAAGAGACAGACCCATTTGTCCATTTATCTCTTTCCTCGGTACTTCAATAGAAGAAGAAACATGTTTATAATAGTCTCTCCTTATGTGTAATGACGCATATATTTGGAGTTGGCTGATCACCAATGGCAACCATCAGGACAACCCTTGAGAATGTTTAGTAGCTTGAAGAACTACAATCCAACAGGCGAGCAAGCTTAACTTGACAATTTATGATCTACTTTAAAACTTAACAAAAAGTGCCTATTGCTACGATAATATCGACGGCTCGGGATTTGATGTGAGAACAATAAAGATACCAGTTTACTTTATATTTGTGGAACAATTGCAGAAACATGCAGTCTTCTGCACTTATCCCTAATGAAGATTGTAATAACATCAACGAACAGTAAGGCATATTGTCTCTTACTACATATTCACTAGTTTTAATATAAGTACTTAGTATTGAAGCACAAAATCTTTCAGTTTTAAGTATCTGAGGCCAGTATCAACTACAAAAAATTTCCTTTCTGCAGCACAAAGTCTTTAAAAGGTTCAAATTGAACTGTAACTCTAAATGCAATAAGCAACTCAAAGTCTATAAGGTTGAATTCAAATCCCTCTTAAACAAAGCATAAAACTCACAATCAATATTCAAAAAATGTCATCACATAACACCTTGAATCAACACAACGTTTGAAAGCAAGTTGCTTGTATTTTTGAAGGCAATTTAATCTACATCTAGGCACAAAGTCTTCAAGCGCATATATAAACTTGTAAAGTTTTCTTGCATTTCCAAAAGATGAAAATTACAATGAGGGTCCCTCCTATATATAGGTGAGGGGCTGAGAGATAGGTGGGAGAAACTCAACAAATCTTGACGTATTCACAAACTAACTTAGACTTATTCAACATTGCAAGTTCTATGCAGGTGATACTATCACATGCAATTACATCTTGTGTTTCAAGTCTTAATCATACATTTACAAAATGCATGATGAAAATAAACTAGTGTCTGACAAGACAAGACTCCTATTACATCATTTTTGTGTCGGTCTTCATGCTGCTCCACGATTGAAGGGTTTAGGTTTGGTGAAAGCATCTCAAATTGGAATAAAGTTGCATCTTTGATTGTTCTACATGATAATGTTGTTTACCTAAGAAAGCACCTTTATTTTTTCTCTCTGTCATGAAAGCATTCTATGTTACATCATCACTTTTTCACCTCCTTGTATGCTCTAGCATGTGGTTGTTCTTGCTTCACATTATTCTCTGAGTCTTCAAATCTCTTTGCAAAATAAGACCAATGTCATGATGTTGGGAAATAGGCACAGTAACATGGAGATGCGTCTCCTACCTTTTTGACCCACGTCTCTGAGATGGGGACACACCCAGAACTTGGGGACTCTGTCCCGTTGTCCCCAGCAGCGCCACCAAATTATGCCACCTTCGCTAAGTATGGGGTGATGTCCTAGTGTTGACTATTTGCTAATGGATTTATTTATTTTCAGTGTTCGATGTTCCAATTCAATGCAATGTTCAAGTATTTACTCTTTTACATCTTTATTCTTATATTGCAATACTTCTTTTAATAACTAAGATTTTAAGTACAATAAGTATAGTTTATACAACTTGCCTTTGTTCCTCTCCACCTTCCCCATGCTGTCCCCCTGACATCCCCAAATTAAGGCCCCTTTGTCCCCCTATCCTGGAAACTTGTCCCCTCGTTCTGTCATCCCCTCATCCCCTAGGGTGGTGTAACTATGCAAACATGAGAAGTTATGGATCTTTCTTCTTTGCAAATCTAGAGCTACGTATGTTTGATGTGACGAGAAGTCCTTTGAACAATAAAAGATGGAAGAAAGTGAATGGAATCAGCCTTTCAAATGAGATTAGATAAGATAAGATAAGATAATATTATTAATATCCACGAAAAACCAACGCGGTTTATGGGACTGTGCATACAAACGGAAGAGCCGGCCAAAGCAGAAGCACCAAACGGTGATAGAGAAGAAACAAAAGCAAGAGACAAAACACGAAAGAAGACAAGGTAAGGACTAAGGGTTCTTCCTTGCCACAAAGAAATCAGTAATAGAGGGGTAAACCCGTGAACGATCCATAGTCTTAGAATGCTGTGAAGAACCTCTATAGGACTGTCGTTGCCTGGAGAGACTTGTGCAATGTATGACCAATTTGGAATGAGAAGTGGAAGGCCTTTTAAAACCCGGTGGAGGAGACAAGGGAGAGAAAAGGGCGGTAATGAGCTGATCAGAAGTACATCCCTAAGGTATAAAAGACCGCAGGGTAATCTCTCGAAGATGGGTGGCCTCTTGAAGATAAAGTGCAAGACACTGCTGATCAATATAGCTGAAGAACATCGAAAGAGAAGAATAGTGTCTGGAAAGAAAATAAAGTCTCCCTCTGATCTCATAGTAAAGAGGACATCAAAATATGAAGTGGATCTCAGTCTCAACCTCCGCTAGAGTACACAACTGACAAATCCGATCAGCTCGATCCATATGGTGTTCAGTTCGAGCCCTGAGGCGTGAGAACCAACTCTAAATGATCCTAAAGAAAATCATAAGGCATGATTCCAACACAGATAGAGATAAGCAGGGAAAACAATAATACCATCCTGAATCTCAAGAAAATGCTTATCATAAAAAGCCATCCTAGGTCACAGACCCCCCGGGGGATTGCTCCAGGTAGTGGTAAATGTATTGTCTATAAATATCCTGTCTAACATGTTCATTCAACTCCTGACAAGAGGGGAGAAGATGAGTAGGAGCATCCAGTGAAAATTGGTAAGGAGGAAGACGATCTATGTTAATCCCAATCGAACCCAACAAAGAGGTGGCCCAGGCATACCAACATTGAGACCTAGTAGAAGTGTCAGATCTCATAATCTCCATCGAAGAACAGTATGCCAGATGAGAGTATTTGTGCCGGTCAACACTAGTCTCCATAAAACCACGAAGCCGATGAAGAAACCAAATCACGTTAAAAATGACGGCGAGTTTGAGAGGATGAGTACCAAACTCAGCCAAGACAATGCTGTGGGGGTGATTCTGTGACATCTAATGATACGTTGTAACAACGTCTGGACCCGCTCAATAGAAGCCCAATCAGAAGCATTAAGAGAAGGCCCCCAAACAACCGAACCATAGAGAACTGTCGGATTGACCAAGGAGTCAAAAAGGGACAACTTGGATGAAATATCTCGAAAATGATGTCTGAAGCATTGTCCTTCCAGCAATGCTAGGGAACCCATGCCTTTACTAACTCTGGATTGAATAGCTGGTCTCAAGCTGAAGCGCGGCCCCGAGAACTTCACACCAAGATACATATAAGAGGGAGTAATCTCAACCTCCTGCCCCTGAAAGAAGTGAAGATGAGAGATCTTTAAACAGTTAAAAACCATTACCCGAGTGTTAGACAAATTGACCACAAGCTGCCGCTGATCACAAAAAGAAGTTAGACCATCAAGGAGTCCCTGTAAGCTCTTGGGAGAAGAGGCCAAGAGAACCACACATCAGCAAAGAGGAGAATGGAGATCAAGACTTGATGTAAATAACACCCATCTCCCGGTTGAGAGGAGTTTAGAAGGAAATCCTCCAACTCATCAATACACAAACGAAACAGTGTAGGAGAAAGAGGACAGCCCTGCTTCACCCCAATGGTGCTTTGAATCAAAACAGAAGAACCCTCCGAAGTCCTGAGCCTACTAGTTACCCTCTCACAAAGCCTCATAATAGCAGTCTGTAACATATCTGAGATCCCAATTTTGTGAAGCCGTTGAAATAAGGTCAACCTAGGAACATAATCAAAAGCCTTACAGAAGTACACAAAACGACAATAGACCTTCTAAGAGCAGTGTCTAGCCTCTTCAATGATAGCCCACAGTGTAAAAACATGATCCATAGTCTGATAGTTTGCCTGAAAACCAACTTGACCTTTAGCTCTACAGCCTCTTCTTTCTAGCTCACTAGATAAATGGTGTTCAGGGTAGTGGCATAAAGTTTGGCAAAAGTATGTCCTATCATAATAGTTCTGTAGTTACTCGGATCAAAAACAAGCCGAGACTTGTGTATAGGGTAAATCACATGTCTAGACTAGGATTCAAGAAACCCAGTGCAAACCACTCTATTAAAGAGTGTAGGAAGGTAAGATCCAAGAACTAAGGCACCAAGTTTGAAAAGTTCTGCCTGGTAAACCTCTTCATCTACTGCTCTACTGTATCTCAAAGATTAGATGGCTTCCATAATACTAGAGTAGGTGAACAAGCGGCAGTAAGGAGGTGGAGTGGAGTGGAGAGGAGGCTGCCCAGGAATGTTGTAAAGCGTAATGATATGGGAGGTCAGAGAGTGGTAGTCGAGAGTGGAGGATGGGGGGGGGGGGAGCAACAAGGAAAAAGGGTACGCCAAAAGATCTGGGGATTCTGAAAAAGTGTGGAGCAAAGGGTTCTGCACTAAATGGAGGCAAAAGAACGTTTCTTGTGGCGAAGAAAACGGAGGTACGAAAGACGCAGATGGGTGAAGGCAGGAGACCAAGACTCAAAGGCGATGCGAACAGAGCGATGGAAAGCATAAAACCATTTATTCATAGGACAAGTATTTTGACACTTAGCTTTGAGAGAGGGAGGTGGAGGGGAACGGTGGGGAATAGAAAGGAGAGCAGAATCCCAGATGCCAGAGGCAAGTGAATCAAACATGTCAGAAGTAGCAAGCGAATCATTAAAGCTAGCGGGTGTCATAAGTCTCCTAAGGTGATAAGTGGAAAGCTCACCATCGCTCTCAGGGTAATGAAAGCAAGTAGGAAGGGAGATGGTATCACCTAGGCAGTGAGAAGGTGGGGACAGGTGGGGTGAAATGCAAATAGAAATGCTAAGAAGAGCATGATCAGCTAAGGGGAGATGCAAAATGATGAAACTGCGAATGGAAGAAATGAAGGAATGAGAGGAAATGGCATAGTCAACAACACTTGCACCACCACAGTGCGACCAATAGGTAAAAAAGTTTGATCTAGGAAGGGAGGATAAACCGTTCAGAATCAACAACCCAGAAGACTCTGAGCTAGAGAAGGTGATAGCCATAGCCTGAGAGCGGTCCAAGAGCATCCTCTGAGGTGCGCTAAAGTCCCATACTAGTCGGGTCTAACTTAGAAGTGCAGTTCAAATCAAAACCACAATCATGCATAGGAGTCTAAAGATCCCTGGTACGAGCATTGAAGTCTCCAAGAATAATAATATCACCTAAAGCCTCAAATTGTGAAATGCTCTCCTGAAGGTCACCAAAAGGATCCCCATTCTCTAGGTCATGAATCGCATAAGGAGAGGATGTCGGAGGAAAATAACAAACAACAATAAAAATATTTGTGTCGGTATTTCCGCCAACGAATCTTGACCCACATAAATCTGGCAAAGGCGTCAGAGTGAACAACTAAAGTGAAACTGAAAATATCATCTCGAACCAAGCAAGCAAGACCTTTGGACCCACAGACTCCACCAAAAGTCTAGGCCTCATCTCTGCAAATTGATAGCCACTGATAACCAGGATAACCTGGAAGAGGGCGCATGGGACTTTCGCGAGTCTTAGTGATGGCCAAAATATCTGAGGACCCCATTGCATCCTGAAAAAGACCTGGTAATGACCATAAAGAGCCATTACTGTTCCAGCAGTTGACAAGAAGAGAAGGGGGCTTCCTCTTGTCAGACTGTTGTTGGGACCGTCATGCTGGTTTGGAGGTTGTCCTCTCAACCCAACTCGCAAGAGGAGAATCACGAACCACTGCTCGAAGATTCCTAATAACAGCCCATTTTCCAACACGTCTAGCCTTTGCCACGATTCCCCGAGCATGTTTTGAGTTCTGTAAGCTGTGCCTTAGTAAAATCTTCATCAAGATAAATTTTTGAGGGAAGAGAAAACAACTTTCTCTTAGCTCTAAGGGCACAAAGTCTATTTGAAAAAGAGAAGAATCTGATGAAAAGGGTGTCCCGTGTACCAAACCAACACCTATCTAAGGTAATATTTGAGATACCAAGTTTATCAGATAGAAAGGAATGTCTAGTGGTAGTAGGATCGGAAGTGGGTGTGAGACCACGAACACGCAAGTTGAGCTCATGTGCACGTCGTACACACTCATCATCAATCTTACCTTGAACGATCTTGCCTATATTTTACTTGGGGGTTGTATTATCTGTATTAGTGCAAATAGAAGCCCATGATTTCACCTTTTGTTCAGTCTCCGCAATCAAAGAAGAGTGTATTGTTTCCGTTTCGGTTTGTTGTTCCTTGATTTTCTCTAGCTCGTCTAGTTGTTCAATAACGGCCTCTAAGTTGGATTTTAACCCTGCTGTTTCAGAGATGAAAGTATCAAAAAAATGTTGGATTTTCAAGGTGTTCGATTCTGTGGACTGTTTGAGATTTGCAAATTTTGGTGTCAACTCAACAACCCGTTCTTTCAGAAAGGTGTTATCATTCTCCAACTTAAAAACATGATCACATAATTGCTGATATGTGAGGGTTTTATTTTGGGTATCACTTGTAGTCATTGTACCAACCATTATAGACCAGAATTAGGAGCCGTAAGACCCCTACAGTGGACAACAGTTAGCAGATCAAAAATCCGGGCCAAGGATATAGCAGATCAAACCAATATGCATAGAAAAAATCCAATCCCTAATAGTGAAAAAAATTTGGTAGTGGAGGGCAAAATCAGAATGAATCAATCAGGAAACCAAGATGGATCAGAAAGAGAAAGTACGACACCCTACAATACGAACAAGAAGGTTAACAAAATTGAAATCAAGCTCCTAGAACGACAGTATCAGAGCACGGGAAATATCCACTAGAATCCATGAGTCGAAGAAAAGAAATGGATTGGAATGCATTGCAGAAACCCTCCGTTTAGTAAATCATGACGGAAGCATAGTATACAACCCGCTCGACCACCCAAATCATAGAGCACGAACGCCATGGAAGGCTGCGATGAAGATGAAGAATAGGTGTAGAAGGGAGGAGGTTGCGACGGGAGAGGTCATCGTTTTCTCAATACTCGCGACTGGAGCAGATCACCATGGGAGTTTTTTTTATATTTTTTTTAAATGGGTTTTTCTAGAGCACTACAGGTGGATGAAATGGAAGTGTTTAGTATAAAAATGAGATGCTCAAGCATGGATATACAAATGAGAAGACTTTTACTCATAAGCGGGGTTTATTTTTGATTACAAGTCATTTGGAAGGTAGTTGATGCTTACTAATGGGTTTAATAAGTCCAATTGTAGCTTGAAAAGAGTGTTCAAAAGTGCTTGGAGAGCACTTGCAAGTGGGCTTTCTAGTTCCAATTACCAGTTGGGAAAAAACTAGTTCTTTCTTGGAATGACAAGCTCATGGATAGATTTTTTTAATTATGTCAATAAAAAGGGGAAAGACAAATTAGTTGGATTCTATCTTTGTGGGAGAAACTCGTTTTCCAATTTGGGGGAAGAACTCATTGTTTTGAAAAAAATGTCTTTAAACAAAAAGTTTAAGTTTGAAAATGGATTTTAGAAACAAATATATATATATATATATATATATATATATATACATATATATATATATATATACATATATATATATATATACATATATATATATATATACATATATATATATATATATACATATATATATATATATATACATATATATATATATATATATATATATATATATATATATATTTGCAGGAGGATCTTACATCAGGAAATAAAATGGGGTGTGATAAAAAAAAATTGTAGGAGAGAGAAAGTGAGGAAAATTAGAGGAAAAATAATTTAAAAAAAATAGAAAATGGAAAAATGAAGAGAAAAGGTTTTTTTTGTTTACTGAGGTGCATGGGTAGCATAAAAAGAAAAATAAAAAAAATGGTTGTCATTTCATTTATCGAGGTGTGTAGGTGGCATCTTAGAATTTTATGGAAAACTCCTTAAATCATGAATTTAACATTTGTTGTGATCCACAAAGGCAATGTAATTTTCTAATTGGCCACATGGTGGTGCTTAGTTGTATTTGGGTGGGAATTAAATATTTGTTGTAAAGTAGTTGCATTTACCTTTTATCCCACATTGGTTGTGTTTGTAACAACTTGGGTGGTAAGTTTCTATTTAAGCAAGACATATGAGCATTTGTAATCAAGTGCTCAAGCTGTGATCTCTTCTTGTATAGAAGCTTTGAGAGAAGGATGAAGCAGAGGAGTGACATTTGAGAAGAGCTAGTAGCTGCACCTTGGGAAACAAGGAGATTGTTTGGTGGTTTGTGATTGGTGGTTTGTGAGCACAAGTTTAGATTTTCCTTGGAGGTTTCTACCAGAGTCTGGATATTAATTAGTTAAGGTTTGGGTTGGATCTTGAGGATCTTGCAAAACTATTACTTGCTTTGTATTTGGTCGTAATCGAGAAGGCCTTACAGCCCGACACATTGCTTGTAATCAATCATTTTATGAATAAAGAGCTATGTTTGGTATCAAATCTTATTTCTTGTGTTGTCTTTCCGTTGTGTGGTTATTTGTTGGAGACTCGGACGTCTCCTTTGGGGATTCTCTTGTCTTGTACTACATCAAGTGGTATCATAGCTAGTGTTCTTGAGCGCGTGGATAGTTGTTGGACGTGAGGTAGTTTGTACCAGGACCTTGGGCTGGGAGAAGTTGATCTGAGAAGATCTTGATTTGGTGGTGGATTGTTCTTTCTAGAGTCCTAGATATCTTGGTTGTGAGGTGGTAGATTGTGGTTCTGACTTACGATTGTAGAGGACTTGCAAATGGATCAATGGTTGCGAAGATTGAAGGTTGATCTGGTTGGAGCATGATTGTAGAGAGTTGTGTGATATTTATTGCAGATCCGTGTTACTAGACTTGTGATTTCTTCCTGGTTGTTCATGCAAGGTGGCAAGTTGCAAACAATTCAGGTTTGTCACAAGGTGCTTGGGTGTAATGTCCCTTCACCTTTTGCCTTCAATATGAAATGGGACTGCGTTCTTAAATCTGTAAGATTTATTTGGATGCTCTGAGATGACTATATCTTCGATCCTTTATTGTATACTGATTTCCCTTTTGATTTAAATGATGACTTGTATAGAATGTCCTAGCAGAATTTTGTCCTTTTTGGATCTCTTATTAATATTCTACACCATAGGACTTGAGGGAAATATCGGTATCTTCACAACTTCCAGACTTTACTTTGATGTTATTGCTTGAACTAGTGTTTGACAACTCAACTAGAAGAGGCAAGCTTTCATATAGTTCCAATCAAATAGATCTTCTTATCATTGTTTTAAGAATAGGCGACCCAATATTATTTTTCCAATATGACAAGATGGGTTAGACAAACATGGATGTATGAATTTATGCTTGTATCAATAGTCTTCAATGTAATCTAATAATATATGTTGGCATGTACTATTCATAAACAGCTGTAAGGTCGTTAATCCCTTATAGGGTCACGGCTGATTAGATATAATACTTTGTCTTGATATGTCCAACAAAATATTCTCAATGAATGGGATTTCAATGCTTCAGATGTATTTAACCTATGGTTGCTATCACCCTATTTGCAATTTGATATTTAATGTGAGACTTGAAATACTAGGGGACTAGATGTATAAATTAATATATAATTTGGTGTCGTTGCCTTTGTAATCCAATATCTTCAGAAGTTAATTTCGATTCCTTGTCTCAGTCTATTCTCGTATCTCTGCACATATCCTATTTATAACTTGTCTTTCTGCTATTGGCTTGGCTGCAATCTGTCTTATTTAAGTGACCAGGTTATTGATTTTGTACCTCCTTATTTGAATATGCTTTGGCCAGCGTGATTCAGTGATGATCTACCCTGTCGTACCACCTTCCTTTTTATTCCTCTGCTGGTTTTTGTGAAGTCCCTTAGCCTATCTAGTGATTACGTCTGATTATATTCCTCTCTGACCATAGCGCCTATCCCCCCCTGAATGAATCATGCCTTTCCTCTTCATACCTGTTTTGATGAAAGGATGCTGCCCCAAGTGACATGTCCCTGTCTCTTCCCTTAACCCGTCTCTTGATTCACACTCTCAAATAGTTTTGTTTAACCTTAATGACGTCTCAGCCAGCTTGGAGATAGTATCATGTCACAGCTTATAATAACATTGGCTTATAATAGGCAATGCTACAATATATGCCCAAGTATCGATGTTGGTCGTTTATCTCATGATTGATGTATTTATAAATATCGGAATCCATGGGTTTAGAAATATTCACGATTGATTACTCCATTTATAATCTTTCATTGTGGAAGAACATATAGGTAGCAAGAACCTCCATTGTTTATTAACTCAAGAATATTATTTATAGTTATTATTTTCTCTTTATTTATTATCTATAAATATATAATATTAGCAATAATAATTTTTAGTTCTCAACTAATATTATTTATTATGATTTCTTGATATGACAATATTAAAATAATAATAATAAAGATATGTATATTTATAATTATTTATATTGATTATTATTAATCATATATCTTATTATATTTGTCATTTATAATTAGATTACAACTTATTCTATTGTTAGTTTATTTTATTATATAAAAATTAATAAAATATGGGGACATGACATTGGGTGGGATTTGTTGCAGAGGGTTGACGAAAATCTTGGAAGATGCCTCCGAGAAGATTCGACCCTACAATGATTTCAGTTCTCCGTGATGTGGTGGAGAAAAAGATTTCAAAGATGTCTTCCTTTATTTAGTTAAGGGATAGTTGAGTTTTGTAGAGATTACTGGAGCTGGAGTCTATTGATTTGGAAGTGAGTTATTTGGCCATTCAGAAGACTTGTTCGAGAGAAAAGAGTCCATGGCAAGGTCGAGGTATAAGTTGGTTTTGTTGATCAGTTTGAGGAGTGTGATGCGAAACTTGCAGAGAAACTTGTGGTTGTTGCTGAAGAGATTCCTAACCTTGTTGAGACTCGAACGAAGATTTGTTTTCATGATTAGTTGGTTGGATCTGACATGAAAATTGTAGAGCATCTTATTGTGGATGATGAGATTGCTGATTATGGGGATTTACATATGGATGAGGATTTGCATATGGTTGTTGATATGGATCTGCATTCATATGTTACTGCTGAGATAATTGAGGATGTATTGGTTACTGCTGATATGGTTTATATGGATGTTGTTACTGATGTGGAGTTGGATGTTGCTGACGTGGTTGAGGATCTACATGATACTGTGAATCTGTGTGTTCCTGATTTGCCTAAGTTACAGGGATTGTTGGTGAAGCATTATGTTCAGTTTGTTCCTAGGAGTGACCATGTTGATTGGGTTGCTGAGATTCATTCAATTCAGATGTTTGTATGGATGAAGCCGAGATGGTTGGTGTACAGATTTGTTGTTTTGTTTGGGATGGATTGGAAACAGTTGGTTGGAGAAATTTCTTTTGGAATCAAAGTATGGGACATACTTTTTTTAATACCTGGGGAGTTTGATGCAATAGCATCTTGCATCACGAAATAAAATGGGGTGTGATTAAAAAAACCATGAAGGAGAGAGAATGTGACAAAAATTAGAGGAAAAATAACTTAAGAAAAAAAGGAAAATGGAAAAACGGAGAGAATGTTTTTTCGTTTACCGAGGCGCATGGGTGGCATAAAAAGAAAAATAAGAAAAATGTTTGTCATTTCATTTATTGAGGTGTGTAGGTGGCTTTTTAGAATTTTGTGGAAAGTTCCTTAAATCATGTATTTAACATTTTTTGTGATCCACAAAGGCAATGTAATTTTCTAATTGGCCACATGGTGGTGCTTAGTTGTATTTGGTTGGGAATTAAAAATTTGTTGTAAAGTAGTTGCATTTATCTTTTATCCCACATTGTTTGTGTTTGTAACATCTTGGATGGTAAGTTCCTATTTAAGCAAGGCATATGAGCATTTGTAATCAAGCTCTCAAGATGTGATCTCTTATTGTATAGAAGCATGGAGAGAAGGATGAAGTAGAGGAGCGACGTTTGAGAAGAGCTAGTAGCTGTAGCTTGGGAAACAAGGAGATTGCTTGGTGGCTTGCCAAGTTTAGATTTTACTCTGAGGTTTCTACCAAAGTGTGGATCTGGACTAGTTAGGGTTTGGGTTGGATCTTGAGGATCTCGCAGAACTATTGCTTTCTATTTGGTCGTAATTGGGAAGACCTTACAACCCGACACATTGCATGTAATCAATTATTTTATGAATAAAGAGTTGTGTTTGGTATCAGATCTTATTTCTTGCGTTGTGTTTCCGTTGTGTGGTTATTTGTTAGGGGCTAGGACATCTCCTTTGGGGATTCTCCTTCCTTGCACTGCATCATATATATATGCAAAATGTAATGTCCCCATTTTAGCAAGTTCCTGTAGCAAGTCATGGTCAATTCATCATTGCAACCCTCTTGAGCTGACAGATTGAATTGAGGGTCTCTATTGATAGACTTATTATTTATAGTAAGTCATCTTTGGATCGGTTAATATTTTTAGCAATGCAGTTGAGGCACCCAGTGATGGGGATCTTCAATAATTGATTCGATAAATTAATGGAGCTTTATATTATAAGTTGTTTATTAAGACTACCTCAATAAATGACTTTATCATTTAACTGTTATAATTTGATGGTGTGTTGAAGAAGCTTTTTAAGTGAAAAGTGTCTCCATGAAGTTATGAGCTTGGGAGTTATTTATTTAAGAGTATCGAATAAGAGCTTCTAATTGAAAAGTGCATTGATGAAGCCTCTTTAATGAAAAGTGTGAGGAAGAGTTGCATTATAAAAGAGACTTCATGGAGAAAAAAGAATTCATTCTCTTGTCTATTGATTTTATTATTTTATGAAGTGTTGAAGGTTTTCCTCAAGGGTTTCTTGAGTTATGATTCCTTTCTCTAATTCACACTTTGAGCCATTGAAAGGCATTGTAATGTCCCCGTCATAAAATAAATAATAAATTAGAACTTTGTTTATGGGCCGATTGATTTAAAAAATCTTGGACCTATTGTTATTTTAATTGTTTCTGTAGGTGTTTTCCATATCTTTTGTTGACACTTAGTCTCTCTATTGATGAGGTATTTATGTCTGTTATGTTGAATTGTTTTGGCATGTGATTTGGTTTATTTCTTTGTACTATGAATTCCTATTGGAGTTTAGTATTAATTGTCATTTCGGAAGTGAAATATCTTCCCTACTTGGCTCTTCCAGTTTCGGTGAGATCCAACCCTCACCTTGTTTCGTCCTTTGTAATAATTTGCTCAGATCTGGTGAATTAAAGCGCTATCATTATTTTCAACTATAATCTCTGTAAATGTTTTGTGTGCATTTAGTTTTCATTTGGCAACTCGAAGATAATTAACAATCTCTGTGTTTATAGTAACATCAATAATGAATTCTGCAATACCTTCCTAATCCTTTCGTTCATAGACCCTTGCACATTCTTTTGTATGAACATAGCCCATACGACCACTTAACTCCCATCGTATGACCACCTCTCCATCACTTCTACCCTCTATACAACTGCCACTTTGTACGCCTAGCCTCTCCCTCTTTGTATAAACTCTATCACCTCTTCATACCCCATCTCCCTCTATTGTCTTATGCTATCCATAGCGTACGGTCAGCCTTGCACTGTCGTATACTACACTGCAACCATTCCCACCCTACAGGGATTGCTCCTCTACTGTACAGTCTATCTATTCCTATCGTATGATCTATTTGTTCCTATCGTATGGACTGTTGCTTCCAGCCGTATGAACTCCCTTACAGTTTTTTATTGTACGAACTCTTTGTATGCCTTGGTTTGGCCTCATGCATTGTGCAAAAGAGATACATACCCACCATCCTCAGCAAATTGGTACAAGGACGGACTCAAGAACATTATAGTGGTATGAGAGTGAGTGTTCTTGCCAACCTTTGGACAATGAATGAAAGTTTATAGTCAAAAATGAAGGAGATCCCGCTTAGTTGATAGAATCGCAGATTCACAAGAACCCACTTCTGTCGAAGTCATGACATTACTGAGGGAGCTTTCCAAGAATTAAATGTAGATTAACGACACTCAATAGCTTATGGAAGAAACTTTATAGAAGCTAGCTGAAAGTAAAATATCTGACGAACAAAATGGTCTTAGTGACGATTCAATTTTTGGAAAGGCAATTCCTCATCCAGTGCTCTCGCGACCTTCCATGTCGACTTTCTCTCCATGAACGGAGGCACCCCAAAGATGAAGGGAACCAACCTTTGAAGAAGTTCAAGAACAATAGGAAGAAGATTGGAATAATGTAAACTTGGAAGGGTCATATCCTATAAAGATTACATGGAACTGAGAATGAGTTATTTTGGGGGCAAATACGGAAAATATTTTAATGATGTTCTCAAAACGAAGCTAAGTGAATATGTCGCCATTTAATGGATTAGAATAAATATTTGTACAAGCATGGGTAATGAAGGTCAATACCTACTTCCAATCCAACCCGATGCTAGAAGAGGAGGCAATTAAATTTGAAGAAGAGGAGGCAATTAAATTTGAAGCACTCCACTTGGAGGGAGTGGTGCATGAATGATGGCATCATGGCACAATTACATTAAGAGATGACCAAGTAAATCCTTATGCAGAATACAATGAAAGGTCGATAGATTGGTTTGATGGCAAAGATCCATATCTCAATTTTAAGAAATTGGCACAATTAAGATAAACAAGATTGGTTGACCTTTACATCATAGAATTCCATAAACTCTTTGTACTTGTTATGGACATTTCCAAAAGGAGATGGATAATACTATTCATGGATAGATTGTCAAAACTATTGAGAGGTTGGGTAAAGGGTTTCAATCTAGCCACTCTCTTTGAGGCTATCAAAAAGGCACGGAGTATGACATCATCATCCACATCTTTGTTTCAAGGTTACACCACTCCAAACCACCATTGATTTTGAGGGACAAAGACAACAAGCCCTTGCCGAAGAAGCCTTCATTGGAGGAAGCTACCTGACAAGAACTCCAAAGGAAAAAATTATGTTCACCTGTGAGGAGTCCTGGGAACTTGGGCACAGACGCCTTAGTCGAGGAAAAATACACTACATCAAAGTCATATTTGATGATCAAGATGATCAAGAAGATTTATCCACAGAGGGTAGCCACCATCAGGAAGACTCCAAGTTGGTCAGCTAAACTGTACGAAGAAGATCGTTGCATTTCTTTGGCATGGAGGAACTATCGCACTAGTCGATAGCTCAAGATGTACAATATTCAGAGTACAAGGAACCCTCCAATGATAGAGGGCAAGGAACCGTCCAATGATAGAGGGCCATTGTGACGTTAGACAGTGGGGCTACTCTGAACTTTATAAACTCACAACTTGTAAAACGAAGAGGTTTACCTACAAAGGCACATAGAAATATCAAAGTCGCTAGAGGAACACTCTTACCATGCACACACCTTGTTCCCCAACTCAATATCACCATGGCTAACCACACAATGACAAGATTTGTTTATAAAGGACTTGGATGATATGGAGGTCATTTTAGGTATACGATGGATGGAATCAGTGGATGAATACACACAGAGCTTCAAACGGATGGACTTTACTTTTGTTGTCAATGGGAAGAAGGTGCTCCTTAGAGGGATGGCAAATGAGGGACTGAACGATGTGTCCACACAAAGGATGGAGGTGATCTTCTGACATGATGATGTCGCATGGGTCACACATTACTTCATTTCGACAGAACCAACAAAAGGACATGCGCACTCTCACGATGTTAAACTTTAGGTCATTTTGGAAGAATATAGTAGAGTTTTTGCAGACATTCCTCTTGGTGTACCTCCCCATCATTTGTAGATACTTTACGTCCTAGCTCTAGCCCTTTTGCATCATTAGTGGTCTTGGTGAAAAACAAGGCTGGGGCAAAAGGCATGTTTTTGGATTACTGTGCGTTGAACAAGAAGACAATAAAAAATAGCTGCCCTTCTCAGGATTGATGAATTATTGGATGAGTTGCATGGTGCAGTTTATTTTTCTATAATAGATCTCCGCTCCAGATATCATTAGATCCGCATGCAGGAGTAAGATGTGCAAAAGACTGCTTTCCACTATCACTGTAGGCACAATGAGTTTTTGGTAATGTCATTTGAATTAACAAGAGCAACAACTACATTTCAGGCTTGCATGAATCACATCTTTAACAAACGCTTGCATAAGTTCTTGTTGGTATCTTTTAATGACATTCATATTTATGGTAAAACATGGGAAGAGCATTTAAAGCATTTGGAGGAAGTCCTCGGAATCATGGAAGCATAGTCATTGTTCGCAAACAGTCAGAGTGCAAATTTGGGATGATAGAGATATTATACTTGGGACATCCTGTTAGTAGACATGGAGTACAAGTCCACCAAGAGAAATTTCAGGCTATCCTTGATTGGCCTCCACCAAAATCACCCTCAGAGTTGTGCGGTTTCTTTGGGTTGTGCAGTTACTGTAGGAGATCTGTAAAAAGTTCTCTCTACTTAGTGCACCATTAATGAATTTGACTAATAAGGGATCATTCTAGTGGAATGGAAAGGCACAACACACTTTTGACAAGTTAAAAGTAGCAATGAGTACTTGTCTGGTACTTGCCTTACTTGACTTCACTCAACCTTTCATTCTGGAGTGTGATGCTTTTGGAGAGGGCATCAGTGTTGTACTAATGCAAGAAAGGCATTTCATAGCCTATGAGAGTTGGAAACTTGTTGGGTGGATATTTTGCAACTGACAGTTTTAGGTAAAATCTAGTTGCAAAATAGGATAACCAGCCACAGCGTGTGAAACAGTCTCTCTCCTACCTTAAAGGGAAGACTCGCCCTTCTCACTATTCCTTGGATCAACTCAAGGTAAGCAAGAAGTTGAGAGATTTTTTAAAAGGGGTGTTACTAATATTCTTTCCTCTTAACTTTCAGGAAAGAATCCACTTACTTGTGGAGCGAGTAATGGGTAGGGTGAAATCTCTAACTACACTTCTATCTAAAGCTGAGAATGGTGATATCGATAAACCGACACTAACTCAAAAGGCTAGCTAAAAGTGTACCGATTTGGCTCTAAGTCTGTTCGTACTTCTATATGAATATCCTTTACTAATAGGGCACAAAGACTTCTAAAAGTAAAGATATCTTAACTATTTTGTGAATCAAGAAAGAGATATAAGCTACAGACAAAGCTTCTAACTATATATCTCTGCAATTGCTCCTAGTCAAAGCTATGGCTCCAATTGCTTCTTAGCTCATTTTATATTCAATTATTAAGAACACAAGACCACAAACTAAAGATAACATATGTGAATTACAGACAAAGCTTCTAATTCACACAAGTAACAATCTTATTCAATAAAAGTCAAGTCTCAATTGCTCCTTTGTATTCACTTTTCTCTCAAAATAGTGCTACACAAACAAAGTTTTGCTGGCACAATTTCTCTAGAGCTCTCTTGCATACAATATTAGATAATAGATAAAAGATGATTTTACAATGAGGGGGTACTCCTTTATACATGCAAAGGAGTTGAGAAAAAGATAGAGGAAAAAGTGGGAGCAACTCAACCAACTTTGATCTGGTCTAACTAGAAGAAAAATTATTGGGTTACATGCAACTCCCATTACATGTAATTATATCTTTTCATGCAATGCATCCTCTTCAATTACAAACATGAAAGAAGAAGAAGAAAGACGGAAGAGAATTGAAGCAATCTTAGGGATTATTTTGAAGGACCTTGTACTCTGCGATGCAATCCCAGATGATCACAAGATTGGAAGTTCCTGTATTTTGTGTCACTACATTCATCTTGATAACCACAGTCTTGTGTCTTTTGATATCCTGTGACTCTCTTTGATGAATTGTCCGTTGTCATTTGAAAATTTGATTTGATCAAACTTTTCTCGCTCAAGTTGTTGTGAATTCTCCTTTGTAGATAAGCACATTCTAGAATCTCTGACACTTTGAAAACCTTTTTGATGATGTGTGGATGTAAACTTGGAATAACTTTCCATCAACACCTTCTATTTTATTTTTTATTTTATTTGAAACATAGTGCCTGGTGCATTCCCACACAAACTCAAGTTGAAGATCAAATGAATTACTGCTTCTTGAGAATCAAAACATGCCTACTTGTTGGGAAAGCATATGTATTTGGATGGAAAATGGTAGGTGAAGTGAAAATGGAAGGAGATGGATATGTGTAAAGGTGGAATGCATGGAAATGCGTGCGAATGAAGATTGCTGATTTTCAAAAAGTGACTTAGGTTTTCAAGATGTTATTGTATGGAAAATGGACTACATGTATATGCCAGATGTAATGAGGGATGTAAAGTGAGATGAGATGCGAATGCGGATGGAGGATGAGCTTACACGTAAGTGTGGATAGAATGTGAAATGACACGGAAAGTGGAAAAACATGTATTTGCTCATGGAGGCATTAGTGCATATGGAGAGATGAAAATGGAATGTAGCTTGAGGTGAAATGAACTTTATAGTCGTCTTGTGGAAAAGTGAAGTCAAAGTACATGGGAAAACATGCATATGGCATTTTTGACTTTTCAAAAAGTGACTTTAAGTCAAAAATGGGTTTTAAAGAAGCAATTACACGTAAGGTATTTTGTGTAATCGTGGTGTGCAAGTGGATACAGAAAGTGAGATGAGTGAAAATGGAAGTGGAAAATGAGATTACATGCACATGCGGATAATGAATGAGATGAAAAACATGTAATCGCATTTGATGAATGAGATGTGAAATGTTGTGACATGAAAGATAGAAATGGAAAATGATGATGCTCTTGCATGAAATGGACAATGGAGTGAAGTGAAATATGATCAAGTTCTTCGGAAAGAACTTGCAACTTTTCCAAAATGGAGAAAAACCGGAAAGAAAACTCACAAAGCACAAAACAAACTTCAAAAGGAAAACATACCTTTGGCAAATGACTCAAACATGTCAACAATCAAAGCACTTCAATATGCAATTTCGAATTTGGAGTTTGGGTAAAAACAAAAAACATGAAAATGAACCATTAATAATTTTTAAAGGAAAAATACACTTTCCATGGCAACAAAATCAACAAGTGGCAATCATCAAGCTAAAATGTGCATAAAATCAGCAAGATAAGCACAAATTTATTAACAAGAAGGAAAATGTCCACTTACAATGATTATGTGCCAAAAATGGAGGGAAAAGCTCCAATATTGAAAAATTCTTCAACAAACTTAGATCTTTTCAAACTTTGTAAGAGGAATCTGTAGTGGGCAGAAAAAGAGGTGTTTTTGATGGACAATGCCAAAAACGTGCCCTAAGAATGCTCAAACTTCCAACGTTTTTGACAAATGGATGCTCTTGGGACATTTTTGGGAAAAAAATGTAAATCTCTAGAGGTGAAACAAACCGTTTTTGACTCCCAAGTGTAAAAACGTGAGCCAAGATGATAAATTTTAGGTTTTTCACCAAAACGTGCCCTTGAATGCAGTCCTAAATAACGTTTTTCACATGAAATCTCGACATTCAATGTTTAGAAACTCATAGATTTGCAAAAACGACCCCAATGAAGGAGATTTCAAGAAATTTCATGGAGAAAATAAAGCAAAAACACCAAAAAAGTGTTCTTGAGAGCCCATTGCATGAAGTTTTTTCAAAAATGAGATTTAGAGGACCAAATACATGTGTTTCAATGCAAAATGCACCTTTTAGAGGTGTATGCACATATTAAAAACATGTAACAAGGCAAAACACACCTTTTGGAGGCCATTACATGTCTTAAAACCATGTAATGGGCACTTTCAAGGCAAAAACACACCTTTTCGAGATGTATGCACATATTAAAAACATTTAATAAGGCAAAACACACCTTTTGGAGGCCATTACATGTTTTAAAAACATGTGATGGGCACTTTCAAGGCAAAAACCCACCTTTTTGCTGCATATGCATGTTTTAAAACTGTGTTTTTTGTCCAAAATCGGGTTTGGGAAGTGCAAATACATGTTTTAAGTGAAAAACTCACCTTTTTGGTGAAAAGACATATTTAGGTTACATGCATATGCATTTCAAGGCAAAAGCTCACCTTTTTGGTGCATATGCATATAACACATAAAGCTCATCTTTTTGATGCCATTGCACATTTTCAGTGAGTTTACATGCAATGGCATCAAAAAGGTCCACTTCTAAGTGACTTTACACTTTAAGTTGAAATTTACATTCAATGGCATGAAAAATGTCCACTTTAAGTGATTTTAAGTGATTTAATAAGCACATGTCAATTTAATTTCAATAAAATATTACTTAAGTGGGACATAAATTATATTTACATATCATATTAACAATATAACATGTAGATAAAATAGAATAAGTAATTTTTACTAGAGCATTTGATTTAAATGTCAAAAATTAAACTGAACTATATAGTTAATATAGTCGCTTAAGTGAAAAATCAAAAAGTAAACTCAACTTAAAAATATAACATAAAGTGCACTATAGTTACTTTAAGTGAAAATTTTATTGATAAAGTAACTTAAAAACATAACATAAAGTGAATTTAAGTTATATTTTTCAAAAAGTGAATGTCAAATTAAAAACATAACATGATATTTTTAATTTGTGTTGTTGCATCAAAAAGGTCCACTTTTTGGGCACTAAAATGACCATATTTTTTGACCGACAACTCCAATTAAGCTCTAGGTTAGATCAAATTGAAGGGGAAATTGAAAACCATGACTTGAGCAAAAATGAAGGACTAAAAACCAGTAAACACACACTCAAAAACAAATAAAAGAATGGTGAAGGCCTCAAAAATAAAGCATAGGCTCAACAAACAAAAAAAAGAAAAAGACTTGATAAAAGCCTCTAGTAAAAGAATTCTCTATGCGAATTAGAGTTGATTGATATATGACAAAGAGATGTTGGCCATCATCCGCGCCCTGACCAAGTTTTGGTAATATTTGGTGGGTGCCAAGTTCGTCGTTTGTGCCAATTATAATAGCTTGAGATATTTTTTGGAACAAAGAGATCTAATAAGAGGCAATAAAAATGAGTAAGATTGATTCAAACTTTTGATTTTGACATTGAATATGTTAAGGGAAAGAATATTCTTGTTGTAGATGCTTTGTCATGAAAACTCGCCATCTATTCATTATCTCACATTTCAACCAATTGGAAGGCGTACTTATTGGTGTACTCCAAGAACACTTTTCCATGCAAAATGATGGATGGTGACATTTAGGATGACTTATACAAAGTAGTTGATTGACATCATCTACTACAAGAATAGAATATATTTGGTGCTATGATTGACAATGAAGCATAAAGTTTTGAAGGAAATGTACTGTTAGCTGGACACCTAAGATTCCTCAAAACCTACAGGGAGATTAGAGAGAGATTTTCATGAAAGGGTCTTAAAAATGATGTCTTGCAGAATGTACAGGAATGTGCAACATGCAAACAAAACAAATTTGAACACACCTTACTAGCAGGCTTGTTACAAACCTTGCCGAGTCCATAACAGAAATTGAATAACATCTTGATGGATTTCATCTCCAGGCTTCCGAAGGTGAATAGTAAGGATTGCATTTTTGTGATGGTTAACAGATTGACCAAGTACGCACATGTCTTCGCCATTCCCACCAAGTTCTAGCCCAAGTAGTAGATTTAGATTTATTCTTCAAGGAAATTTCCCGCTTGCACAAATCACCATGAAACATTGTAACCGACAGGGACAGTCATTTCCTTGGCACCTTCTAGATAGAACTATTTCGGCTAGCAAGAACTAAATTATTACTAAGTACCAATTATCATCCCCTGATCGATGGGCAAACAAAAATTGTGAACAAATGGTTGGAAGGATACCTTCACAACTATGTTTCGGCTAAGTTGTTGGTTCGGGTTCGGTTCCAAGTTTGAAGTTCGAGAACCGGTTTGTTGGTTCGACAAAATTTTGGAAAGGGGTTTGGGTTTGTTTTGGTTTGTTAGTACAAAAACATATAAAAATTATAAATATATATATGTACATTTTTATGAAGCATGAGTTAAAATTAGAATGTAGCATAGTAGCATAAACACATTTAAACAACAAAAACTTTAAAACACCATAAACAATAACATACCATAGTGATCATACCATCATATAGTAACATAGTTCAATCAACTTCAACAGCAAAGATTCAAAACATTTAAAATATCAAGTTCAAGTATCATTGTTTCATGTTCATGGTTTAACTAATGGAATGAAAATCAATTGTGTCAAAGCAACGCTTAATGGCTCTAACTTAATTTCTTATCGCCCCTCCCCTATTATCGTAAATGAGCCAGTTGGACCCATCTTTGATTCCTACTCATTGCCTTACCCTTAAATAGTAGGGGTAGCCCCCCCATAGAATTGTAGTGCAATTCCTTGTCCATTCAAAAAGGGTGGGGTCGGAGGGTCGGTTGGTTCAAATGATTGAAACTGAGAAAATGAACTTATTTTAATCTTGTTTAATCTTTCCGTTTTGCAATTTTATACCTGGATTTTAGCTTCTCTTAGATTTTCATAGGTGGTTAATGATGGAAACAAATCACCAAACATTCGAGTCTTGAGTAAATAATGCCAATTAGGATGCATTGAACTTGTAAAGGGCTTTCAAAGCAAAGGCTGAGGCCAAAAGATGAGTTTGGATAAAGTAATATAAACACATAGGGTGTAGAGTTGTCTCAATCATCAAGGCCAGATGCAAGCCACAGATGACTTTGATGGAAGAGATACTCGTTTGTCATGTAATCTAAGTTGAAGGTTGACCCAAAATGGGGAATCAATTGATTCTGCGTTGCCTTATTTCGCTTGCAAGTTATGTATTGATGTATTTATTGACAAGATGTCAAGGAAATGATGGGTGTAAATTCTCCTTGAGAAAGTCTTCTAAGAAGTGAATGCTTTAGAATCTATACTATGCTTTGCTTTGTTTGTTGTTCTATCTTTGTCCGGACATTGTTATGTATTCCCGCTATTTGCTGGACTTTTGCTCTTTCATTGGAAGTCCCTTAGGCCTCTTGTTGGACATTAAAATCTATCTAACGATCTATCTATTAATAACACCTTTTTAGGTTACATGGACGCTAAAACATTATACAAAATTGCAAATAAAACACTTAAAATCACGTCAGTAGTTGTGGGGTCGAACTAGGTTTGATTTTTTGGATGTGGTTCGCCCGGGTTCGAACCCTGGTTCCAACCAGATCAAACTAGGCCTGCGAAAAGAGGATCCTAGTCGAACCAAGTTTGAATCGGACCTGAACTAGGAACCTGGTATGAACCAGATCGTGGTCCGGAGGGGGGGGCGAGGTACCCGTGCAACCTAGTGTTTCGGCACAACAAAATGCATGGCTTAAATGGCTTCATCTAAGGGAGTACTATTATAACACCACTTACTACATGTCCATAATAGTGCCTTTCAAGGAACTTTACGGATACAAACGCCCTGCATTTGTCGATATGGTTTTGGGTGACAGTCGCACACTGAAGGCAAAGGATTGGTTGCAAGACGAATAGGATATTTTGAGGGTCTTGAAGGAAAACATCCAACAGACACAAAATCATTAAAAGATGTATGCAAACCAAATAACCAAAACTTGGAATTGGCTTGGAATCAACAAGGCCTATTCGACTCGCAAATCGACTATGAATTGCCCATGAATTGGCTATGAATCAGCCAAGTGAAGAAAACTTGGAAATTTAGAGATTTTAACGATTTGGAAATTATTTCATGCACTCTTTATTGAATATATCTTAAACACACTATAACATCATCAAAAATAGAAGCTAACATACATAAAACAAGGAACATAAATGTTAAATCCATCACATATGTAAATTGTAAATTGTGTTTGAAGGAAATAGAAAACATAATCTTTTGACATAGATATATAGAGTTATAAATGTGGTCAAATCATAAATGTATGCAAAATCCATGGAAGTTTGAAAGCAATGACATCAAATGTTCCATGAAACACGTATCTGTAACAATAAAGTGTAAAATCGTAAATAGTAACACTATAACTTTGAATTAGAGTAGGTTGATATCTTTACTTTTAATCGTTGGAAACTTTGGATTTTGTTAGTGCATTGAATTATCTTTTCATTGGTTTTGATCTCATGTTAAGTGGCTTTGTATTTGAGGAGACGTAGCGAGTCCTATCTAGAGCAAGAATTCTTTGAAAATTAATAACTATTTTTTATTACTTTGATAATATGATATATCATATTTCTAATCCAATGAAAGGTTTTAAATGCCGCATATGATTGAAAGAGATTAAGGAGGATCTTATTAATCTTCTAAGAATGTTGGAGTTCATGGAATGTTCAATCAATGAAGGTATTCTCGAAGTTATTTGAAACTATGTATCTTATGTGTTTCCAAAACACCAATCTTTGCCGATCGAACAATAAAGAATTTAAATAATTATAAATCATAATTGAGATGCAACCAAAAAAAATTGCTAAGTCATGAGGCACATAACTCGGCATTTCATGGCGATTTCGGGCAAAAAACTGTTGAGTTGATTTAGCGAGTCGAAAAAAATTGACCAGCTCAAGTAGGATCATTGAATTGCTTGAATGATGAATCATACGAATTGCAGTGATTCTCGTTTCTTTGATGCAAACAGACATCGAAGTGAGAGAAGCTTTGAAGTAGGTGAGTTGGTATATCTCTGTCTTCAACCACACCAGTAGTTGTCTCTGAAGGTGTAATGTCCCCACTATTAGGGTTAGTTTAAGACAAGTAATACCTACAAAATAATGGTTAGAATCACAACAATAACAAACTAACTATGTTATTCTACCCTCTAATTTAACCCCAATCTTAAGGATGTCTCCGGATCAGGCTTCCTCGGTCATATCTACCTCACCATCTTCCTGACAGCGCACCCCTTAGGGTTATTCTTGGACGAGCATCCTCTATTCAAGGCCAATCACATATGCATATGTTGACAACATTTGAATATTTTGGCATATTGATTCTCGACCATGGCGGACAATGGAGATCTTAATATCTCACATGCTCCATCCTTCGAGTCTCATTAATCTCCATGGTGTTAACCCCATAAGCTAACACAATATTATCCACAAGTATGACTCATTAATATAAATAAATTCATAAACATAATTAAACAAATATAATTCATAAATATACCTTTCTTACCTTCCTTTCTTGGTTCATGTGGCTCTATTTTTAGTCAGCCCTTCAATGAATTATTCCTTTTAGATTTTCTCAACTCTATATTTACTTTCCAAAATTCTTCCTTTTCTAATTATAAGGAAAGGACAAAATATACTTTTTTGTTTCTTTTCCAAGAGTCACAACCTAAGTTGCCGGATTCGTTCGCTGCTGCCCGGATTCGGGTCTGCGTCCGCACGGGTCCAGATTCGCCCCTGGGTTCGCTGCGGGTCCAGGCAGGGTCCTTAGTTTTGACTGTGGGTTCATCCGGGTCCTTGCTGGAGCGAACCTAGACGAACCCACAGCGAACCTGGGGCTAAAAACAACTTTAAAGAGTGTTTTTAAAATTGTTTTCTTCTGTAACTCTCAAAGGAACTTAATAAAAATTTAAAAAACATTTCACTCATCTAATCCCTTATGTCAAGGAGGAGGACGATGATATAGCAGCATATGGGACTAGTGGAACCAGTTTGGGTTCCAATGATGAAGCTCTAGATATAGTTGCAGTTGGGGATGAAGCCATTGATCTCTCATTTTATGATGATCCAATTGACCCTTGAAGGGGCATTTGATACTATGATTATTGATAAACTACTAAACACTTGTCATCTATCATCATGTTTCAAACTTCATTATTTGATGAACTAGTCTTTGTTTTGCAATTTAGTAATTCAATGTATTATTTGATGAACTAGTCTATGTTTTGCAATTTAGTAATTGAATGTATAATTTTCTTTACAATTATGAAGATAGATTAATGAGCGAGTATTTAACGTTTTTAGATTCAGGTAAAATCATGTTTTGAAGGGACCCAAAACCCTTTGGCATTTGGCATTGATCAATGATCAAGCAACAATTGTTCATATTGTGAAATGATTTTGTTTTGCAACTATGCATGTTTCTCTTCTCTATATATATATATATATATATATATATATATATACTCACGAACCCACTCACGAACCCACCCACGAACCCAAATGGGGGAAAAAAAATTGCCCGAACCCACGAACCGAACCCATCCCTGAACCCAAATCTGCACTTAGGTCACAACCTTTCATAATACAAATCCTTTGAAAAGCCACAACACTTCATAGTTATAATCCTTTTGAAAAGTCACAACACTTCATAACTAAAATCCATTGGAAATGTCCAAATACTTTATAATCAGAATATTTTTGAAGAGTTGCAACTACTCTTAATTATGACCCTTTCAAATGTTTGCATCCTTTCAATATCATTGATACCTTTTCAGAAAGTCACTTCCTTTTTTTCTTCATATCACTTTCCTTTTCCATTTTTCCTTTTTGAACTCCTCTCTTCTCCTCTTCTTTTTTCTTCTCTCTAAAATAAACTCTCCTCCCTTTTATATCTTAATTTCAAGGAGTCATCTCTATTTGTTAAACATCTCTTGACTTTTCATTAGATTTAATTAATTTATATTATTCTATGTTATATTATTTATTTACTTACTTATTTGTGTTTATGTAATGTTCCCTTTTTAGCAAGTTTTTGCAGTTGGCCAGGTCAGTTCACCATCGCGACTCTCGTGAGCTAACAATAGGATTTAAGGGTCTCACTTGTAATGTTCCTAACCTCTGTGTGCGTGTGACAAACAAGAAAATGATTCTTGATTTCTGTTGGGTATGTAACAGGAAGTACGGATACTAAAATTGGGGCCATACAACAATGCTGGAGGGGAGTAGGGATGATGCTAGAGGCCATTCGATAATGTTGGAGGGAAGATGCTGGAGGCTGTACGGTAATGCTGGAGGGGAGTAGGGATGATGCTGGAGGCCGTTAGGGATGATGTTGGAGGCCGTACAATAATGCTGGAGGGGAGTAGGGACGATGCTGGAGGCCGTTCGGTAATGCTGGGGGGGAGTAGGGACGATGTTGGAGGCTGTATGTAATGCTGGAGGGGAGTAGGGATGATGTTGGAAATTGCACAGTAATGCTGGAGGGGAGTAGGGACGATGTTGGAGGCCGTACGGTAATGTTGGAGGGGAGTAGGGATAATGCTAGAGGCCGCATGGGAATGACCAGATAGCTGTACAGTAGATTATGTGACCATACGGTAGAACTATGTGTTCGTACGGAGGGGATGAGCAGGCCGTACAGTGCAAGTAACTGGTCGCACTATGCCTGGAGGATAGGATGAGGGCTGTATGGTGTCAGAGTGTATGGGTAGGGAGTAATGGAAGCCATACGGGTAAATCAAGTAGCTATACGGGAAATGTCGGATGTTATACAAGGAGGAATTGAGCCACAACAATGAATGTAATTTCGTTCACAAAGACACAAGTAGATCAGACAATATCAAAAACTTAAATATGAATGATATATGTCGAAAGATGGTGCTCCGATTTGCCAGATCCAAGTGAAGTGCTATAGGTGACAGAATAGGGTGAGGGTTGAATCCCACCGAAACTGGAAGAGCCAAATAGGGAATAGGTTTCACTTCTGAAATGGCGAACAATAGAGAATCCCAATTGGAATTCGCAGTACAAGAGAAATAATCCAAATCGCATACCAACCACAACCTACAAGCCGTGCTCTGATACCACTGTAATGTTCCCGAATGGTTTTGGAGATGCTCCCGTACTACGTGGCTATTGCCCGTGTTGCACAACCACTTTTCCGAACGGTTTCGGAGATGCTCTCAATGATTTCTGCTCTAATACCACTGTAATGTTCCAATTCCGTATATGAAGCATAGACAATCCCTCTCTAGAAAATTTAGGCAACCTGATGAAATATGTATGATGAACTAGAAACTGGTATGGATGCCAATTGTCAATGTACGGTGTGTATGAGTGCCAAGGGATGTTTGGAAGATGGCCGTATGGTTATACTAGTGGCCGTACGGTAGTGCAGAATGGTGAATGTTGGTAGCTGTATGGGAGAGTGAATTGTGTCGTACTATATGTTCCTTGTGGCCATACGGTGGTGTGAAGCTGGTCTGTACGACAAGATTTGCTGGCCGTTCTATGGATGGAGGTAAAGTCGTACAGTAAGGAGATAATGTGTGAATAAAGCTGTACAGAGGAAGTATGGAGTGATGGATGGGTGAAGGGGAGGCCATACGGTTGGTAGAAGATGAAGGCCAAATGGTCGTACGGTGGTGAAATGAAGGAGCTAGGTGTGAGCCGTATAGTGAGCAATGTAGTCTCATGGAAGATGAACTTCGTGTTGGAAGAAGTGGATGGTGTACGGGTAGAGAGGAAGTGCTTAGACATATGATAACGCAAAGACCCAATTTCATAAGATAGAATCAACAATGGAGATTAGAATACATATACTTTCAATAATATTTACCAAAAAATGGTGCTCCTACTTGTTAGATCCGAGCGAAGTATTACATGCAACGGAATAGGGTGAGGGTTGAATCCCACCGAAATCGAATAAGCCAAGGAAGATCTTTCGCTTTCAAAATGGCAAATAGTAGATAACCCCCAATAGGAATTTGCAATATAGAGAAAATAATCCAAATTGCATACCCAAAGACTACCTACAAGCCATGCTTAAATACTTGTCGGGAAACTTTCCGAGGGTGTACAAAGATAGTCGACGGCAACACAAACTACAAAAACAAAATTAAAATAGGTTCGAAATATATTAAATCAATCGGAACCATAAATACAAATATTAACCTGGGCCCATATTAATTAATTAAAAGTCCTTTTATTATATTATTTAAATTCTAGGACCAATTAATTAATTAATTAAATTAAATTATTACATTAAAAAATTGGGGACATTACAAATCCTCGTCGGCCAAAGATTGCTTGTCCTCAAACAATACACAAACTATGGGATCCCAAACCATGCGCGGATGCAGATTGCTGAAAACTCCATTTGTAATGTCCCCGGTTCCTCCATTTAGGAAATAGGAACATTATTCTCAAAGCCTTAATAATATTCATCATTTCCCAGAGTTGCTATATATTTTCCATTATATTTTCTGATGTTCTTCCCTTTTAAAATCAAATCTTCTTATATATCAAGTCCATATTATGCTCAAAAGACATGACCGATCATGAGTAATTAATAACATTAGTTTAATGATTATTAAAATATAATTATATTTATAATTTTAGATTATATTTATAATTATTAATATTTATAATCATATTTTACCTTTAATTAATAAGGTTTAACATTATCTTATATTACCTTTTTAATTTTATTATAATCATCTTTTATTAAGATATTCGTTCTTGTTATATTATAATATTATTATAATATATTTAATAATAATAATGTTATAATATTATTTTCATATTATGTTTTCTTGTTATTATTCCTTCTTGTTACTATCCTATTACATTATTATGTTCTCTTTTAAGATTATAAAATTAATTATTTCTTTAACTCATTATATTATTGAATTTTATTAGAAAAATAGGGGACATGACACCATACTTCTTCAGGATCACATGTGCATAATTGAATTCAATTGAGATGAGTAGATCACCATTGAAGCTCCGCTGTGTCATTTTGATATAAATATTGTTCTGTCCTAAGTCACCAAGATCCCAGACTTGAAATCCATCTTTGTAATCCATCATGATTGCCACTGGGAAATAGATTTCATAATCAGCCAACTGTAAAGATTGCTTCTGCAAATAATCCTTGATTGAATCTGCATCACCACGAGGCTGAACAACCCCTGATAGAGCTTGCTTATTTGGAGGGTCACTGGTAGAACCCAAAGTTCTATCAAGTTGACTGTCGAGCATTGGGTTAATGTTATTTGTGCAAGTACGTTCTTCCATAATCATTTCCTTCATCTTCGATTCGGGTACCATATAGATTCTGTCTTTGTGGTAAATGACATTGCCAACCACCTTGTATCTGTTATCCTACACTTGACCATCCAACAGTTGGCACGCAAAAATATTCTTGGAGTATTCGACTAATAGATGTGCCCTCCAATCAAATGGAAATTAAGCCATAATGTAATCCAAGTCAAAGTTCTCCATTCTCCCAATAGGCTGGCAGAATCACCTGCTTTGATACCACTATAATGTTCCTGACCTCTGTGTGCGTGCGACAAACATGAAAATGGTTCCTGATTTCTATTGGGTATGTAACACGAAGTACGAATGCTAAAATTGGGGCCGTACAATAATGCTGGAGGGGGGTAGGGATGATGTTGGAGGTCGTTCAGTAATGTTGGAGGGAATTAGGGACGATGCTGGAGGCTGTACGGTAATGCTGGATGGGAGTAGGGACGATGTTGGACGTCGTTCGTTAATGCTGGAGGGGAGTAGGGACGATGCTGGAGGCCGTACGTAATGTTGTAGGGGAGTAGGGACGATGCCGAAGGCCGTTCGGTAATGTTGGAGGGGAGTAGGGATGATGTTGGAGGCCGCACGATAATGACCGGATAGTCGTATAGGAGAATATGTGATCGTACGGTAGAACTATGTGTCGGTACGGAGGGGATGAGTAGGCCGTACAGTGCAAGTAACTGGTCGCACTATGTTTGGAGGATAGGGTGAGGGTCGTACAGTGTCAAAGTTTATGGGTAGGGAGTGATGGAAGCCATACAGGTAAATCAAGAAGCTATACAGGAAATGTCGAATGTTATACAGTGAGGAATTAAGCCACAACAATGAATGTAATTTCATTCACAAAGACACAGGAAGATCAGACAATATCAGAAACTTAAATATGAATAATATATGCCGAAAGATGGTGCTCCAATTTGCCAGATTCCGAGCAAAGTGCAACAGGCGACAGAATAGGGTGAGGGTTGAATTCCACCAAAACCGGAAGAGCCAAATAGGGAAGATCTTTCACTTCCGAAATGGTGAACAACAGAGAATCCCAACTGGAATTCCCAGTACAAGAGAAATAATCCAAATCGCATACCAACCACAACCTACAAGCTGTGCTTAAATATCCGTTGGGAAACTTTCCGAGGGTGTACAAAGATAGCCGACGGCAACACAAACTATGGAAACAAAAATTAAAATAGGTCCGAGATATATTAAATCAATGAAAACCACAAATACAAATATTAACTTGGGTCCATATTAATTAATTGAGGTCCTTTTATTATATTATTTAAATTTAGGGCCTAGTTAATTAATTAATTAAATTAAATTATTACATTAAAAAATTGGGGACATTACATCACTTGTGTGGTTATAGGCTTTCCAGCAGCCTATGGTGTGTTTTGGCTCTGTTTTAGAGACTTACTATTTATAGTAAGTCAATTTGTTGGTTCCGATGAGCTTAGTTGAGTAAGAGGAGTTGGACGATGCTCAATTTTTATTTTGGGCTTCCAGGTTGGGCTCCAAGAATCTTGGAGGGAGCATCTATTTAGAGTAAGTCACCCCGTCAGGTTCATTCATTGTCTTTCATCATTAGGATCACTTTAGTGTTGTTATATTTTGATTCTGATGTTTCTTTAGTTGTTTTCGCAAGACGGGTGAATTATTATTATTATTCATCTAAATACGCCGAGGTTGCTTTTTTGTTGGTGTTGTTGGTTGATCACCTCAGTATCATAGCTCGTTGGAACCAAGACAAAAAGTTTAAAATTATGGGAACAAGAAACAGTGACCTTATGTGTTAGAATTTGAAGTTATGGTGCGAAAGGTCATTTTCGGAGCCAAAAACAATTAATAAATCAGAGTATAATGACACTTTATTATATTTTAATGTTGTGTGTGAGAAGCTTCTTAAGTGAAGTTCATTTGGAAAACTTTGTGCCATTTGGAGATTATAAATATGAACTCATTTGATGAGTAAAGCATTCAATTATTTGATTATCTTATTTTACTCTTGTTTTTGTGACATTTTTGAGTCTAAAGTTTGTGCCCTTGCTGAAGTATAAGGGTTTGGGATCTACAACTGAAGTATTGTAGATTTAATTCTAAGAATCCACAGTTGAGGTATTGTGGACTTTTGAGTTTTATTATTGTCTCCTCTTTCTATATTAACTGTGGCTGAGGAGCATTTATACAATTGAATATTATAATTTCTCTGTTGCTGGATGAGGGTTTAGTCTGTAGATTGGAGTTTGTTTTGGGCAGCATTTGTAATAGTAGACTATGAATGCCAGATTGAAATTGGACCAGGCGGCTTTCAGTTTGACTTTACAATTACATTCTATGACAAAGACTAGGTTTTTAATTTGTAAAATTCAATTTATATTACATAGTTTGAAAGTAAACAGGCTGGCTTCAAATTCTAATTTATAGTCAGCCAACAATTAAATTCCCTTTTCATTATATTGTTATATGGTTTGTTGCTGAATGAATTTAGAGGCTGGTGTAAATCATTATAGAATTATTTATTGGCATTTGTTATTTATTGATGCAAAACTTATAAGGCCAAAATTAAGTAAATTTGTGATCAATTTGTTGTACATCCTGATGTTGTGTTTGAAAATTTAAGACATCATAGATTCAGTGGTAATTGGGCTGCTTGCCAAGTGTTTAACAAAATGTCAAACCATCGAAATGTGAAAGAAATTGATGCTTGATTTAGCTATAACCAAACAGGGTTATTACAGTGGTATCAGAGCGGTTTACTGACATCCTATGGGGTAGGAAATTTATTTTATTTTCAGATTTATTGTTGCATGCGGAGTGACCAGCACTCTAGTTTTTTCCAGCTATGGACAGATACAATTGGCCTAGTAGTTCTGAGAGTTGGTGGAGTAGTGAGGAAGATAACAGGAAATTAAATTCCTTGAGAAAGAGTATAGAGAAACTTAAGCTTTATCAGCAAAGGATGGCAGAGAGCTTGTCGAATCCAGAGACATGTTGAGAGGGCGGCGAGGTATATGGTTTCCGCCATTAGAAGGTCAGTGGGAAGGAGGCTTGAGTCTTCCCCGATAGGTGTCCATGATACAGATGGACCTATATTTAGTACGACACCTGCTAATCCTATCCAGTGTTGATGATGAACCTATTTCATAGGGACGTGTGATTGTGTCAGTAGCAGAGGATAGCGACACTAAGCTTCAATAGGTTGAGGCTCCTAGAGCTGTTGTTGCAGTCAGTGTAGAGACAGTTGATGTAGTTGTTACTACTGATACTTCACACTCTCTCGAGGAGGGGGTTATTATTGGAGATTTGTATGTGAGCTGTCATAGTGTTTCTCTAGTGCAGGAGGCAATTGCTTCCTCAGGTAGGACCGATGCATGTATGGAGTCACCTAGCTTTGATGTTGGTGATTTGGGTGATACAATGGAGTCGGTAGATGTGGATTCATACTCTAGCATTATTGATTCACAAGTTGACGTTGAGTCAAGTGTGCAGAGTCAGGTGTCAACAGTTGAGGCTTTATTAGGAGATGTGGATGCAGATAATATGGACACATTTGATGATGCTATGAGTTGCACCGGGTATGATATCCCTTGCCAGGTATCAACTGATGAGTTCGAGGAGGTTTTGGATGGGTCTTAGGATTAGTATTTACAAGTGGAAGCTGAGACATACAGGGATATTGATATTGCGAGGGCTTTCATTTGTTCAGATGAGGAGTTGATTGAGGTACATAGTAGTTGTATCTCAGATGTAGAGTTGTGCGAGGTTGATGGCTTCAGTGAGTGATCTTGTGGTGGGTAGTTCTGATTCGATTTCCTATCATAGTGTAGTTAGTGAGGCAGAGAGCTTGCATAGGAGACAAGGATTACAAAGGCATCATGTGACCAATCAGTTAAAGGTGAGTGAAAGTGACATGTCTTCTGCTTTCGAGCATTATGATGCGATCCGTCAAAGTCCAGCTACATCTAGCTGGGATGCTCCTATGTTTGATGAGCACGATGATAGTACTCTTTCTCTAGCAAAGGTTCATGCACTTCGAGAGGCTGTCAAGATCTTGAAGCATAACTATTCGAAACTAGTTGTTGACAGGTATTACCTTCTAGAATGAGGTAGCACATGCTATGAGACTTTGTTAGAGAGAGGAGGAGGTGGTTGAGCTCACTTAAGAGCTTGAGGTGACTGTGGACTCTCTTTAGTATATTTAATTGGCTCTTTAGGAGTCACAGTCATGATTGAATGAGGTGACCGTGGAGTTGGAGCATGTGTGGACTACACCAGCCCCAGATCCAATTTAGTTGCATATTGTGGTTGGTGGTGAGTTTGCTTCTACAGTTGGGGATGATGGACGTGATAATGTGGTTGACACATTTGTCCAGCATATGGATGTAGTAGGTACAGAGGAGGTGAGAGCATCAGTGGAGACGAGCTCTCATGGTGATTTGCTTCCTTCTGTCAGAAGCGAATCTATTTCTTCATTTCATACAGCTGGTACCATTGGACAGTTGGTAGTGCCAAATTTGTAGAGGTATCAGTTGTGGGTAGCAGGGGAGTAGGTTGATACTTTCACATATAATTTCTACTACACAGAGTCTTTCATGGAGTATCTTTTGGAGAGTTTGGATGTGCGGGAGGATTCATATAGAGTGTTTGAGGGTACTCTCATCCGAGGTTCTTGTGCTATTCAAAGGTTAGTGGGAAAGATTGTAGGGACTCTGTCTACTATGCTTCCCCATAGGGATTTTGAGGTTGGATTTGTTGAGAGGATTGCCCATGATCCTACTTGACTGGTAGTTCGGAGTCAGAGATTGGAGCCATTATTTGATTTCCAGTTTTATGATGATGAGCCCTTGATAGAAATTGGGAGATTTTATCGGCATTGCACTGTGAGGAGTGCTCATCACTTTTCTTTTGACCCACAGGTAGAGGATTTGGTTTTGCGTTGGTGTGGGTTAGCTCCAGTTTCATACCATTCGCTATGGGATGGGTTAGCACTATCTTTTGTAGACGGGATTGATAGCTGCAAATTAAACCCCTTGTAGAATCTGCACACCCAGGATAGTTTGATAGAGGTTGGAGTCGGTGGTATTGTTTCAGGTACCTATGGTTGTTACCATCTCCACAGTGCAGTTGGGTGTGAGTATCATTTTAATGGGGACTCAAAGTGTTGACAGAGTTGGTATTTCAATTGAGTTGAATTGCAATGGGTTGTTGCCTCCATCAGCACCTCGGGTCATTTTTCACATGATTCTGATGTTGACGTTCGTTATTTGGGTGTTGGTGCTACAGGAGTTGCTTGTACATAGCAAGGATAGTACGCAATTCTACCTTTGGGATCCAAGTGGATTGTGATGTTCATGTTGCTTCGGAATTGCTTGGGGACAAGCAATCTTAGGGAGGGAGGACTGTAATGTCCCTATTTTTAGCAGGTTCTTGCAGTTGGCTAGGTCAATTAACCATCGCGACCCTCGTGAGTTGACAATAGGATTTGAGGGTCTCACTTGTGTGGTTATATGCTTTTCAGCAGCCTATGGTGTGTTTTGGCTCCGTTTGAGAAATGTACTATTTATAGCAAGTCAATTTGTTGATTTCGATGAGCTCAGTTAAGTTAGAGGAGTTCGAGGATGCTCTCAGTTTTTATTTCAAGCTTTCGGTTGAGCTCTCAGAATCTTGGACAAAGCGTCCATTTATAGTAAGTCACCCCGTCAGGTTCATTTATCGTCTTTCATCATCAGGATCACTTTGGTGTTGTCAGATTTTGATTTTGATGTTTCTTCAGTTGTTTTCGCAAGACTGGTGAATTATTATGATTATTCATCTAAATACGTTGAGGTTGCTATTTTTGTTAGTGTTGTTAGTTGGCCACCTCAGTACCATAGCTTGTTAGAATCGAGACGAAAAGTTTTAAATCATGGGCATAAGAAACAGTGACCTTATGTGTCAGAATTTGAAGTTATGGTGGAAAAGGTCATTTTCGGAGCCAAAAGCAATTAATAAATCGGATTATAATGACACTTTATTATATTTTAATGTTGTGTGTGGGAAGCCTCTTAAGTGAAGTTCATTTGGGAAACTTTGTGCCATTTGGAAATTATAAATATGAGCCCATTTGATGAGTAAAACATCCAATTATTTGATTATCTTATTTTTCTCTTATTGTCTTTGTGACATTTCTGGGTCTAAAGTTTGTGCCCTTGCTAAATTATAAGGGTTTGGGATCTACAGCTGAAGTATTGTAGATTTAATTTTAAGAATCCATAGCTGAGGTATTGTGGACTTTTGAGTTTTATTATCGTCTCCTCTTTTTGTATTAACTGTGGTTGAGGAGCATTTATACAATTGAATATTATAATTTCTTTGTTGTTGGACGAGGGTTTAGTCTGTAGATTGGAGTTTGTTTTGGGCAGCATTTCTAAGAGTAGACTATGAACGCCAGATTGAAATTAGACTAGGCGGCTTTCAATTTGACTTTACAATTACATTCTACGACAAAAACCATGTTCTTAATTTGTAAAATTCAGTTTATATTACATAGTTTGAAAGTAAACAGGTTGGCTTCAAATTCTAATTTATAGTTAGCCAATAATTAAATTCCTTTATCATTATATTTCTATATGGTTTGTTGATGAATGAATACAGAGGCTCATGTGAATCATTACATAATTGTTTATTGGCGTTTGGTATTTATTTAAGCAAAACTTATAAGGCCAAAATTAAGTAAATTTGTGATCAGTTTTTTGTACATACTGATATTGGGTTTGAAAATTTAAGACATCATAGGTTCTGTGATAATTGGGTTATTTGACAAGTGTTTGACAAAATGTCAAACCATTGAAATGTGAAAAAAATTGATGCTTGATTTAGCTATAACCAAACCTAGTTATTACAGTTTATTATTATTTATTACTAAATTCTATTTGAATGTTAACATACTTTTTTATAATAATGTCTCTTGTATTTAATTTTATTTCTTTATTTACTCATTGAAATTTTTAATTTTTAAAAATGATTTAAATATTATACCTAATATTATTTCATTAATAATATAGATTAAATAATTATTATTTCCTAGTTTTATATTTTAGTATTAGTTTTAATATAACTTTATTATCATTATTTATTTAAAAACATTGGATTTTCTAATTATTATTAAAATTCTATCTTAAAATGGTCTTCCTGGCAGCGCGCCCCTTAATGTTCTTCTTGGATGGGCATCCTCCATCTAAGGCCAATTACATATGCATATGTTGACAACATCAGAATATTTTGACACATTGATTATCGGCCATGGTGGACAATGGAGATCTTAATATCTCACATGCTTTATGCTTCAGGTCTTATTAATCTCCATGGTGTTAACCACAGGAGCTAACACAATATTATCAACAGGTATGACTCATTAATATAAATAAATTCATAAACATAATTAAACAAATACAATCCATAAACATACCTTTCTTACCTTCTTTTCTTGATCCATGTGGCTCTATCCTTAGTCGGTCCTTCAATGAATTATTTCTTCTAGATTATCTCAACTCTATATTTTCTTTCCAAAATTCTTCCTTTTCTAATTATAAGGAAAGAACAAAAAATACTTTTTTTGTTTCTTGTTTTCCAAGAGTCACAACCTTTTATAATGCAAATCCTTTAAAAAGGCACAACACTTCATAGCTATAATCCTTTTGAAAAGTCCCAACACTTCATAACTAAAATCCTTTGGAAAAGTCTCAATAATTTATAATCTAAATATTTTTGAAAAGTTACAACTATTTATAACTTTGACCCTTTCAAAGGTTCACATCCTTTCAATATCATTGATACCTTTTCAGAAAGTCACTTTCTCTTCCATTTATCCTTTTTGAACTCCTCTCCTCCCCTTCTTTTTTTTTCTCTGTAAAATAAACTCTTCTCCCTTTTATATCTTAATTTTAAGGAGTCATGTCTATTTGTTAAACATCTCTTGAGCTTTCATTAGATTTAGTTAATTTATATTATTCTATCTTATATTATTTATTTGCTTATTTGTGTTTATTATTATTTATTATTAAATTCTATTTAGAAAGTTAACATACTTTCTACAATATTATCTCTTGTATTTAATTTAATTTCTTTATTCACTCATTGAAATTTTTATATTTTTTAATTATTTAAAATATCATACTAAATATTATTTCATTAATAATATAGATTAAATAATTATTATTTCCTGTTCTATATTTAAGTATTAGTTTTAATATAACTTTATTATCATTATTTATTTAATAACATTGTATGATTTAATTATTATTAAAATTCTATATTAAAATGGGGATATGACAGAAGATAAGTGGCAAAGGAAAACTAAGGCCATGATTCTATGGTTTGTACCACATAACTTGACGCAAAGGTGAAGTTGCCTACGAGCTTGAGCTACCGAAAGGAAGTTTGATCCACAATATCTTCCATGTATCATGCCTGAGGAAGGTCATTGGACAAAATCTCATGGTATCCACCAACCTGCCACCTCTGAACAAAGAAGGGAAATTGATATTGGAACCTATCGAAATTAGTGACTTATTTGAGAGGAAACTACAAAAGTCGCACCATCAAAGAATACTTGGTACACAAGAAACATTTGTCACTCGATAATGCCGCTTTGGAAGGAAAACAAATTCTTCATTATCCAACACTGTTTGCTTGAGGGCAAGCAAATTTTGGGACAGAAGGACTATAATGTCCTCTTCATAAAATAAATGCTAAATTAAACATTTTTTTATGGGTCGATTGATTTAGCATATCTTACACCCATTTTTATTTTAATTGTTTCCGTTGGTGTTTGTCGTGTCCTCTGCCGGAATTAAGTTTCTCCCTCAACGGGGAATTTATGACTATGAGGTTGAGTTGTTTTGGTATGCAATTTGAATTATTTATTTGTACTGTAAATTCCTGCTAGAATTCACTATTGTTTTCCATTTCAAAAGCAAAAGATCTTCCCTACTTTGCTCTTTCTATTTCAATGGGATTCAACCCTCACCCTATTCCGTCCTCTTTAATACTTTGCTCAGATTTGACGAATCGGAGCACCATCATTATGTGCAACTATAATCTTTGTTCAATGTTCTCTGTGCATTTAGTGTTCATTTGTCAACTTGGAGATAATTAACAATCTTTGTGTTTATAGTAACATCATTGATCAATTCTGCAATACCCTCCTAATCCTTCTATTTATACACCCTTGCACATTCCTTCAGGACAAACATAGTCCATATGACCACTTAACTATCACCATATGACCACCTCTCCATCACTTATGAGCTCCGTACGGTCGCCACTCCGTACGCCTAGCCTCTCCTTCTTTGTGCGAACTTCATCACCTCTTTGTACCCAATCATCCACTATTGTCGTATGCTATCCATACCATACAGTCACCCTTGCACCACCGTACAGTACACTGCCACCATTCCAGTCATACAAGCATCGCTCCTCTACTGTATGGTCTGTCTGTTCCCACCGTACGGACTATTGCTTCCAATCATGCGAATTTCCTAGCACTTTTTTATCGTATAGACACTTTGTATGCCTCAGTTTCGCCTCCTGCATCGTACAAAAGAGATACATACCCTTTGTCCTCAGCAAATTGGTACAAGGACACACTCAAGAACATTACAAGCATGATGAATTGTGCTTTGTTCATTGTGATATAATTCAGCAAGTGGGACTGATAATTTGATGTTGTTGTATGCTCGATTATCCTTTAATTTGCTGCAATAGTTTACTGGGTTGAACGCCATAATTCCAGCCTACGAAGTCTGTTATATGTTGCTTTTGAGGGTGATTATTTGCTGCAATTGGGCATTAGAAGTCTGCAGGTGTACATATTATCCTGGGTGGCCAAATTCTTTTTAAGGGTGTGGTTTGTAAGGGCTGCATATTCCTGTATAAGGAAGCGTCAACATTTATCTACAGGCCTGTGATCTGTGTGTGGGATTCATCACTTTGGTGCTTATAGGATCGTCAGTGTTAGGCATTCATTGTGGCTGCAGTTTACTATTCTAGAGCAACATTTAACTAGCAGGGTTGCATTGGAATTTGAGCCATTAATAAAGAGTAAGATAGTTGTTGTTGAGAACTAGCAGCATTTATTTTGGGAAAGAATAATAGTACTTTGGTGGCGTGGAATTCATTCGTGGTTGTGAGTTTCTACCAAACACCATTCATGGTTGCAGGTGCAAATTGTAAATTTGGTTTATATTGTAATTGAATTTCAGAGTTGCAACCGTATTGAAATAAGGAATTATAAAGTTGCACTACAACTGTTTGATGAAATGCCAAGATTGTAGTTATGTGTTTCAGTCATTAGTATGCATGCCAAGTGTTTGCAGAAATGTTTAGGGGCTGTAGGTGCATATTGGGATGCGTGACAAGTGTTTGTCATTATGTCTATTGGTTGTGAGAGTTGATTTCAGTCATGTAAATGTTTGCCAAATTGTTGAAACAACTAGTATACCATTTCTGTAAAAACATTGCATTGTCAAAGCATTCAATAACTTCATTTGCAGCCTACAAACGTAAAGAACATAATCTGAAAAATAAAGTACAATTGGATAAGCTTGCATGCAAAGTGTTTGTTAAATGTCAAACATCTAAAAGTGAAGCAAATTGGTGTTTGTCAAAGTTAGAACTAGTAGGATTGTTTACTTATAAATTGTTTTTTAAATGTTGTTCTCCTAGCTTTTACAGTTCATGTCTCTGCTCTATCATGTCTTTCCTTGATTCCTTGTTTATCTTTTTGCCCTACAAATGGTAGAATCATGCTCTGATACCACTGAAATGTCCACTAATTTGTTTAACTCGAAATATCGAAACAACTACTTCAACTTCTCACACCCACTATATCAAATTTCTTTCTTCTTGAACTGTAATTGATATGCATACCTTCTGGCAACTAGATTTACTATTTCTGGATGTAGGAATTTAGATATGCAAATGGAAAAGCATAACTTTAGGTAATTTGTTACCATTCTGATATGTGCTTATACTATTCAATTAATGAATGACAAGTGCATTCTCTCAGCAGTTCCAAATATGAATAATAAGTCTGAATTAGATTATGCCATGTTATGCTTGGTACATTGTTTCAGATTGATGTGTTCCTACCTATTTCTTTTCTTGATTACTAAAGGTAATACTTCTCTTGTTTAACCAAGGCAAGTATGGCAATCACAAACTCTTAGTTGGAGTTGCTAAATGCATTCCCAGCTACCACTATAGTTTGTTTTTCTAATTTTAATTGCTCTTTTTGTCATCTACACTTTCAACAAAATCACTATCTATGAATCCAACTAGTTGGTTGTCTCCATAACCTCTATACAAGATACCATGTCGAACTATTCCTACAATATACTTTAGTATTCTTTTCCCTACTTTCCAATGCGATGTTTTTGGTGATTCCATAAACCTAGAGAGAAGGCTGACCGAAAACATAATGGCTGGCCTTGTTGCTGTCAAGTAGATTAGGTTGCCAACCAATTGCTTGTATAAAGTGGGACTCACTGCTACAACTTTTATCATTTTTGCCCAATTTTGTACCTAGAACAATAGGTGTGCTGATTGGCTTGCCATTATTCATTTTGAATTTTGTCAACACATCTTGTGCATATTTCTTTTGGCTGATAAAAATACCTTGTTACAATTGTTCAATCTCTAAACCAAGAAAGTACTTCATGTGACCAAGATTGTTCATTTCATTTTCTCATTTCATATCAACCCTGAATTATTCATGATGCAAGTTAACAGTATATAGTAAATCATTAATTAAGATCTCACCTTGTAAGCTTTTTTTGTCTACAATGTTGGCTCGTTGTTGTTGTGCTTGAACCCTTTGTTGAGTAGATAGGAATCTATTCTGTTGTACCATGCCCTTGGTGCTTGTTTAAATCCATATAGAGCCTTTTTAAGCTTATAGACCTTTTTTTCTTGTCTTTTGATTTCATATCCAAGCGGCTGATTAAAATATACTTCTTCATTTAGTATTCCATTTTAAAAAGTTGATTTAACATCTAACTAATAGACTGACCAATGGTGTTTTTCTGCAATTGCTAATAAAGTTTTAATTGTGTCTAATTTTGCTACTGGTGCAAAAGTTTCTTCATAGTCTATGCCTGGCTGTTGTACATAACCTTTGGCTACTAGCCTTGCCTTGTGCTTCTCAATTTGACCTTTCTCATTAAGCTTTGTCTTAGAAACCCACTTAACTTTTATTCTTGTTTTATCTTGTGGCAAGTCTACTAACTCCCATGTGTCATTTTTCTCTATGGCTGCAATTTCATTGGTCATTGCTTCTTTCTACTCTTTCTTCTCAATCACTTCTTCAAAGCATTTAGGCTGACTAGACATCAAAGGAAACAATACTTGTTCATTGTTGTCTTGTTGTTCATATATTTCTCTTATAGTTCTAGTCTTTTGGTTCCTTAATTATGCGGGATTTAATCACTGCTAGAAGGACTATGCATTCCCTGTCCTCAATTGATTTTCTCCTGATGTTGTTGAAACCTCCAATCTAGGAAGTCTTTCTCTTGGCTGATCAACATCTGCTGGTTCATAAATATGTGGAGTAGGCTGACTATGAGTTGTTACATAATCTTGTGCATACCATGACTTATCTTTAAGAAAGTTTATATATGTAGACACAATTGCCTTCTTAGTAATTGTGTTATACAACTTGTAGGCTTTTGATGCATCACTACAATCTATGATTATACATTTCCTACTTCTATCATCAAGCTTTTTCCTTAGCTCCTCAAGCACGTGTATAAGCTACACTTCCAAAGATTCTCAAATTTGTTATATGTGGTTTCACTCCATTCTATTGGAAGTGTCTAATCCTTCACACTTTTGGTAGGTGATCTATTTAGGATGTAGACTAAATATGCAACTGCCTCTGCCCATTATTCATTTGGTGAATTTTTATTTTTTAGCATACTTATTTTCATGTTCATTATTGTTTGGTTTTTCCTCTCCGCTACTCCATTTTGTTGCGGAGTATACCTGACAAAGCCTTTGGAACCATATTCCCCTCCATCAGACCTTAAGACTTTAATCTGTCTAACACTCTTATTGTCTGTCATTACCTTAAATTTTTTGAATCTCTCAAAGGTGTCTGATTTGTTCTTGATGAAATACTCCCATGTCATCCGACTGTAATCATCAATAAAAGTCACAAAATAATACCTCCCTCCTATAGGCTCTATTTGCATGGGTCCACAAAGATTTGTTCTTGAGACTCAGTACCATAAATTTCGTCGGTTGCCACTCCTTGCCGTCAATAGCTGTATTCTTGATTTTAGAACATTCACTCTATACTGCTGAAGTTTTTATTAAGCCCTTCCTCTTTGTTTCCTGTGCACACTATAAGATGTGTTTTCTTTGCTGTCGACACCTTTCTACTAATTTCATGGTGCGGTTTAACCTTTTCTTTCCGTGCGGTCTGTTCACCGTGTACCGAACGGTCAAATCTTTCCTTTTGTTGCCTTTAGCTTCAGCCCTAATCGCCTTTGTTCCTTCCACTTCTCTGTATTCCTTTGGACATTCATTTTCCTTTCACTTTTTTCGTCGACCCTTAACATATTATAGCTCGGAAAGAGTTCGTAATCCTCCATCTGCCAGTGGAAAATGCTGTTCACTGAGTCTAGGTTGTCCTCAGTCGGTCCTCCTAATCTCAATACTCCTTCGTTTGGTTCCATTCTCTTTTTTCCTTCAGCATCACTCTTGTCTTCTCCTTCTGAGTCTGACGACACGGCCTCCTCACCTACCATTTGTGTATGCAGGTCAATTATGAATCGTTTGCCTCTGCACTTCATTGATAGGGTATTTCATTTCCAATCATGTTTTACTTTTTCTTGCACTAACCAATTCTGTCCCAGAATAGTGTCATGTCCTTTTCTTTTCAATGGTATGACCACGAAGTCCAATAAAAATGGTTGCGTTCCAATAGTTACCGGTTGTGCCATCAAGGTTCCCAACGGTTTGATCCCGTGCTGGTTTTTCGTGAGCAACTGGAAGGTTGATGGCCACAACATAAGTTGTCCTAATTTTTTCCATACATCTTTTGGTAACACATTCACGCTTGACCCTCCATCCACAATTGTGTCTGTCCAAATAGTTCCCAGAATGCCCATTTCGACTACTGCCAGATGCCTTCCCGTTGTGAGTGCTAGTAGCATTGGGCCTGTTGTTTTCGTTCCACTATCATCCCTTCCTGTTTCCTCCGTCGCCTTCGGAAATGATGTCATATTCAGAATGGTTGTCCTTAACTGGGCATTGTGAGAAGGTCACTTAATTTGATCGGGATTTCCATTTGCATCTCCTGCCATATTATGTTTTGCTCAACGCAGTTCCTCGTTGAGATACCAGTAGTGTCCTTCAATTGTGATTTCTCTGCTTGCATTGCTTTCTCAATTTTCGCTCGTGCTTCTTCCAATCTCTTCTTTTCTTCCATCGGGTCGGGGTACATTTTTGCTTGTTTACGGGTGATTGCTAAGACTTCTTCGTCCGCACCGATGCTAATCAAATTCACTCTTGATTTCTGGCACTTGGCATCTTCATGATCTTCATGATCTTCAGGACTGTACCATCTGCATAACTTTGGTGTATTCGCTGATGTACAGTTTCATGCAAAGTGGCCCCACAAATTGCATGCTCGGCATTGAACTATCGGGTGGCCGTTCGCATTGTACTGAATTCGATTGTGGCCCCCATTATTATTGTTGGTATTATTGCTGGTATTGTTGTCTTGCCCTCTTCTATTATTTTTGTACCCAACCGAAGTGGCACCATCATTGCTGGTGTTTTTGCTCCCTCTTGATGCAGAAGCCTCCTGTGTTAGAAGCACTTGTTGATGTCCTCTTGTTTTCGTATTGAAGGGGGATTCTTTTGTGGAATGTCCCATAATTTGATAGATATCACATAACTGGTTTTTCCGACAGGATCCCTTCGTGTGACCTTTTGTCTTACATTTCGTGCACCATAGCTCGTTTCCCTTCGTCTCTTTCTACATATTTTAAAATTCTTTCATCATTCTGATCATATCGTTCTGGAGAGCTCGGACGTTCTTGCTGCCCTTTTTGTCATCATTGCTATCTTATTCCAAAGACACTTCATCTGAGTCAAATGAGCTACTTTTCTTCTTCTTTTTTGTTTTCTGTTCACTTTCTAAGTCCATTGCCAGATTGCATGCTTTGGTGTATGATGATGGCGACACAATTTTCATTTTCTTCCTCAACTCCAGGCATAGTCCTTCAATGAACCATCTCTTCTTTAGCCCATCTGCCAACTTACTTTCCATTTTATGTATTAATTCTTTTAGCTTTCTGGCATATACATGAATGGTTTTATTTTTTCCTTGTTTTGTGGTGTAGATCTTTGCTACTATCTCATTGTCGTCGCGGAGCAATTGAAACTTGGTGCTAAACTTCTTTTTAACTCCCGCCTATGTGGTTTATTTTTGGGGATCTGCATTGACAAACCAATCAATTGCTACACCCCTTAGGGTTGCCGAAAATTGTTGGACCCATTCATCTGTGTTGGTTATGCCATTTGCCGCCCAAATTGTTTTGCATGTCTTACAGTGTCTGATTGGATCGGCATCACCATCAAACTTTGGCAACTTCTCCTTTGGTCCTGCCATTGTTACTTGATTTTGTGTACAGGCACTTTTTCAGTATTGCGACACTGACGTTGTTCGGTACTGCAACACCGGCGTTGTTCTGCACTTTGACACCAACGCTTTGCACTCCCACATCGACGATCTACACTCCCACAACAGTGGTTTGCACTTCGACACTGACGCTTCACACTCCTACATTGGCGGTCTTTTGGACAGTATTTCCAATAGTCGCATTCTCTGGTGAAGAAGGGTCTTCGTTAAGAGAAGTTGTTCATTCTGGAAGTGTATCGCGGACGAAGAGTTCACTCCACGGTTGTGCTCCCTTGTCACTCCGAGCCGTGTGAGTTAATTCCCTTCCGTCTGGATTCTCTTCCCTCGGCGTATACAAGTTCAAAAATTCCTTCCTTGCTTCTTCCACCAAATCCAACCGCTGTCGAGTCTTTTCCAACAATTCCTCGGTGCTTCGGTGTCCGTTGGCAATCTACTGAAACCTCCGTTTGCACTCTCGGCCTGTTGTGCCAAAATTAAATTTTCTTGTGCGGTGCGTATTCCATCTTTTCCCTTTATCTTATTCCTATCCTTGTTAAGCTGATTGGGCATTAGTCTTCATTCCTTTGCCTTCATTCTAGGTCCATTGGGCAATGGTGCTAAATGTTTACCATATGGGGTAAATAGATTAATGTATACAGACAACAAACAAGAATATGTAACATGGCAGTACTCTTATTATTTGCATATATGCTGAAGAGATTACATAGTGCTTATAATGATGAATACAATGATGATCCACAATTGTACATATACCATTTCAAAGAACCTTCCCAAAGGGGTCCGTCGGCTACATGTCGGCTAGATAATAAATAATTACCAACTACATCAACCCGTTGGCTAGACAATATTTACCGATGACATCAACCCGTCAGCTACACAATATTTGCCAATGACACAATCCAGTCATATAGACACAGAGGAGATATTCTTTGATGAGGACAGCAATATGGGTGACCGAGATGACAACAATACAGGATTAGGTTGAGGCAGGAATGCCGGTCTAGAGTAGGGGGAGGTAATGTTTAGACAATTACTGGATAAATTAGATTAGGGGCAGTGTATGCAGTAGGAGCAGAATAGGTGAATGGACATGATGTTGCAGCTTATGGCTAGACAGATAGGTGTCAATATTAATCCAGGTGATCCCAACAATGGAAACAATAACAATGGCGAAAACGATAACAATAGGGGCAATAATAATAATGGAGGCCAAGGCAACAACAGTCTTGAGAATAACATTAATGGTAATAAGGGACATGGCAACAATGGGAATGAGGCTGATAACTATAGACATGTTGCACGCCCAGCTTGAACAGCGAGCTCGAGACCTCTTCTACCCACCTTCCCACCCAAAGATCCAGTTCAACCAGTAAACGAATAGTAGATTACCAAGTTACAGGATCAGTTCAGGAGGGATTGGGAGGCTAGTGGACCAGAGTTTCAAGCGAACATTTCCCTTAAAGATTATATGGACTTGAGGATGAGACACATGCCTAGAGCAAGAGGGAGGAATCAAAACTTTGAGTTGAGAAAGAAAGTTGGAAAACTCTATTTACCTTATTATGATGCTTCATGGAAGATGATTGCACGAGCTTGGGTGTAGATGGTAGATACATACTTGCAACTAAATCCTATGCTTGAGGAGGAGGCTATATAGTATGTGGCTATTCATTTGGATGGCCCAGTGTCTGAGTGGTGGCACCATGGCATGGTAACCTTGGGGCATAATCAAATCACATCTTATGAGAGACTCATATAGAGATTTGATATCGGGGATCTCAAGTTACAGTTTAAGTAGTTAACACAACTCAAGCAGTGGGGATCAGGTGAGACGTATATCAGTGAATTTCACAAGTTAGCTGCATTGGTCACAGATATTTCAAAGAGGAGGTCAGTAGTGTTGTTTATGGATGGACTCTCAGATTCGTTGAGGGGTTGGGTCAAGGGGCACCTTGTAGAGTTTGACCACCGACAATAATATCTTAAATACTCTCTAGCATTTAATCTCCCAATGATAATGGCCACAAAATCTCATCACATGTGATTAAGAAAGAGGATTAAGATATTTAACAAAAGGATATGGCCTCCATGGGACACGTCTCTTATAGGGAAAACTCTTCATTCGACCAAGAAAGATATAAGAAGAGTTTCTACACCTGAGTGATGGGGCAGGGAATTCAATTACGAATGACAGTGGATGAGTACAGGAAGTAAATCAAATACCATGTATGTGAGAAAATGCAAGAACTAATAACATCAATCGCACAGTCTGAGTAAATCTCAGGATAATCATAACAACACAAAATGGTGAATTATCCTCCCTTGGAGAGAGCAGCAAGCAAACATGGTTGTCATACAGTCAACAAGTTGACAGAGAAGCACTCCACGCAAGGTCACAAGAAGGAATAAGGACAAATTGGATTCCACATAGAGTAAGAAGATGTTAGACGTAGTCCCAAGAATAAGGGGAGGTATGCAAAGTTGGAGGTATAAAGAGAGCAGAGGGAGACGTAGCTCGAACTAGACAGGTAATAAGAAATATATGTTAAATATGAAGGAACGTTATGGAACGATCATAAAGGGGATAAGCTCGTAGCAGCTAAAGCATATACTTGGTAATTTTGAGTCAAAGACTCACCACATACGAGCAATCGAGGATCCTTATAGCAAGAGATAGGGAAGGCGATAGGTTAGAATCAAGATGCCATCGAAGACCAGAGAACTCCAAAGAGAAAACACTCACGTCACCTTACGATTATTGTCCTAGGGCCCGTGTGCCCGTAAAATAGAAGGAATGATCATAATGACAATAAACCATATGGTGTAACTATGACAGAATGCATACAGCAGGAACACATATAATATCTTTAAATACATCAATAACAATCACAAGTTTATCTATCACCAATAGTGGGTAAGATGGAAGGAAAAGTAATCTTTTGGTAATGGATATATAATTTATGAAAGGAGAAATATATCTAAACCCATTGGCGTAGTATAGTCAATATATATTTTAACAGCCCATTGTTCTCGGACTTATACATATTGGGCTTATTATACATGATTCATAAACCCACTAAGGAAGATCAAAGACAACCCCATTTATCATAAGAAAGTTTATACATGTTAGAAATAAAATCATACTTGGTGTCAGTTGATAAAAATTCATATGAAGTAGCAACTATATCCCTATAGAGTTATTACCATATTAACCATTTCATGAAATGAAGGACAATATATTAGACAATGATTTCATCTCTAAAGGAAACATTTATTTACACGTTATTCATACATCAGATTTGATAGTGGGCTTCATAGAGAGAAAGTTGCTCTAATCTAAAGGAAACAATTTCAATTATTTGAAGTCCTAGATTTGGGGATCATTACAGGGGCCTTCATTTGGACAGGAGCAGCTTAGAGATGCTTCGATCATTTCAAGAAGGTGATATCATGTCTAGTATTAGCTCTACTAGACTTCACGAAGCCATTTGAGCTTCATTGTGATGCGTCAGGTGATGGGATTGGGGCAGGCTTGATGCAGGAGAAGCATCCCATTGTTTTTGAGAGTTGGAAGCTCCATGGAGTGGAGAGGAGCTATTCCATCTATGACCATGAGATGTTGGCCATTATGCGTGCATTGGCCAAGTTTCGGTCCTACCTAGTTGGGGGGAAGTTTGTTATCAAGACTGATCACAACAGTATCAAATACTTCGTGAGCCAGCGTGACTTGAATGATAGACAACAGAAGTGGATTACGAAGTTACAGGCTTATGACTTTGACATTGAGTTTGTCAAAGGCAAGAAGAATGTGGTGGCAGATGCTTTATCCAGGAGACCTCATATTTGTGCTCTAGCTGAGATTACAGGAGATTAGAGAAATAAGATTACAGCAGAGTATACAAGGGACACTTGGGCTTCTGGAGTGATTGCAGGCACCATACAGGATGATCATCATGTGGTGATGGATGGATTGATCAAGTTCCAAGGTAGGATATAGTTGATTCTTTCATCATAGTTTAGGGAGGTTATACTAAAGGCATTTCATGATGCACCTACAACTGGACATCCAGGGTTCTTTAAGACCTACAGGCAGATCCATGAGTGGTTCACATGGAAAGGGCTCAAAGATGATGTTTAGAAGCATGTCAGGGAGTGTGCAGTTTGTCACCAGAATAAGGGAGAGTACACATATCCTGCAGGGTTGTTACAGCCTTTGCCCATTCTAGATAGGAAATGGGAAAGTATTTCTATGGAATTCATCACCGGGTTACCACAAGTATAGGGAGAGATTGCATCTATGTGGTAGTTGACCGACTAACAAAGTTTTCTCACTTCTTTGCTATTCCATCCACCTACACAGTAGCACAAGTGGCCGATCTTTTCTTTAGAGAGATATTCAAGTTACATGGGCTACCTAGTTTCATTGTCAATGGTTGGGATAGTAAATTGATGAGTGCTTTGTGGCAAGAATTGTTTGGGTTGTGAGGCACAGATCTTACACCTAGCACTAGTTATCATCCGTAGACAGATGGGCAAATGGAGATTGTGAATAAATGGGTGGAAGGATATATAAGGAACTATGTGACTGCACAACAGAGAGCTTGGGTCAAATGGCTACATATGGGAGAGTATTGTTATAACACCACTTATCATATGTCCATCAAGATGACTCCATTCATGGCACTATATGGTTATGAAGCACCTAGCTTCATGGATCTGGTTTTGGGGGATAGTAGAGTGCCCAAAGCCAAAGACTTTTTGCAGGATAGTCAGGATATTTTGAGGGTGCTCAGGGAGAATATACAACAAGCCCAAAATCAACAAAAATTGTATGTTGATCAGCAACAATAGAGCACAATTTTGAGGTTGGGGATATGGTTTACCTGAGGCTACAACCATACAGACAGTCATCACTCAACAAGAGTAGAGTAGAGAAGTTGAAGCCTAGATTGTATGGTCCCTACAGAGTGATTTGCAGGGTGGGTGAGATTGCCTACGAGATTGAGCTTCCAGAGGGCAGTCGAGTGCATAATGTGTTTCAAGTTGTGCCTTCTGCAGATTTGCCACCATTGGATGAGGAGAGGAAGCTCATATTGATTCCTGAGGCTATTCTAGATACTAGGGAGAGGACTTTGTGGAACAAGGTGGCTAAAGAATAGATGGAAAGACCTACCAGAGGAGGATGCTACTTGGGAGAGTGAGCAGGTGTTACAACAAACAGGATTGAGATTGCTTGAGGACAAGTGATTTCAAGGGGGGCAAACTGTAATGTCCCCACTTTAGTAGTTGTCCAATTGTGTGACTATTAGCCTATTTCCGCTTGGTCCCGAAGGCTAACAAAGAGGTCAGTGGGATCTTGAGATGTTTTGGCCTAGTCATTTCCAATTCGGGCTAGAATGGAGTTTATTTTTAGTAAGTCAGTAGGGCATGGGCGATGTCAAAATTAGTGATTGGGTTTGATGCTCCTCGATGAGAGCTTTCTAACGAGCTATCACTCATATTATTCTGAGCCCAATTACTATTTTATTTTAATGCTTGAAGTTTATTAAAGTAACATTTAAATTAAATGTGAAAATAATAAAGTGTTACTTTAATATTATTCATGTTGGGTTGTGTGTTGGAAAAGGGAAACCCAAGGGGGACATAAGGTGTTATTTTATTTTATTTTATTTTAGAACACTTTATCCCACATTGCTTGTGAAAAGTGGGTCGACCCTATGAAGTAGAAATAAAATGGAGAGCTTGTGGCCCTTGTTAGGCAGGTTGAATATGAGAAGAAAATGGATGTGTAAGTTGCAGATCTGTTCTTGGCATTAGAAGACATCTATCCTCTTGTGTGACATTCTAGATGTCATTCCCTTGGGGTTCGGCCTTTGGAATCCATTACTATCAGCTTCACTATTAGACAGTTTTGGTTCCATTTCCAACTACAAGCGGATTTGATATTTTGCTCATATCTTCTTCACTATTTGTTTGACGCTTATGCCGCTTTGAGAGAATGATTTTATGAAGGTAGTGGGCTGTTTGGAAGAAAAAGTACTGTAGCAGCACTGTTCATGAGGCACTGTTCACACAGTACTATTCACAGCATTCTAGCAGCAAGTTTGAAAGCACGGGCTGGAGTAATATGCCAATGATATTGGAGTATTTAGTGAGTTGATAATCTGCCATGTATTTGATTTAATTAAATTCTGAAAATAGCATTTTATTGGCAGTAGTTCATTGTCCACTTTGCATATTATTGTAGTTTCTTTCTTGTTTATGTTGTATGATTTCTATTCCATGCACAAAACACAATAAACAAATAAATGTTTGATTTCCGAAGTTATAAGGGATTTAAACATTAAAAGGACAAATAAGAAGTTGAATGCAAACCATTTGACATAATTCCTTTCAGCAGTTGGTTTAGTTTTTGGGGGAATTCAGGGGTGTCCATTATATTTACAAGATACAATCTATTTCTTGTCATTAGGACTCTAGCTATGACTAGTTTGCTTGGGGTTTTTTGTGCGATGATACATGTGGGTCCTTCAAAATTAACTTCAAACCCATTGTTAGTCATTTGCCCTATACTCAATAGTTTGTACTTCAAATTCTCAACATAATAAACATTATGGATATCTTTCTTTTCATTTTTCTTATTAACAACTGTGACAGTACCTCTTCCTAGAGCATGAATCAAGTGATCATCTCCTAACTTTAGCTTGGTCTTGACTATTTCATCAAAACAAGTAAAAAGATTTTTGTTACCCATCATATGATTGCTACAAGCGCTGTCCAACAATGATGTGTCTTCTTTGTTGTTATCTTCTGCTGCTTAGAATGATAGAAACATTGAATGAGTTTCCTCTTCCACATTGGACACATTAGCTCTTCTTCTGTTCTGGTCTTCTTGTTTCTTCCTGCACTCACTCTCATAATGTCCATATCTTTTGCAATAATAACATTGTGTGTTTGATTTGTCAAATCTGGCTCTTCCTCTTTGGTTTTGCGACTGTGATAGAGGTTGCTATACTTGATTTTCAGCATTATGTATCCTATCAAAGTGAAAAGAACTTTGTCCTCTTCTTCCTCTGCTTCTACCACCTCTACCTTTTCCTCTGCTAGTTGTGGCTTGTGTTTGTAGAGCAATCTCCAAAGATTCATTTCTCTTTTTTATTCTAGACTCATGGTTCAGCATTGAACCTATGAACTCTTCAATTGAATATGTAGACAAATCTTTACATTCTTCAATTGTGGTCACCAAAGTATCATATGACTCTGGAAGACTTCTAAGGATTTCCTGTACAATTTTTCTATCTATGTCATCTTCACCATAAGCTCTCAATTGATTCACTACATCCATAGCTTGAGACATGGACTAATCTACAGTCCTAGTATCCTTTTTTGCAAGCTTTAAAATCTTTTTCTCAAAATCTTTAGCTTAGCATTCTTTACCTTTTCTACTCCTTGATATGTTGTTGCAAGTATCTTCCATGCCTAGTTTGCACTAGTTGCTGCTGAAATTTTGCGTAAGATAGATTCTTCAACTCCATTGTATGTTCGATAAAGCTCTAGAATATTTTCTTTTGCTCTCTGTATTTGCATTCTTTTGTCCATTTGTCATTTGAGCTAGTTCTTGTGCACTGGACTCTTCATACTTAGTTTCTACAGCCTCCCATCAATCCAAATTATTCAAGTAACTCTTCATTTTAATGGCTCATATAGAATTTTTTTTCATTTAATATTGGTCCTTGTGTTTCTGGCTGCCATTACTACTTTATTCTATTTTCCCCTTTCTCCTGAGCTAAATAACAAGATTTCTTTGCCAAAAACACTTAGACACTTGATTACCTTGATCTTCTCTTCCACTGAGAGAGATTGTGTGCACTAGGACATTTGTGTTGTAGTTTCTTCTATCTCTGCAAGTTAAACACAACTAGTTTAAGATGTCTCTATAGGGTAAGAACATGACTGATTCACACAAAATGTTTTCAAACTTTAAATTGTTGCTATTAGAAACAGGTTTTCTCCAGCAAGCTCTTGATCTTCTTCAGCTTGATCCAATCAACCATTAGCTTTCAACTATCAGCTTTCAACCATCATCACTGATACCATATTAAATAATTTAGAATAGAGGAAAAATAGAGCATAACAGGAAAACCAGAGGCATGCAATTTTCTATCTATTACTTCATCTAGAATCCTCCTTTACATAATACTAATAGATCCAAAATAATGAAAATCAAAAGTCGTCATGATTTGAAAGTCAAATTTGGAGGGAAAGCATAATGTTCACCTAACACATTTGTTAAGAATGTTAGCTTCTTTGTGAATTGAAACATCTAATGAAGTATTGATTATTCATTGTCATATATATATATATATATATAAAATCTGTCATAACCATATATTGCAAAATACTGATTATTGGTAAGAGTCTATTCATTAATGTCTTGTCATTAATATATAATATAAGGTACTCGGGGATCATGAATCTTGATTGTATTAACCACGTAAGATATTTGTTCTCACTCACCGATTATTATCAGGAGTCTTGCTTTGGCTTACACACCAATTAGTATTGGGTGTTTTGTTTTGCTTACACACCGATTAGTATTGGTTGTTTTGTCTTGCCTTTCACATCGACCAATATCGGGTGATTTATGTTTACTTATGATACGGTGTAGTTAAATATATGTTGAGGCATGATCACATAGGGTCATGCCCCTATGTGATTATGTTTCAACATATATGTGTGTGTGTGTCCTATTCAATCTGTAGATTATTATCAATCACATTGGCAAATTGATCTCAGGTTATATCAGAATACTACTTCAATATATATATTGAAGATATATTGAATTTACATAAATCATTAAGCACACATAAGAAGAAGTCAAACATTCACATAAGAAACTCAAAGATCTCCAGAATTAATTCATCTCAAGACTGAAAATATAATTGCTTAGTCTCCACCAATAAAGATCTATTAAACTTTACATGGTATCTGAGCCAAATTGGTAGAGAGACTTTCAAATTTACTCTTGAATCAAATGTGATAATATGTCAAATAATGTTAGAGTAGAGGACGGGCTTGAAGGAGTAGCAAATTTCTTTTCTTGGAATATTCGGATTATTACAATTCTTGAAGAATTAGAACTAGAATCTTTTATTGAATCAGACATTTCAATACTTGAAGATGAGGCAAAAAAAGCCGCTTAGAAAAGACAGAATAATAAAGCCAGAAAAATCATTGTGGATTCAGTAAAAGATCATATTCTTCCATCCATCTCAAATCTCAAAAAGGCATTTGAAGTATTCAAGATGATTAAGGATACATTTGAAATCAACAACTCAAGTAGATTGATTACATTAAAAAATCAACTGAATAAAGGAGAAACACTCTCATACTACTTTAGAAAGATTTCCGAAATTAAAAATCATCTATCTACTATTGGAAGCAAAGTAGAAGACCAAGAACTATTGATAATTGCACTTAGAGGATTACCCATATCTTGGGGAAGCATTCATCCAAGTTGTCAGCAAACCTTCAATACTAGCTTTTGATCAACTAAAAAATGAGTGCACATCAGAAGAATCAAAACTAATCTCTAGAGGGATCATCTCAAATCAAGAGGAAGAAAATCAAGCTCTCCTCTGAGTCTCTAACAACAAAGGGAAAGGGAGAAAATTCAAAGGAAAGGGAATAATAATTACAAAAGAAATGACTTATGCAAAGTTAAATGTTATAAGTGTGAGAAACTCGGACATACTTTCAGAAATTGTCTAGAAAGGGAAAAAATCTTAGCTTCTTTAGCTGAAACAAAGAAGGATGAAAATCTATTATTCTACTTTGCCTTATCAAGTGAGATGAAATCCAATGAAAATGTGTGTATAATAGATAGCGGTGCTTCCTGACATATAACAGGATTCAAAGATAAGTTTGAAACCTTTGGAAATTATCTCACTGAAAGAGTCACCAATAGAGACCACTTATCTAGTTAAAGTAATTGGGACCTGTTCTATACAACTAAGGACTGGGCTCACACTAAAATTGAAAGATGCTCTCTTTGTATCAAGCATAAAAAGAAATCTAGTATCAATTTCTAGACTAGCTAGTGAAGGGTTTCAAGTCATCTTCAATGAAGACAAAGTTTTGTACTCGCCTAAAAACACTAATCTAAAAAATGGTATCACCATAGGGACTAGAGATTAGACCCTATATAAACTATGCAACATTCAAAAGAAAGCTCTCAACCATGAAGTGACAAATTCTAATGAAGTATAGCATAGAAGCCTAGGACATATTGGATTTAGTTCACTTCCAAATGTAGAGAAAATCACCACTGGAACACCTGGCCTAAATTCAAGACATGTAGGCACCTATAAAGGATGTGCTCTAACAAAGAACATTAAAAAACCTTTTCGTCCTAGTGAACACAAATCTAAATTAGTTCTGGAACTAGTTCGCTTTGACTCATGTGGACCTATTCCAACACTTTCTCTAGGAGGTTACTCTTACTACATATAATTCATTGATGATTTCTCTAGGAAAACTTGGATCTATTTTCTAAAGGTCAAAGAATCGAATGAGGTTCTATCAAAATTTAAAGAATTCAAAGAAATTGTGGAAAATCAAATGTCAAAAAGAATTAAAACCCTAAGATAAGACAATGGGGGAGAATATACTTCTGAAAATTTCAAAGCTTTTTGTACCTCTGTTAGGTTTAAGAGGGACTATATAGTACCTTATAATCCTCAACAGTATGGGGTAGCAAAAAGGAAAAATAGAACCATTGTTGAAGTAGCAAAAGCCATGCTTCATGATAAAAAATTTACACTTCTCATTTTGGGCGGAGGCCACCAATACTATTGTATACATTCAAAACAGATGCCCACACTCAATACTAGAAACCATAATGCTTGAAGAAGTCTTTACAGGAACTAAACCTGACTTAAGTCATCTTAGAATATTTGGTTGCACTGTTTATATTCACATACCTAAAGAAAAAAGAACTAAGTTAGAACCATCTGGGAAGAAAGGGATTTTTGTTGGGTACACTAAAAACTCTAAAGGGTATAAAGTTTATGTATCTGGACAAAGATTAGTTGAAGTAAGCAGAGATGTCATATTCGAGGAAAACATTGCATTAAAACTATCAACAAGTACAAAAGATGAGCCATCACAGACTTAGATGAAAATCTAAAAACTAAAATTCAAAGGGAGAACATGTTAGAAGAAAATGAACTATTACCAGATATAGAAAATAGAGACATCTCTAATATCAAGAAAAGACCACTATGGGCAAGAAAAATGATTGAAGAAAATAATATTGAGCCAGATGAAATTTCTAGGGAAAGCAAGAAAACCAAAAACAAATCTTATTACATTGTATTAGTAACTGAGCTTACTAAATCTGAACCATCAACTGTTGAAGAAGCCCTACCTTGTCAAGCTTGGAAAGATGCTATAGTTGAAGAATATCAATCCATACTACAAAATGATGTTTGAGATATTGTACTTAGATTAAAAGACAAGTCAGTTGTTTCTTCAAAATAGTTATAAAAAATGAAATATGCTTCAGATGGCAATATTGAAAAACATAACTTAGCAAGGTTTGTTGCTTGAGGTTTTTCTCAGAATGCAGGTATTGATTATGAAGAAGATTTTGCCCCTGTTCCTTGATACACTTCAGCAAGAACAATTATTGCAATTGCAGTAGCCAAAGGATGGAAGATACACCAAATGGGTGTCAAGAATGCATTCCTAAATGGGGTCATTAATGAAGAAGTATATATTGAACAACCTGAAGGTTTTGATATAAAAGATAAGACTCTATATGTGTGTAAACTCAAGAAAGCTTTTTATGGCCTCAAACAAGCACCTCAAGCTTGGTATGAAAGGATAGATAGCTATCTCACCAAATTAGGATACTCAAAGAACGAAGCTGATCCTAACATATATTTCAAAATCTCTAATGATGACATGTTAATACTTGTTTTATATGTTGATGATCTATTGATAACAGGAAATGATCACCTAATTGAAAGATGCAAACAAGATCTTGTAGCTATGTTTGAAATGAAGGATCTAGGCCTACTATACTATTTTTTGGCTCTAGAGGTATGTCAAAAGAAAGATCATATTTTTCTAAACCAAGAGAAGTACACTCAAGACATCTTGACTAGATTTGGAATGATGGACAGCAAACCCCTTGCAACTCCGATGGAAACTAATCTACACAAACTAAAAGAGGAAGCTATAAATTTAGAATCTATTGATCCCACTCTCTACAGACAAATCATTTGATTGCTCATTTATTTAGTACATACTAGGCCTAATATTTGCTATGCCTTCAATGTCTTAAGTCATTTCATGTGTGAACCGAAGAAGATTCATTTGATGGCTGCTAAACATATCTTGAGATATCTACGTGGCACTATTGGTCTTCAATTGAAGTACAGAAATGTTGAAATCAAACTTGAAGGTTATATTGATTCTGACTAGGTTGGTTTCTTCATAAACCGCAAGAGTACAACAAGATGTTGTTTCAGTCTTGGATCGGCAATTATATCATGGTTCATTAGAAAACAACCTACAGTTGCCTTGAGTTTCACCGAAGCTAAATATATAGCAGCCTCTATGGAAGCTCGCAAAACAGTATGGCTAAGAAAGCTATTATTTCGATTGTTTGTAAAACAACTAGATCCCACAATGATTCATTGTGATAACCACAGCTGCATCAAACTTTCTGCCAATCCGGTCTTCCACAATCGCTCAAAGCACATCGAAACTTCATACCATTATATATGGTTGACAGAAATGTGATCAAGCTGATTTACATCAGCACTAATGATAAAAATGCTGACATTTTCACCAAACCTCCTACAAGGATGAAAATAGAGTACTTCAGAGGTAAACTTGGTATGACATATTTGTAAATACATTTGTAAATTTATATATTCATGAATAATTGAAAATTAGATTGTTTGCAAACTTGTAAAATGAAACGCGACGATCTTTCATGTGTTTAAAGTCACTATTGTAAGGTGACGATCTTATCAATAGTTGATCTACCTCCGAACACCAAAAGTGTTGAAGTAAAGTGTTATCATTGTTCATTAGGCCGGATTTTGCCGGACACCATAATTGATTAACCACAGTTAAGAGGTGTTTAAATCTTGTATATATATATATATATATATATATATATATATATATATATATATATATATATATATATATATATATATCTATTTCAAATCCCTCGTTGCTAAAGAGGGAGTGTTAAGAATGTTAGCTTCTTGGTGAATTGAAAAATCTAATGAAGTATTGATTATTCATTGGCATATGTGTGTGTGTATAATCTGTCATATTGCAAAATACCAATTATTGATGAGAGTCTATTCATTAATGTCTTGTCATTAATATATAATATAAGGTACTCGGGGATCATGAATCTTGATCGTATTAACTATGTAAGATATCTCTTCTCACTCACCGATTATTATCAGGAGTCTTGCTTTGGCTTACACACTGATTAGTATCGGGTGTTTTGTTTTTCTTACACACCGATTAGTATCGGTTGTTTTATCTTGCCTTTCACACTGATCAGTATCGGGTGATTTATGTTTAGTTATGATACGGTGCAGTTAAATATATGTTGAGGCATGATCACGTAGGTTCATGCCCCTACATGATTATGTTTCAACATATGTGTGTGCGCGCGCGCTCGCGCTATTCAATCTGCAGATTATTATCAATCACATTGGCATATTGATCTCAGGTTGTATCAGAATACTACTTTAATATATATTGAAGATATATTGAATTTACATAAATCTTTAAGCACACATAAGAAGAAGTCAAGCATTCACATAATAAACTCAAAGGTCTCCAGAATTAGTTCATCTCAAGACTGAAAATATAATTGCTGTCTCCAACAATAAATATCTATGAAACTTTACAACATTAAATGTGTGAACTAACTGTCATAAAACTCAAACGTGTGGTTAACATGACATATACCGACAGGGTTAACTGACAAACAATTACAAAAACTTTTAGAGCCAACAATTACATTTAACATTTAATTCTGCTCTTGAGTAATTACAGCTATACAAGAAATGGATGAATATCTGGATTATTTGAGTTGCTGACAGTGCCAGGTATTTGTTCAAATTTGGTGATATTTGGCCACTGACTGTAATATACTTGCATTGGTTTTATTATGTTGATTGTTGCTTGTTCTTTGCGTACTTTAATGTTCAGAAATACTGATTTGATCTTGAAGACGAACTTCAATGCTGACTGCAAAACCTTCCCTACTTAAGATCTATCATTTCACATCCCGTTTGCTGATGTTTTTTTATTGGTATTGCTGGGTGTATTTAAAGTTTCAGGTTAACTGAATTTCCTCCCCATCTGTCTATTGCTGACTATATTTTATCCCTCAAAAAGGTTGTTTTGTATTATAAGCTGTGATGTTCCATCCCTTTCAATCGTTCGAAGACTTCTCCTATGTATTTTTCGAATGGATAGCTCCCTATCCTGTACATGCTTTAATTATATTTATATTTGTATTTTAGTTATACTTTGTATTGTTAATTAATAGATAATAAATTATATTATAGTTTGATAGTATATTATATTATGATTTTAATAATGAAATGTCATATTTATAATATATTATGTTATTATATTGTTAATTATTATATCAATATACTATTATTAAAAATATTAATAGTATATATATTATTAGATTAATATAGCATGTTATATTTAATAATGATTATATTATAATTTTATTATTATTATGTTTATTTTGTATTTTACCAATTCTTTTATTCTAGTTTAATAATAACTTATGGAATTTATTATTATTATTTTTGTTTACCAATTTAATTATATTATATATTAAATTCTATGTTAGAGTAGGGGACGTTACAGTCCACCCTTCCTATCATTGCATGTCCTCATGCAATGGGAATTTTCAGTGCAAATTTGATATTTTAATAAACTCAATGTGAAATTGCGATTTCAATTGAACTAAAAAATATGAATATTTTTAATTGTCAAATGAAAGGTACTTTTAATTTGAGTGTGGGGACGATTCTTGCGTCTACGATGACCTACCAATATTTGATACTGATGGCCTGGAATACTCATCCTTATAACTATATTGTACCTCACTTATGTCTTGGGCAACATTCTCTATTGCATTTCTTCTTAACATTTGTTTAAAATGTTGTGGATGCTACTCAACAACTGTACAATTTATTTTTCTAGATCTAGTTTTTATTAATAACAACTTATGTTACGAGTTCATAGAGTTTTTTTATTGATATTGGATTATAAACAGATTTTAGGACTGATATGCTTCGCGCACTGAAAGCTTTTGTGGGATCTAAACTTCTGGGCATCTTTATCAACTCATGTTTTATTCATTGTCAATCTGAGATGCAACAAACATGGTTTTCACAAAGTTCTCCAAGATTACATAACAAGGTATCATTAGAATTCTTTCGTTGTGCAAAATTTAGTATTATTGCATTTGTCATTTTATATTCTTAGTTTCATCTCTCTTTTTGTATGCTTGTATATTTATTGAAATTGCAGAGAATTCATGTATTTTGAATCTTGATATACTGATATATGTCTTCTAAAGAGTAGCTTCTTGTGGTGACAAAGAGACAAACAATATTATACTCATGTTATACTCAAAGCTCTATAAAAACCGACGACAGTAGACAGCAACCTTTTTACCTTTTTTACTAGCGAACGTAAATACAAAAATCTTTTTGAATCAGCAACATAAATATAAAGGTGACTTTATTCAATATATACCACAAGAAATAAACAAGAATCTAAAGTACAGAGTGCCAAACTTAATGCTATTTGGTGAAGAATAAGAGCTTGAGTGGTCACGAATAGTAACTGTATGCTTGGGTTCCTGGTTGTCGACTTGAGGATGCAACAAACCCAAACACATGGACCACTACTCCATTCACCTTATCCAAGTGGATCTAGTAAGATCTGCTGGAGAATAATCCCGTGCTTATGTTGTCAAGCTTAGGGGCTATGTGAGGGGTTAAATTTGGGTTTTCCATTGAATGACTCGGACGAGCACTTGAGTGCATCACATACTACATAATGGGTCCTCCCTCATCCCTAGTAAGGAATGCAAATTACTAGACAACAAGTTAGAGGATTATGATGCATCTTGTACTACTTTGGGGGTCCATCCTCAATCCCAAAATAGACATGTAAGCTAAAAGGAGATTTTCCCAAGAGGTGAACCATTTTAGGTTGGTGGATTCCAACTTCAAATGTCTCAAGGCCATTCACGGTAACTTGATAAGTCCAGTCAAGAAGCGATATCAGATATAGACCAACACATGGAGTTGGTGATATTGCGGACTAACCCCTGTACTGGTAGCACTAGGCATGAGCCAACTTTGTGCTATAAGTGACAGCATGCTAACCCTCTTAATACACAATGGTCTCCAGTTTATTGTTACTTGGTAGCAACCAGCTCAATCGCTGCAGTACAACATCTAGGATAGTCTTTGGCATTCATTGTTTGTAGCTCCAACATGTAGTATTATTCCAGCTACCCTAGGAGATCTCGTGTTTCTCAATTTTAACTTGTGGATTATAATAGTAGATTTAGAGCTATCCCATACGTATGATGGTTCATGTGGCATAGGAAAGACAAGGTAACACCATCCACTCATTTTATGCAGTGTACACATGGCAGTGACCAGCCACTTGATAAATAGAGTGTAATTTTTATCGAGACTTATTTCCTCAATATTTAACAGGGACAGCTTGAAAGGGCCTTATTTAATCTCCTATTCACGAGGTTCACAACAAAAAAAATCCCTTTATGCAGTCTGTATTTGTTCAAGATATCTATTGCTTATCATTTTGTGTGGCAATTATCACAAAGCTGATACCAAAAAACTTCTAGTTTTGTTCATCCGAAACTTGGCAAGGACAGCCACCTCCTCATCAGGTTAGGAGAACTTAATTGTCATTGATTCTGTACTCACTTACATGAGATTTTCCTCATGTTATAACAGCCCTATCATCAAAGTGTGCTAGTGACATAGTTACCAAGCCCGTGGCATACTACTAATTGTATCACTGGTTTCTAAAGGAGCTATGGTAAACCTCCTATCCATAAAGCTAAGGAACAAGTTGTCGTATTTAACTTCATACTATTTACCTGGTTAAATAGGGTACGTATAACCAGTACCTTAAATAAATGGCTATAAGGCTCTACTTTTGCATTTAAACCTAGTTTCATAGAAACACTGGGATAAAAATTTGTAGGTAGTTTCCACCATTCTCCCACTTTTACATTTGTATAACAGTCTGGTCACTTTGAAAGGTACAAAGAAAGACTAACTGCTCGCTACTTGAGCTCGGTGTTTTTTCTTTTATCAGCTAGTGATGTTCATAACACTATATCCTCAACTTCTATCGCAATGGCAATAGAGGAAGGTTAGGTAGCCATTACCATGGAGGATACACTTGCAGCTATGGTGAAGGTAATTCACACTATAACATTCTTAGTCAGTTGTCCAAAATCCATTTGTTTTGAGTTGCTAGATAGCATTATTCACCATATACAGTTTGAAAACCATTTAAAATCAGAGTTGATACCAAGATCTTTTATGTTCCTTATTCAAGCTTAATAGCATATTTGCACAAGATAAGACTCGGAGTCTAGGATGTTGCTAGTCAAACATAGATTGAGAGAAGTGGGATGAACATTAATACACATTGCAGGTAGAGAAGGTGTCAATTTTGCAGGTGAACAAAACTTTATGTAGAGATCATCATTGATAAACACATCAAGGTGCGCTAAGGAAGAAATTCACACAACTTTGTAGTTGGGTGAAATACACCTTCAAGATGCTACCTAGATTTGAAAAGTCCTTGTTAGCTCACCCCCACTCTACTCGCCCTCTCCCACATGTTTCTCATTTCCTCCCTCTCAAAATAATCCCCAACAATGTGTTCTGTGGAGGTTATGGCTCTTTTTCTTGCCCTACGTGTGGTACCTTGTCCCTGACCTGCAATTTTGGTACAACCAGAGAGGTGAAACACAATGCCCTTTTGATTGTGTTGAAATTCCTTAATGAGTTGAACAATGTGATCTATTTAGGCAAAATTGATATTCTAATTACAAAAGTAAGGCTAAAAGGCTTAAGGGCTATTCTTGGGATAAATTTTTAGGTTAACATTTGTTGCACCCATGTGTGTACAAAACCACTTCAATTTCTAACAAACAAATTAACAAAAGATTTTAATATCTAGTTAAATATAAAAACATAGCATATATGTATCAATACAACAATGTCATAAATTAAAAAAACAAATCATTAAAGTATTAAGTATATAACCTTATTCATTGGCTCCATACAACATTCAAAAATATCAAACATGATTAAAGGATTGATCTTAGAGCTCGTACCTAAGTCCAAATCATATTGAGTTGTTAAAATGTTAACACTAAAAGTATAGGGTGCATAGGGAAGTGACAAGCTCCCATTAAGGGTATGTTTGGTTCCTAGAATTAGACCGGAATTGACTTTTGTAAAAATCAGATTTGGAAAATTTTGCGTTTAAGTCCAAAATTTCAAAATAGGGTTAGAATTGCAAAAATCTAATTTACCTCATAGTCAGGGTATCGAGCTTCCCACTAGCTATCTAGAATTGAAAATCAAAACCTGGTTACACTTTTATGAAGTGTAAAAAATCACATTTTATTAATCGTCATTGTTCAAATCGTCTTTTCTATTTGAACCATACATCACAAACTGTGGATGCCAAGTCATTGTAGATGTAGAGGGGCTAAGATCTGGGGTTACTCATGAAGATGGGTTGGATTTGGAATGCCAACGCGGGCCTTTGATATTATCTGTGCTTCTTGCAGATAGAGGCAAGCTATGTGTTGTGAAATTTTGAAGGCAAATCCTTAATATTGATTTCACCCAGTCAAGGAAATTTGAAGCTCTCGGACATATTTTGTTCCTCGTCCTATTTCTCAACTATGAGCATACCAACAGGAAGAAATTGAGTATCTAAAAACATTAATTTTAATGAATTGTGCGACTTGTACGAACCTGGAAATGGGGAAATTTTGTTTCAAATGAGAATATACTGATTAGTCTTGAAATGGTGATAGATAGATAGCACTGTAGCGGATTGCATCCAAAAGAAGGCCCGATTGTGTGCCTATGTAATGTTGATACAAGTTACTCATGTGGCAATGTGAGTTGCAGTAGTTGTTGTTGGATCGGGTAGGTTTTGCGTTGATGTGAGGGTCACTGCACTGGGCAAGTAATTTGGGTTTATCTCTGATCAAGATGATTGGGTATCTTGTAGGTCCATGTGTGATTTACAGAGAATATTCTTTGATTTTTCCAATGCTGGTAGATTATACGAAACTACTAAAGATGTGTTGTGGTTTTCTTTTGACTTTGAAAGTTTTAGCTGGGCAGCTCTCTGGTAATGGTGATCCAAGTCCTTAATTAATTTTTTTAAAATCCCAATTCCATTTCTAATTTGAGGAACCAAACGTAGAAATGGAATCTTCCCACTCATCTATACCAAAATCATTTTCAAGATTTGCAAATCCTTGATTTAATTAAATGAAGATTTGTAGAAATCTCGATTTCTACAATTCCACAAACCAAACAGACCCTAAGAGTCACTTTAGAGGGTTAACACAAGGTAGTCATAACCTACCAATGGTAACAATTGTTATGTCTATAATGATAGCTCACATATGTCTTGAACTACCCAACTTGTTGGGTGGATATTTTGCAACCGACAGTTTTGGGTAAAAATCCAGTTGCGAAATAGGATGATCAGCCATAGTGTGTGAGACAAAGTCTCTCCTACCTTAAAGGGAAGGCTCCCCCTTCTCACCATTCCTTAGATCAACTCAAGGTAAGCAATAAGTCGAGAGATTTTTATAAAAATGGGTGTTACCAATATCCTTTCTTATCTTTCAAGAAAGAATCCACTTACTCGATGGAGTGAGTAATGGGCAAGGTGAATCTTTAACTACACTTTTGTCAAGATTTGGAAACAGTGATACTGATAAACCTTTACTAACTCAAAGGCTAGCTAAAAATGTACCGGTTTGGCTCTAAGTTCAGCCCTACTTTTATATGAAAAGCTTTACAATTAGGGCACAAAGACTCCTAAAAGTAAGAATACTTAGCTATTTTGTGAATTAAGAAGAAAATATAAGCTACAGACATAGCTTCTAGCTAAACACTTCCACAGTTGCTCCCGGTCAAAGCTCTGGCTTCAATTGCTTCTTAACTCTTTTCTATTCAATTCATGAGATACAACTACCAATAACACAAGATAACATGAATCAAAGACAACTTGGATCAATTATAGACAAAGCTTACAGTTCACACAAAAACCAATCTCACTTAATCAAAGTTAAGTCTCAAATGCTCACTTTCTCTCAAAATAGTGCTTACACAAACAAAGTTCTATTGGCACAATTTCTCCAAAGCTCTCTTGCATAAAGATAATGATAATTTTATGATGAGGGGGCACTCCTTTATGTAGGCAAAGAAGTTGAGAAAAAGGTGGAGGAAAAAGTGGGAGCAACACAACCAACTTTGACCTAGTCTAACTACAAAAAATAAAGGGTTACGTGCAACTGCACATGCAACTCACATTACATCCTTTTACATACATGTAACTCACATTACATGTAATTATGCTTTTTTAATGTAATGCATTCTTTACAACTACTAACATGAAATAAAGATAAAACAACAATCTTAGAGATTGTTTCTCAATGCCTTGAATTCGACAATGATGTCACACAGTGTGGGAAGATCAACAATTTCCATGATCTTCGATATGGCTTCAACTCTCACTGCATTTGCATATGTTGATTGCATGATTTTGGAATTTGATGATGTAGTATCTAACAAGTGTTTTGCCATAATTTATACAAAACAAACTTGTTCATCGTATGTGAACCAAAATATTTAGAATCTACATCAGCATTGATCCTATTGGTATATTCTGAATTTACTATCTCTGTTGCACTAAGAATACTAGATTCATCAGTAACATGACATCCCATCTATTCCAAATCACAAGTAACACTTGTTTCAATAGCTTGACAATCTCCAAAAGCCACCTACAACTTTGTGATCAGCTTCCTTAATGTCTCCTCCTTGTACCCAATGAGCCCTTCAAATCTGAAGAACATTTCACATAACGGAAGAATATCACATGAAACCAAGGCATCCAAATTGAATCTCACCATATCATCCCAATCATCAAGAATTTCCTTTAAGTTATCAGCTTCTCAAGTCAAAGAAGAAATTAAGTTTTTTGCTTCATTTCAATCATCTCTTTGACATGTCTAAGAACTGCAAATGCCTCTATGATGGCTCGAATACCTTCAGAAATGATTTCCTGTATCCACGACTTAGCAGCTTCAATCAACCTTCTTTCTTTAGACATTTGAGACATAACAACAACACTTTGAGAAGATTGTTTCTAGATAACCTCATTCAAACAAGAGATCTTCTGTTTCAAGCAATTCTTCTTTTCCCAAAACTCATGATTTCTTTTTGATACATTGGCCAATGCATCTTGAACATCTTGCAAACAACCCAAATGTGATTGCTTTCCAACTTCAACCTTAGTAATCTTGTAGTTAGAACAAGTAAGTTCCTCAACAAGTTTATCTATCAAGGGCTCAGCAACCTTAACAAATTTAGAATTATCAGAATCGACCAAAATTCTGGAAACAATCTTATCTTTCAAAGATTTGGATTTAGTCTTCTTAACAAGAAGATTGTCAAGAGGAACAACCGCTTTCCTTCTCTTTGTTATTTTACTCAACCATGCAGGCAGACTAAAACTTTCATTTGCAGAAGCGAGCACAGTGGAGACCATTGGCATTGATCCAGATTGTATATCTGTAGTGACTGAGCAAGATTCAGTCTATATTGCTGAAGGCATAAGAACATATTGAGAAGACTCCGTCATGAAAAGTTCAGATCTTGTCAAAGATGTCTCAAGTTGGGAAACTTGACCACTAGTAAGAGTTGGAAAATCTTCAAATGCATTTGCTAAGTGATCATACTATTCATGTGCAAGGACATGAGGAGCAGCAGAAGAAATAGGAAGAGCCATGATATTAACTTCCGAGACTAGAATGGAAGGAGTGAAAATAGTAGAAAAAGAATCCACATCATCATCAACCTCATGCAAAAAAGGTTCTTCATATACAAAAGACGTACAAGCTTGTGCAGGCTTTGGAGGAGATATGATCATGATTTTCCCTTCTTCATCTGAATCTCCTTTATCAAATTTTGTTTCCAATTCTTCTTCTAATTCTACTACTGATTCTTGAATTGGCTCATGAACTTGAGATGATTTTGTTCCTTTTCTGCCCTTCAATTTGAATTTGAGGGAACCCTTGGCATCAGAAGATGAGGCATCATCTTTCCCTATAATCTCTAATTGTGATTTCCTGCCAGGAGGACCAAAACTTCCACAATCTAAGCCCATCTTAGGATTTACTCTTTTAAGGCCTTTACTTTTCAACCATTTATTACTGTTTACTAAGATGGATTGAAATCTGTCCATGATAGATGTACCTTCCTCTTGTTGCCATTGGATAGGAAAAGGGCATTTCTTATCAAAGTCGGCTTGATGAAACTTTGGATCAAGAATGTTGCCATCATCTTCAACTTGGAAATCTGAAAGAATTTCCAACATGTTAAGATTAATTATTTGTTGCAAGGTTAATCTGCAGTAATCCATTTTCATGATGTCAAGTTTTGTTCTCATATCAATTCAAATGTCTTCAATGCGATGGACATGAGTGTAGGCTCTTTTTATCTGAGAATTCATCTCTTGATAGTCAAAATCAAATCTGGCCTTGAACTTCTTCAAAGTAATCAACTGCAATTCTACTTCCATATTCTTTGCTTTAGTTACAAAAATGATTAAATAATTACCAATAGCCAAAGGCTTAGTTGAGGTAATGCTAAAACCAGGCCTATGCGAAGCATGTTGATCACTCTGCACATCCATGAACTATCTAGCTAACTCTATCAGGATGATTTGATTTGTAGCATACCTAGGTAAGGTATACGGCTCTCCCTTGAAATATCTAACTTCAAGTATGTGAAAGTGGAAAACTAAAGAAAAATATAGCCATATTGGTTCACTTTTTCCCATGCCTCATTAGATACTCTTTTGATAGACAATTGCTTATCAAACAAGCACTGGAAATGTCCAAAGAAGGCATCTTGTACTCTTTTGTAATGGAATTTACTATTTGCCAAAGTGATTTGGTCATAGTAATCCCAAATATGAACTTGAAGACGATCTCCTTTGGTAGAAAGCTCAGAGAAAGATCACATGGCAGCAACAATGTAAACTACACATAAAAAGACACTGATGTTCCCACATTGCATATCTGTTCGCAGAGTGCAATATTGATAAGTTCTCCCCAAAAGATGTGTTCTTTATTCTCCATAATCTGAAACATGAACTTCTACATCCATGGCTCAAAATCAGTAGAATTTTTAAGGCCACAAATCCTGCTAAGAAGGATGATGAGATACTTGTACTCTTGTTTGAAATTTGACCGATGAATAGTCTTTAGCCATCTAGAAAAAATGCTTCTTTTATTTTCCAACTAGTAAAGGTTGACATACTTCTAATAATTACTCTTTTGCTCATCCCAATTGGCCAATGATGATTCTTTAGTCAAATCAACACATTATGATTTATGCGAAACCTTGAAAATTTGTTCTATAACCTCAGGATCTAAGCTAATGATAACCTTGCCGTCAACATCTTTGATAGTTTTCGTGTTGGGAGTAAACTGCCGTGCACATTCATAAATGAAATCAGGTTCTATAGCCACCATAGGAAATGTGGATACCAAATGAATGTTGCTTATAATGCTCTTCATTTCATAACTAGTCGGGGCTTCAACTCTTTGTAGAAAATCAGCCACATCTACATGACCAATCTTCATGTCCGACATGTTATCCAAAACAGATATGGCTGAAGGAGCTGCATGAGCCAATTCTTTATCATATTGATATTTCATTTTGTCTTTGGATTTGGATGGCAAGGACATATCTTGTGCTTGTGTTGCAACACAAAAATCCCAAAACATAAATACATCATCAAAAGGAACCTCCATACAAGTGAATTCTAGATCAGCAATGAAGATTCGAAAATGGATTTGGAGACTTAACAAATCCGTCAAAGTAACTTCAAAGAGAAAGCATATGCATATGCAATGAAACGAAAAGCGGAATGAAATGAAATGAAAGTGAGAAAATGGAAGATGAAATGAAATGGAATGGAATTAGAATGCATGAAGGTGAAACGCATGGAAATGCATGCAAATGAAAATTGTTGATTTCAAAAGTGACTTAACGTTTTCAAGGCATTATTACATGAAAAATGAATACATGTAAAGGCAACATGTAACGAGAGATGGAGGGTGAAATGAGATGCAAACGTGGATGAAGAATATACTTCACATATATGTGTGAATGGACGATGAGATGGAAAACATGGAAAGATGCAGAAACATGTATTTGCTCACAAAAGCGCAAATGCACATGAAGGGATGAAAAAGGAAAATGGAAGTGAGATAATGAGTTTTATAGTCAGTTTTGGTGAAAAGGAGAAGTCAAAGTACATGGGAAGTGAAAATGACATTTTTTTTACTTTTCAAAATGTGACTTTTAGTCAAAATTGGACCTTTTGGATGTAATCACACGTAAGACATTTCGTGTAATCGTGTCATGTGAATGGAAGCAAAAAGTGAGATGGGTGAAAATAGAGATGGAAAATGAGATTATATGCATGTGCGGATGGCAAATAGAATGAAAAACATATAATTGCATTTCATTGAGTGAGAGATGAAGTGTTGTGACATGAAACGAAATGTGAAATATGATGATGCTTTCGCATGTAATGAAGCAAACAATTTCTCCAAGTGGAGAAAACTAGCAAGTAAGCACAATACACAAAACACAAAAGAAACAACATATCTTCGAAAATAGCTCAAAACATGATGCAGGAGCATCTTGCATCCAAAATAAAGGGGGCATGTTGAAAGTAACATTTTTAAAAAAAAATTGTGGAGGAGAGAGAAAGTGACACAAATTAGAGGAGAAATAATAAAAAAAATAAAAAAGGGGAAAAAGGAGAAAAGAAAGAAAAAAAGGAATTTCTATTTTCAAGGTGCATAGGTGGCATAATAGAAAAATAAAATAAAAATGGTTGTCATTCCATTTATCGAGGTGTGTAGGTGGAATTCTAGAAGGTTGTGGATATTGTGTAGGTGGAATCTTAGAAGGTTGTGGATATTGTGTAGGTGGAATTCTAGAAGGTTGTGGATAAATCATGCATTGGGTGGTAAGTGCCTATTAAGCAAGGCATATGAGCATTTCTAATCAAGCTAGAAGGTGTGAAAGCTTTGGAAGGTCAAGCTTCAAGGTGTGAAAGCTCTTAAGGTGTAGCTCTTGAAGTAGAAGTTCTTGGGTGGAAGCTTTGGAGGTGAAGGCTCTTAGTTGGGAAGTTCTTGGTGAAGCTCTTAGTGTGAAGACTCTTATTTGAGAGTTCTCTCATTGGAAAAATATTGTAATGAAGTAAATTTCAAGTATAATAAAAGCATGCTCTGCGAAGCATTTTGTCATCTCTTTATCTCCATATTGTTGTGATTTTGGTTGCAAGTTGGTAAAGGCGACAAGATGCAATGCACTTCAAAGCTCAAATTCGAAATTGGGACTTGCGAAAGAATCGAAAATATGAAAATGAATGAAAACTTCATAGTTAAAGGAAAAATGAACTTTCCTTGACAAAGATTTTCACAAATGGCAACCATCAAGTAATTTCATGCATAAAATCAGCAAGATAAGCATGAATTAAATTGCAAGGATTCAGAAGTTCACTTACATGAAGATTAAGTGTCAAATATGAAGGAAAACGATGCTCTAATGTTAAAAAAATTCTTCAAAAATGGTAAAACCTTTTCCAACTTTGCAAATTCGAATGGGAGAGGGCAGCAAACAAGGAGAAATTGTTGGAAGATGCCGAAACATGTCCTAAAAACTCTCCATAGTCCAATGTTTTTGAAGATTTATGGTTGCAACACGTTTTTGGTAAAAAACATTTTTTTTCATGTTGCAAGATAAAAAAGAATTGATCATTAAACTTCAAAATGTGAATTCCAATGCCATGTAATCTCCAAAAGATGCCAAAACAATTTGGTTGGGAGGGAAAATATGCACTAAAAATAGATTTTTTTAACATATTTCTTAAAAAACGTGATCCATCATGAAAGTTTCAAAAATGTTTTTGAGGCAAATGAATCCATTTTAGAAGCAAGAAAACTCATTGCCATGCAAAAACGTTTCAAATAGAACAAATCCCATGCAAATCCATTGAGTAGAACTCAAGTTATGAGCAAAAATGAAGTAATTTGGAGTTTTTCTTCCAAAACGTGCCCTAGGATTGATTTATAAAAAAAAAATTCAGCATGCTAAATCCATTCTTGATGCAAAGAAAATCATTGCCAAGGAAAAACATCTTGAATGGAGAAGATTTCATGCAATTCCACCAAGAAAATCTCAAGTTATGGGCAAAATCAGGTTCTTGGAGGCCAAATGCATGCTTTCCTCTCAAAATCGGACTTTTTGGGATGCATAGCATATTTTAAAATATGTTTTTCTTCCAAATCAGACCTTTTTAGGTGCAATGCATGTTTTAAAATATGCATCAAGTGAAAATAGGACTTTTTTTAGTGCAATGCATATTTTAAAATGTGCTTCCAAGTGAAAATCAGACCTTTTTGAGGGGAATGCATATTTTAAAATGCATCTCACTTTTTAGATGCATAAGCATGAAAAGTTCACTTTTCATGTCATAGCATCAAAAAGGGTGCACTTATGGTGAACTTTTGATGTAATGACATCAAAAATGTCCACCAAAGTAGACTTTATATGCAATGTCATGTAAAAAGTCCACTTTTGATAGATTTTACATGTAATTGCACATAAAATGTCCACTTATGAAACTTTTAAGTCATTTAATTCACTTAAATTTATAAAAATGTTACAAGATGGGTCAAAAACAATATTTATTTATCATATTATGAAATATAATACATAAACATCATTTTAAAGTAACATTTAAATAAGTATTTGATTTTTAAAACCAACAATTTAAAATGAAACTATATAGCTATATAGTTACTTTAAGTGAAAATTTAAAAAGTAGCTCAACTTAAAATTATAACATAAAGTGCACTATAGTCACTTTAAGTTATAAATTTAAAGTAAAAATAACTTTAGAACGTAACAAAAAGTGAGTATAATGTTATATTTTTCAAAAAATGAATGTCAATTTGAAAATATAACATCATATTTTTAATTCGTGTTGTTGCACCTAAAATGTTCACTTTTGAGGCACTAAAACAAGCATAGCTTGATTGACAGCTTCGGTTGATCTCTAGGTTAGACCGAATCGAAGGAAAAAACAAAAGGCATGACATGAGCAAAATCAAAGGACTAAAAACAAGCAAACGCAAACGCAAAAGCAAAAAACGGACTGTGAAGGCTTCAAAAATCAAGCAAAGGCTCGACAGAAAAAAAATGAAAAAGACTTGACGAAGGCCTTAGTAAAACAATTTAATATTTGAATTGAAATGGATCAATTGATTCACATTAAACAATTAAATATCAAATTCAAGCTTAGAGAAATGTGAAACTAACTTGAAAAAGTTTTGTGTTGTTACCAACATTTTGTGGTGACAAAATGCAGGACAACACAACCTATACGCACAAATATATTCTTTCTTATCTTAAATTCATTACCAATTAGGCAATCATCAATATTTATCTCCATGATGCAACTCATTTATAGCTAGGATTTATATCATCCAATACAAGGTCAAATATTAGAAATTATTATGTTCAAACTTGAAAACTAGATAAATTAGAGAAAAAAATTGTATTTGAACTTGATGTAAAAATATGATTTCAAAATATATGAAATGATTTTGTAGAGTGTTGAAGAATTTTTATTTTTTATAGATAAGAGGTCAAAGGTCAGAAGTTTTATATTAAAATTTGAAAGTTAGAATAAAGATTACAAAAATACTATAGACTATTCATATCTTGCTACAAAAATAACATAATTAATTATATTAAAATTTGAAAGTTAGAATAAAGATTACAAAAATACTATAGACTATTCATATCTTGCTACAAAAATAACATAATTAATTATCAAGGTCTATGAATAACAAGATGAAAAAAAAAAAAGTTCTCTAGGCTGTCAACTAACAAAACTCCAGATTTCTCTACTAGATACAATGTTTTGCCATCCCTCTTGCCATATCCATCATTGATAGAAGGTCAAAGCTAAAAAGTTTTATATTGAAATTTAAAAGTCAGAATAAAAATATTAAAATAGTATTGTAAACATTACATGTCTTGTTACTAAAATAGCAAAATTAATCATCATGACTTATAGACAATAGAATGAAAAGTAAGTTTTCTACTCTATCTACTAGCAAAACCTAGATTTATTTACTAATTCAAAATTAATCATCATGACTTATAGACAATAGAATGAAAAGTAAGTTTTCTACTCTATCTACTAGCAAAACCTAGATTTATTTACTAATACAATGTTTTATCATCCCTTTTATAATATTCATAAAAATCTTCTAAATAACTGCTAAAAATTATAACTAAATCTTAAACAATTTTTTTATTAAATCTAAAATTAATAATTAATCATTTTATTTTAAATTATGTTTAATAATCTATTAACTAAAAGTATATTATTTTTAAAAAAAAATTATACTCTATTCACTGACAATTTGTTGTACGGTTTTCCTGTTTTTGAAATCATTTCTACAGTAACCATTTAAATGTGTCTTGTATTGCTAATTCTTCTTTAAAAAAAAATAAAAGTGAATCTTTGTACGTCTACTAATTTCACTATATCTTGAATGCGCATGACAGACTATTGCGGAAGCTGTGGGAGATTGGTATTTTGATAGAAATCCAATACAAGACATAGATTGCCCATATCCATGTGATTCAACTTGTTTCGTGCAAAGTTAGAATTATATGCATTTTTTAAAAAAAAGTGTAAACAAGTGTGAAGTACAATCCTAGGTTGTTATACCGAGTAAGGTTATAAACAATCCAAAAAACTTAAAAGCACAAAACTTTTACAAATCAAATGGATGAAAGAAGAGCAACTATGTAATAGATATGATTTGGTATAAAGTTATATATTATGAGAACTTTCATTACTTTGACTAGTTTTCTATCTAAGTTTTGGAAGTTTATATTTATCTGAACATTTTTAGTAGAGTATGATTTTGGTTTTGAAAAATAAAAGTTGTTTTTCAATAGTATATTTTTTTGATGAGCTAATATTTAGATTTATTTTGTATATTTTATTTCTATTGATATAAATATTTTGTTCATTTTTAAAATAATTTTTACAGTTACACAATTAATAATTAATTTTGAGTTTTTATTAATTTATATTAAGATTATTATCAGAATTTGTCATAATTTAATTATCTCTTTGTATTGAATTGTTGAAATGGTGACAAGAGAACTAAGAACCAATGATTCGTACATATAAACTCTTCATTCATCAATAATACTAACTTATTGCATCACAAATATTTTCATAAAATCTTTAAACTTCATTTTATATCATGTGCACTATAATTCCTAGTATCCCCCATTTGTGCTCACATAGAAACTTTTTTCTAGTATTACAATATCAATAATTGACGTATCACAAATCTATCCTCCAACAACTTATTTTTAGTGATGTGATTTCTACAAATAAAACATTAAAATACAATGTAATAATACAAAATCTATTATACCCTTGTGGCTTCCAAGGGAAAAAATAAAATTTAACTATGTTTGTCTTCTTATTAGATTGTGAGTTAGATGAAAGCTATAATAAATTGTCATTTAAAATCATAGCAACCTATAAAGAGGGGAGTGGTGTCTACTAAGAAAATAATTCCTAGATTGAATTGAATATCCATCAAAGAGAGACATAATAAATCCATAGCAATATTGAAAGAAACAAGCCCTCAGCTTTTTCTTTAAAAAAAAAAAAAAAAACTTTTTTTTTCACTTGGTTTTGTTGACATTAAGGTCAATTTGTCTATTAGTGACTTAACACTTAGTCAGTTGGTTACATTGCTACCGAGCTCTACAGTTGCTATGGAGTTTATCATTCATCCAACCGTGTTAACCAAGTGTTTCATTTGTAACCAAGCTATGTAATTAGAATGTAGTTCATGTCGAGTTTCACAGTGTCTACTGTGCATCTGAGACAGTTTACAGTATAGCCCAAGTGTAACAAAGTTTACCGAGCCATCTAGTAGAAATGATGAAGATTTTACTCTTAACCAAGCTTTGTAGTGTTAACCAAGTTCTATAGTGTCTATCGAGCTTGCAGTGTTAACAAACTAAATGCAGTGTCCACTGAGTGATTGTGTATCTACAGAGTTTCTCAGTATTCACTAAGTCATACAGTGATGACCAAGTTCATACTACTCGAAGTCATTAATATGAATCAAGCTTCAACGTCAATCAAGTGCCAGAGTTTGCCGAGCATTGATAGTGTTTTTTGTTTGTCAGAACATCACCGAGTTAGTCTTGTGAACCTGAGTTACAACAATTAGGTTGACTTTGTGAATTATGATGAATTTGGTATTGTCGTTGACTCCCATTAGTAGTTAATTGGATTGATATATATGTAATGTATTGTATCATATCCAAACGAGTAATTCATCGAGTATGTAAAGAAGCATAAGCAAAAGAGTGTGAATTGAAGGCCATAAGCAGTATATGATATAATAGAGACTTATCTATCATAGTGAGGTGATCATTGCAGTTCAAGGAATCTCATTCAACAAATCATAGTTGTAAATCAGATATCAACTACTAATTCATTCTAATAGGTGCATTAGTAAAATCCTTTAATTGGGTGGATTTAATAGCCTTTTGTGAAATCTCTTAATTTAGAGTGCATACTTCACTATATGTTTGTAAATCCTTTAACAAGGTGGACCTAACAGTCCTTATTGCTCCTAACAAGGTAGATCATCAAAAGTGGTCAATTATAAGTCTTAACATACCAACTTTGTACTGTAGTAATAAAGCTTTGTGGGTATCATCCCCCCCGAAGTTTTACTTTCTAACTGGAAGGTTTTTGGGTCACCATATCTTGTGTTAAAGTGTTATGAATGTTTTATTGCTATTATTCTTTCATGCATGTAATTAGATCGTAATAATATATGAAAGGTTAGTTGGAGAAGTGAGTTAAAGTTTTATTGGTTCCTAATTCACCCCTCCTCTCTCAGTAACCTAGCCTACCTCATATTTCCAACAATTGGTATCTGAGCATTTTGGTTCTCACATCAGAAGTTTAACAACTTGAGATAAGATCAGAGGCAATGGAGGTATACAAGCTAGAAAAGGCGATTGAGAATGAAAAGATGGATCTTGAATTAGCTATAAAACAACTCAAGAAAGCAAATGAGCAACTCTCTCAATCATTACAAAGAAGGAAAGATCTTGCAACACAAATGGATGACAATCTCTATATTGAAGAAAGAATTAAAGACTTATGTGCAGAAAGAAATTCAAATGAAGCTGATGTAGCAATCAAAGACTTACTTGAGAAAAATTCCAATCTTCAAGAAATCAAAAAGCTGAAAAGAAATAAAGAAATCCAATTAGTCAGATTATGTGAAGTCATGGAAGAAAAAGACAAAGCCAAAGAAGAGATAGAAGAAAAGGACCATGAAATTCAACAACTATTCCTTCAGCAAACAGACTTTATTGATTAACTTAATGAGGCAAATCAAGAGCTTATCAATCTAAGGACAGAGAATGAAAGACTGCAGAATGATCTCAGTATTGAAAAGCAAATCAATGAGAGAATTTTGAAATTACAAGAAAGCATGAATCAATTGAATGAACAAACTCAATATAGACACAAAGGAAAAGCTGGATTAGGATATACAGAAGAAGGTGAATTATCTCAACAAGGAGCTCAAAAGAACAAAAGGCCTACTTGCAATCATTGTGGTAAGATAGGTCATATATCAAATAAGTGTTGGAGCAATGGTAAAGCAAAATTCAATGGAAAGTATTACAATTGCAATAAGCAAGGTCATAAAGCAAGTGAATGCACAAAGAAACCTAAGTTTGAAGGAAAGTGTCACAATTGCAATAAGCAAGGACACAAATCTTCAAAATGTAAGACCAAGAAATGAAACCCCACAAAGAAAATTGTGAAAGCAATATTTGGATGGGATTACAACACATGGTGTAGATGTCACTATGGTGGTGAGTTTGAGCACATTGGAGCAAGCTGTGTAAAACATCACATGAGGAAAATAGACATTACAAAGCGATGTTTTGTTTGTACAAAACTTGGACATCTTGCCAAGAACTGTATGAACACAAGTAGAATAGAAGATGAAAAGAAAGCCAAAGCTAACAATATCATAAAACTAATGAGGCAGCAATGGGTGTAGAAATCTCCAGAAAATGCAAACCAAAGTCTTGAAGTTGTTGACACCCAAGTCAATGAGTTAGGTGGCTCAACCACGTCAACTTAGTTCCCCATGGAGATCACTGGAATTGTGGTTTTGAAAAAGTCATCTAACTTTAGTTCCAACTAGCGAGCAGAAAGATCCATATCAGCATCTAAGATACACGAGGAGCATCGAGTGATGATGGAAGTTCAATACCTTACTGAGCAAAGTCAGGTTGCAAGACCTTATCGAGCAAGGTGAGGTTGCATATCATTTTCAGGATGCAAATGTTGAGTTGCTAGTTCCTACCGAGTAAGGAGACCTTACTGAGTTGAAGGTGTCTTCCGAGCATTAAAGACCAAATTGAATGGAGGATAGCCTGTCACCAAGTGGTTATGTGTACAAAGTATTAATGGTGATCGTAAAGACTAAAATTCATTAAAAGGAGGAAATCGATGTATTATTTCACCACAAATTTTCAAAGCATAGAGCATAGAGCGAATTCAGTGCCTCCAAGTGATTTAAATAGTTACTATTGAAGATTTCTCCCATGTTTGAAACCCTATCGAGTGATGGCATCTTCAAGTAGCAAGGTTAAGAAAGGTTTTGAAATGTTGGTTCGTGGAGTTGATTACAAGGTTACCACATTCAAATTGAGTCTGGCAATTGCAGAGGCACTTGACCCTGCTGGAGCACAATCACAAATTCCACCTAAGGTGCTTCTTATTCACAAATTCAATCATTTTATCACTATTCTATTCAGGAGCTTGGAACCCTAGAGATGAATGAAGCATACAACGAACTATGTGTGGATGGTACTAAAAAACTTGAGCACAAACATTTGGAGACAAAGGGTTTCATGCATATCTTACATATGTCGAGGGATTTTCTAGTGAAGTAGATTAGACTCATTTTGAGTCGTATTCATAACATGCAGTTATGGTTAGATCATCCTATTTTGATAACCAAGAAGATGATACACAAGATTACTAGATTTCTCATGTTGAATAAAGTGAAAACCACTAAAACCCTAGGTTGGGTTGAGTCGACAAAGTGGACTCTTGTCGAATGGGACAAAAGAGGCATGAAGTTAAGTGGTGTAACTAACATGGAATTGAAAATTGGCATTTATGTGATTGCTCACAAAATCTATAGCTCAAGCCAAGTGAAGAACATGTCATGTGAAGTAGTTGACCTAGTGTACAAGGTGGTAAAGAACAATTTGTCCTTTGACCTTGCCGAGCTGTTGCTAAATCAATTAAGAAAGAATATGGAGAGTATACGAGCATCAAAGAACAATCCATGTAAGTTTAGTTCTCTCTTCACATGTTTATTTTTATATGTTCAGAAGGTTTTCCCTTCTAAAGGTATTGTAGTTTAGAAGAAATATACTCCACTATTGTACCAAATCAATGAATTTATAGTAGAGATGGGAGAAAACTTTGATAGTATTATGGATAACTATTTTGAGACATTCAAGGAGAAGATGTAAAACAAATGTAGGATACCCTAGAAACTAGTAGAAGATTATGAGCAGGACATATGTTTCATGGTTGATTGTGACAAGGTTTATATTCAGGCGGTTAGGCCTAGAGTGGCATGGGTTAAGCCTCTAGAATATGAGGTTAACATTGATGACACTGAATATTTTGTTTAAGCTCTGCTAAATGAGCCTTTGGATCCTAAGGCAACATATTTTGGTACTTATGAGGAGGCTAAGGCCATAATTGAGTTTGAGATAAAGTTACCCCAAGCAGAGAGTAGAGGAAGGAAAATGATTGAGAAAATGATCAAAAACTCTAAGTAATCAAGCTCTCAATTGATGTAGACAAAAGGCAAAGGAAATGATATTGCAGATGAAAATGAAGAGGATGATGTAGAGGAAATAGAACCTGAGGAAGAGGAGCCTCTAAAGAAGGGAAGGTTATAATAACAAAACTTGTCAAGTCTTCCCTTGCTGTGTTTACAAGAAGATCTGCCAAATCCAAGAGGAAACTAAAGTTGGGTGAAGACGATGAAGCTAAACAGATTATCTTTCAGATCTTTTCCCCTACCCTTCAAGAAAGATTGAAGAAGATGGAACAAGGAACATGTATGACATATTTTAAGTCTCTTAAATATGAGACTAAGAGCGAAGATGAGAAAAAGAAAATTGAGGATATCCTTTTGACAAAATTGAGTAAGTAGAACTATTCACTTGATGAGCTAACACAACAAGTTCCCGATGAACTTTTGAAACCAATCAAACCTCAATAGAATAATGCAATAAAAGTTGCTAAAGACATTAGTGAACAAACTTTGAGACAACTTATGTTGAGTCTCATTGAAAAAGATGTGAAGGAAGCTTTGAAAGAAAATGAGAAGAAGCTCACACCCAAATTCAATACATGTCTACTATTTCTAAAGGACATTGAATATGTGGTGAAGTCTAGGACTACCACATGGAAAAACATCTATGGGTTGCACAAGCCTAGTCACTTCATTGTGCATGTTGATGACAAAGATGGTGAAGATGACGATGCTGAAGAAGAGGTAGAAATCAAAGATGATGAGATAGAGGATGTCAATCTTGATGATGAGGAAGAAAAGCAAGAAGCCACTGGAGGAAGTCTCCCAGAAGTACAAAGTATAGAGGAAATAGATGCAGAAAAGATTGCAGCAGAAGTTATGACTTCTTTTCCTTAGTGTAGTCAGGCTCAAAGAAGGCTTCTACTGAGTTAGTTGTGGTCAAATCGGCTACACCAAGCACACAACCAATCTCTAGAATTGCTCTACTGAGTGTTTCAATTATTGAAGTGCCTAGCACTTCATCTGTCGAGCAACAAGTCTTTCTAGCATCATGCTTGACTGAGCAACAGCTTGAGGTATTCCTGTTGTTAATGTTATCTCTATTGTTAGTACTGTTGGTGATATTCCTACTTTTTCAACTATTGTTTCCACCATGGTTAGTGCAATGACAATTGAGAATCAATCTCAATCGAGCAGTAAAGTTCTAAATAAGGGAAAAGAAATTGTTCATTTTGCCATTCCAAAGATTAAGTGTAAATAAGAAGAAGAAATTGATTTGGATGAGGACATTGTTATTCCAAATTGGGATACCTCCAACCTCACTCCTGAAGAGATGGATACCATTGGAGAACTTTGGAAGAAAAGGGCTAAGAAAAAGAAGCTTAGAGAAAAGAGGAAAAAGACCAATTAAGTCCTTGAGGACATAAAGAGCATAGTTGTTGATGCTTTGAGTATTGAGGTTGATGGGAAACACCCTATTTTGGAGCAGTTAGCTACAATTGTCCACAAGTACAATGAAGATTTGAATGGACAAGAAAGACTATTGTAGAGAACTAAGAGAAAATTTGAAAATAAAGTTTTGGAACAAGTAGCATAGAAGCTTGCTATTGATCAAGTAGATTTGTCTACTCTTATTACTTCATTGGAAACATCTGTAAATAATGTTGTTTCATTATTTGTCAAATTGAGTGGCATGTCTATCTTTACAAGGGAAATTAAGGATAAATTGTCCAAGATAGATGAGGATATGAAGACAAGTTCACACCAGTTGTCACTTGATCCTAGTTGTAGTTCTGCACACTTTACAAGTATCAGATATCTGACAAATCTCCAAGCAAAGTTGTTGAGGGAAGAAGCCAGAATTAGGGACACACTTGCAGAAATTTAGGACACAATTCTTCCAAACATGGATGCAATGCAAACGCACATTGCACATGCAAAGACACTCATCCACGACAACAACTTCTCCATAGCTAATCCCATGATGGAACTGTCAGCAAAGAGACAGATAGCCTTGCATGCAAGTAAGGTATTGCAAGAGAGTTGGGACAAGACTATGACAATCATTTTGAAGGTACACACTAATTTCTTGTCACATTTTGGTTTTAACTTATAGATATTATACACCTTTGGCATTTATCTCAAAAAGGGGGAGAAGAAGATTATTTGTACAAAGTATGGGAGAAGATATGTTTAAAGGGAGAGAATAAGATTATTTGTATAGAAAATATTATAAGAGATATATGTACCATGGGGGAGTAGTAATATGCAAATATATGTATAGCTAAGTAGTAAAATGTTTACAATAGCAATTTTGAAAAATAAAAAAAATGTAGTAATTTACCAAGCTCAACAGCAATAAGTCAAAACCAAGTTGAAGACACAAAATGTTGATAAAGGAAGTTTTTGACTTGTAATTTTGAGAATTTGGATTTTTGGTATGATAAGTATTTTTTTCACTAATGCCAAAGGGGGAGATTGTTGATATTAAGGTCAATTTGTCTATTAGTGACTTAACACTTAGTCAGTTGGTTACATTGCTACCGAGCTCTACAATTTCTACCGAGCTTATCATTCATTGAGCAATGTTAACCAAGTGTTTCAGTTGCAACCGAGCTATGTAGTCAAAATGCAATTCATGTTGAGCTTCATAGTGTCTATCGTGCATCTGAGACAATTTACAATATAGCTCGAGTGTAGCAGAGTCTACCGAGCTATCTAGTAGAAGTGATGAAGTTCTTAGTGTTAACCAAGTTCTACAATGTCTACCAAGCTTGCAGTGTTAAAAAAATGTAGTGTTGATCGAGTCATGTAGTGTCAACCGAGTGATTCTATATCTACTGAGTTTCTCATTGTTCACTGAGTTATACAATGCTGACCGAGATCATGCTACTTGAAGTGATCAGTATGGACCGAGCTTTAATGTCAACCGAGAGCTAGAGTTTTTTGAGCGTTGATAGTGTTTGTCAAGTGTCAGAACAACATCAAGTTAGTCTTTTGAACTCAACTTACAACAGTTGGGCCGACTTTGTGGATTATGATGAATTTGGTATTGTAGTCAACTCTAGTAAGTAGTTAATTGGATTGATTGGATTGATATATATGTATGTATGTATGTATGTATGGTATCATATCCAAATGACTAATTCATTGAGTATGTAAAGAAGTATAACCGTAATTTAATCAAAATTTTATTTTATTTTTTAAAAAAAAGTAAACTTCAAAAGAGTTGTATGTAGACTAATGACATAAATTAATTTAAGAAAAAATAAAAAATAAAAAAGTTATTTAAGTTCTAGTGAACCTCGTTGTTTTAGATTTAGGTACTACCTTTGATTAAAGAACACTACAAAAATAGCAAATAACATCATAACACTATAAAATTTATATTTCTAAAATTAGGATAGTGAAAAGTCTAATGGGTTTTTGTTTTGTGAAAAATTGATTGGGAAGACCCTCTAAAAATTATGGCAAGACATGAATCTGTTAGTTCAATGTCTTTGCGAAATCTTGAGAGGTCAACGCATAGGCTTGGTCTCACCAAGCCTATCCCAAATTGAAGTCTGAGGCAGGAGAAAAAAATCTTGCCTCATGTAAGAAATGGGCACCCATTTTGGAAAAGTATTTTCAACGTTGAAAATGCATTTTAAATCACAAAAAAACGAAAAGAAATATTTTTTAGAAACAAGCGCCTGTTTAAAAATAAATAACAAATAGGCACCCAATTTTTGAAAAATTGGTACTTGATTTTTATTTTTTTTAAACGAATGTTTGTTTTTAAAAAATTCAATTTTTTATTTTTTCAAAAATAGGCACCCAATTTTTTTAAAATAGGTGCCCATTTTTTAAAATTTGGATCAAGTATCCAAGCCTAATATGGGTGCCCACTTTTTAAAAAATGGGTGTCCATTTCTAGAAGTACATGATCTCAATTTGCGAACTTCCACAAAATTGAGACTCATCTTTGTGCACTTACCCAGTGTGTTTTGTAATCTTTAACAAGGTTGGCTCCTAATAGAGCTCACTTCAGAAGAGTGAAAGATTGGTGACATGTTAGTGGTGGCTTTCCCCAAAATGGGTTTTCACGATAAATCCTAGTGTCAATTTGTGTGGATGTCATTTGTGATGTTTTACTATTAATGTTTTACATTTTTCAAGTTTGATAAGTATTAGGATAGTGGACTGCAAGTTTGTGTTACTGAATGTTTGCTATAGAATTCAAGCTATTGGATGCTTAGATTTGAATTAGTTGAACTATTTATATGTTCAATTGGTACATTTGGACCTTGGATAATTAATTCACCCTCCCCCTCTCAATCATTCTAAATATCCCAACAATTGGTATTAGAGCATTAGTGCTTGTAGAGAAAAGTTTGAAGTTACTTGAAGCTAAAGATCAAGATGTACGAAAAGGAGGTGTCAAAAGTTGAACAAATGAAACTTCCCCTGCATGGCAAAGTTTGATGAAGTTGCATCTAGTTGGAATTGGAGTTGGTGCAATATAATATACAAAAAATACATATGTGGCAATCACAACAATTCCTCTGACATCTTAGTAGATGAAAGAGAAGCAAGAACACAACCAAGCTGTGTTGGAGATTGCATCAGCCCTTAGCTACACCGAGTTTGATGACATAAAGGATTGCACTAATGCAAAGCAAATGTGGGATACACTGCAGACCATCTATGGAGATGACACAAACATTTTAAGAGCAAAATCAGAAATCTTGAGAGGTAAGTGTGATGAAATGACAATGATGGAACGTGAGAATATTGTTCAGTATTATTGAAGAATCAAAGAGGTTGTAAATGCTATAAGAGGAGAAAATGGAAAGATTGATGATGAGACTGCACATCAGTAAGGTATTGAGAACTCTACTTCCTCTTTATGCTATTAGAGTCTTTGCAATACAAGAATTGAGATGTACCCCTAATAACAATGTAACCTTGGAAGGTGTAATTAGTAGATTTACTACTTTTGAGATGTCAAATTTTGATAATTTCCCTCCTACTTCTTTTGAATATGCTTTCAAATCACAATTGGTTATTAGTAAGAAAGAAAAAGGAAAATGTGTGACTAATGACAATGATGCTTCTAATGATGAACTTGATGAGCTTGAAGCACTAATGGAAAGGAGTCTTTCAAGAGGCAAAGGAATGTACAAAGGTAAACTTCCTATAATATATTTTCCATGTAACAAAGTTGGTCATATTAATGCAAGATGTCCTGACAAAGAAGGAAAAGCGAGTACAAAGGAAGAAGAGATGACTAAGACAATGGAAGAAACAAGGACTACAAAGACGAAGGTAAGAAATCTTGTTATATTATTGAAGAAGAAAATGATAATGAGTATGAAAGTAATGCCAAAAAAGTTGTCTATGTTGATATGAAAGACAATTCTGATGAAGATGAGAAAATTGCATTGATTTAATATGTGAGTAAAGGAGATAGGTGGATAATTGGTAGTGGTTGTTTACATCACATGACTGGTGATATAAGTAAATTTGAAATCATGGAACCATACAAGGGTAGCGATGTTAAGTTTGGTAATGATGCACCATGTCTTGAGAAAGGTAAAGGATCAATACAATTGACTAACAAGATCAAATGTGATAATGTTTATTGGGTTGAAGGACTTAGCTATAATTTGTTGAGTGTTTCACAATTGAAAAAATTATGATACAGAGTTGAACTCCATCATAAGAAGGCCAAGATATTTGATGCTACTGGTGAACTAATTGGAAATGGTAATCAGACAAGAGGTAACTTGTTCTATCTAGATTTATTTCATGAGACATGTTTGTTTTCACAAAATGAAGATATATGATTATGGCATAAGAGGTTATGTCTTGTGAATTTTGATAATTTGGTAAGCATAAGTAAGATAAAAAGAGTAAGAGGGTTACCAAGGTTGAAGAAACCTAATAATGCTATGTGCAAACAATGTCAATTGGAAAAAATATCTTATTTCAAGAGCAAGATATACACATCTAATGATATTTTGGAATTAGTTCATACTGACCTTTGTGGACCTATTGGTGTACAAAGCTATTGTAGAGACAAACATTTCATTCTATTTGTTGATGACTACTGTAGAATGATTACTATGACGTTTCTTAAAGAAAAATTTGATGCTTTTCAGTTGTTTAAATGATATTTGGCTAGAGTTGAAAAGGAAAAAATGTAAGAGTCTAAAGTGCTTGAGATCTGATAGAGAAGGATAATTTTTCTCTAATGAATTCAATATATTTTGCAATGATAGAGGAATCAAAAGAAAAATGTTAGCACTTAGGACCCCTCCCCAAAATGGAATAGCTAAAAAGAGAAATAGATCAATCATGGATTGTGTTAGAATATTGATGATGGAGAAGAATGTGTCATAGAAATATTAGCAAGAAACTGTAAATACAACAATTTATACTTTGAACAAAGTACAAATCAAGAAAGGTACAAATTTTGCACCCTTTGAATTATGGTATGGGTGTATGCCTAATGTGAAGTACTTTAAAGTTTTTGGAAGCAAGTGTTATATATTAAAAGATAATAGAAATGGAAAACTTGATGCTAAGAGTGATGAAGGCACATTCCTAGGATATTCCACTAAGAGAAAAGCTTATAAGTGTTTGAACTCTAACACTAACAAAGTTGTGAAAAGTGAAAATGTAAAAGTTGATGAATATGTAGAAAATAATGGAGTTGAATGGAAGATAGAACCTAAAGATTATAGCACATCCATTTATGTGCATGAATGTGTTTCATACTCCTTACCTGAGCAAGAGAATAAAGCTACCAAACAACAACGAATAATGAATGCCAAGTTGTAGCAGGAGGCTACCGAGAAACAAACTGTAGGTGTTGAGCATTAACAAAATGATGTCAAGAGACATTAAGTAGATGTTGAACATCAAGAAGACAATGTTGAGTAAGTAGATCTTGAACCAAAACCTAAACCAAAGAGACAAAATGACCTTGAAATAATTTTTCAAGATGAACTTGTGCAAGAAGAAAGAATGAAAGAGCCTACACTAGCAAAGTATGTGAGAATACACCATGCATATGAGAAAATTATTGGAGACAAAGAATTTGGAGTTATGACAAGGAAAAGACTCACAAGTGATACATGTTTACTTTGTGAGTTTGAACCTAAATCAATAAAAAGATACTTTGGAGAATGAGGATTGGATTCATGCAATGAATGAAGAAATTGAGTAGATAGAGAAGAACAAAACCTAGACACTGGTACCTAGACCAAAAGACAAGAATGTTATTTGAACAAAGTGGATATTCAGAAATAAGATGAATGAAAAATGAGAAGACACAAGGAACAAGGCTAGACTAGTATGCAAAGGATATGCACAAGAAGAAGGAATTGACGATGGGGAAACATTTTCCCTAGTTGCAAGATTGGAAGGAGTTAGAACACTACTTGCATATTTTTATTTATAAAAGAGTTAGAGTACCAAATGGATGTCAAATCCATATTTTTGAATGGAATACTTGAAGACGAAATTTACATTAAACAACCAAAAGGATTTGTAGATCCCAACAAGAACAACATGGTATGTAAACTGCACAAGGATCTATATGTTTTGAAACAAATCCCTAGAGCATGGTATGAAAGATTGCATAATTATTTAGTGAAGATTGGATTTGCAAGAACTAATGATAACCACAATTTGTACTTGAAGACTGGAGGTAACAATGAGATATTGTTATCTAAATTTTTTGTTGATGATATCATATTTGGAGGAAAGGATGCATTATGTAAATCATTTTCAGATGAGATGAAGGAATTTGAAATGTCTATGTTTGGTGAGATCAAATTCTTTGTTGGTTTACAAGTATATCAAATGAAGAAATGTATCTTCATTACTCAATCAAAATACATTAAGGAGATGTGAAAACATTTGGAATGGAAGATTCAAGACCTATGAGCACACCTATGGCTACAAGACATAAGCTATCTAAGAATAATGATTCAGCTAATGTGAACTAGACATTATACAAATCAATGATTGTGAGAATACAATATGTTGTTCACAACAAACCTAATATTATCATAGTAGTTGGGATTATTTTTATATTTTATGCAAACCCTAAAGAGAATCACATAATGATAGTGAAAAAGATACTAAGATATCTGAAAGGAAAAAAATACTATGGCTTTTATTACAAGGAGAATGAAAAGTTTGAATTGAAAGTGTTCACTAATTTTGATTGGGAAGGCAATGTTGATAATAGAAAGTCTACAAGTGGTGGAGATTTCTTTCTAGGAAAGACACTAATCTCGTTGACAAGTAAGAAATAGAACTATATTTTATGATCAGCATCTAAAGTTGAATATGTGGTAGCATGAGTAAATTGTTCAAATGATATATTGATCAAGCAATTGTTGAAATGGATGAAGGAAGAGATCATTGATCCAATTGATATCTTTTGCAACAACACAAGTTCTATAAACATATAAAAGAATCATGTAATGCACACAAAGACCAAGGATATTGCTATCAAGTATCAAATGCTTGAGAGAGCTAGTTCAAGACAAAGAAGTAAGATTGGACTATGTAAACACTAAGAAGAAAATAGTTGATATTTTCACTATGCTTTACCTAAGGATGTTTATGAATATCTAAAAGGTAAATTAGGAGTGATTCTCCTAGAAGATGCTACTTAAGCTAAGATGGAGATTTGCATCAAATGTGTTGATCAAAATATTTTACAAGTTGATGCAAAAATTTGTATTTTAGGAGTTGCCTAAAGTAGTGAAGGGAGAAGAATAGAATGTTATATTAGTCATAGACTAGATGACAAAGGTGAATTATGTACTGACATGAAGATATCTACACAATAAAGATGTATGAGAAAGATTTAGCGTCTTTGGAATTGTTGTCAAAGAGGGAGAATATGATAGTTACCATGAAGTAATAAGAGAGAGGGAGAGTATTTCAATTACCATATGAAGAAAGAATTATTCAATAAGGAGATGTTGTAAAGAGGGAGAATTTATGCAAGGTATTGCCATCAATACAAAAGAATCTGATTGATTTGTGATCTGATAGAGGGAGCTTATGTGAGCTGCATGGATGAGAATCAAAATGAAACTGGAAAAATAAAAGATTGTTGGACATAGAGATGAGGATCACAATGAAACTAAGGATATTAATGAAGATCTTAGGGGATTGCTTGAAATAGAACATGTTTTGGATTGTATGGTAACTAGAAGTGTTTCCATCAATGCCAAAGAGGGAGATTGTTGGAAACTACAATTGAGATAATTGCTAATTTGTCATTCACATCAAACCTAATTGGTAAGATAGTTTTCTATATTATTTTAGTGCGATATCAAGATGGTTGATGAAGAGGATTTGAGAAGATGGACATAACAAAAACATGTAGATGAAAGGTTGATTTATGAGAGAAATTACAATGGTCACTTGATTAGTTAAAATTTGACAAGATAAAGTGGTTGTTTAAACATGCTACGAGTGAAGAAGACTATTGTACTAAAGCCTTGAAGAAGTGATCAAAGATTGACCAAATACATAGGCTTGACTGAGAAAAAGTGTAGAAGATTATGAAACTTGAAATTTATGCCAAGTGATGCTAGTGTCGACCAAGTTACAATATAAGCCGAGCATAATATAGTGTCGACTGAGCATTAGTATCGACTGAGTGACAGTATATGTGCCAAACAAAAAATTTAATAGTGACCAAGTAATCTAGTGATGAATGAGTGTCAAAACATAGTGTTCGTCGAGGGACATCATTTAATAAATTATGCGGAAAGTGTGATTTCTAGTAGATGCTATTGATTTCTTGGAATATGTAAAACATCTGGAAGATAAGGATGGATGACTTGGAGCATTTAATTTGAGAGAAATCATGTTTGAGCATTTCTATGTAAGAATTCAAGGAGAAGTTTGGAGAAATTTCTAGAAGAGAAAAGAAGAGATGAAATGTTGGAAGAATTTGATGAATCTAACCAAACCCTAAGATCTACGGTGGTGTTTAAGTGGTAAAAGACTATAATTACCTATTTAAGGAGGCATAAGGACTAATCTAAAGTGTATGAGAGGTTAGCAGAGCTAGCTGTGAAGACGTAGAGAGGTTAAAATAGTTTTTGATGCTATTGGTTGGTGAACTTGAACTAGAGGCTGAGAAGAATTGTGAAGAGTTGAAGAGTGCTTGCTTGAAGGGTTGGCAAGTGAATCAGAGTCTAAGATGGCAATGAAGTCCAAACAATGGATCAACGTGTGAACCAAACTGTGATCTATATTTAATAAGTAAGATATATTTGTTAGATCAAAATTGTTGTTACTTTTTAACTGTTTTATCAGTATTTGAAATCTTTTAATCAAGGTTGACCTAATAGTCATATGTAAATCCTTTAATCAAGGTGGCATCCTAATGGAATATAATAAATCCCTCTAACAAAGCCACTCCTAACAACATGATTAAATTCTTTAACAAAGTCACATTCAACAGTGTATTTTGTAACCTTGAACAAGGTTGGCTCCTAATAGAGCTCACTTCAGAAGAGTGGAAGATTGGTGACATGTTACTAGTGGTTTTTCCCAAATTGGGTTTCCATGTTCAATCCCAGTGTCAATTTCATTTGTGATGTTTTACTTTTAATGTTTTACATTAGACTACAAGTTTGATAAGTATTAGGATAGTAGATTGCAAGTTTATGTTACTAAATGTTTACTATAGAGGCTAAGATATTGGATACTTAAATCTAAATTAGGCCAACTTGAATCTTGGGGTTGGAGAAGATTGAATGAAATTTATGCATCATTTTCACTACTTTTCCTTGTAATTTATATGGAATCTAACTGTAAGTTGCATTGTACAACCTAATAAAAATTTATATTGGCCTGAAATAATTGTAGGAGAATTGTCTTATCTTTCAATTCCTTTTGGTAAAAAAAAATTCATCATGTTTTTTGAAAGTTATGATAATTTTAGTGACTGTAATTTATAGATTTTTCCTATAACCGTCATATTATATCATTTTGTACATGAATATGTACATAATTTGTATGACCTATACATGGTATACTAGAAAGATAAATGAGTTACCTTTCATTTGGTTTTATTTTGGGTGAATTTCATTGTGTTTCAAGAAAGTTATGCCCACTTTATTGCAAATAGGTTTGAAACCCTTGTTAGGGTGATTAAAAAAATCAAATTGGGAAAGATTTTGTAAAAAGTATAATATCTAATTGGGTTTCTTAAACTATTCTTACAATCTTGGTATCATGTTTGCACTAAAAATTATTGTTGAAAGCTCCATTTTACTACACCTTTTTAGGCCTTCTAGAAAAGAGAATAGTAGAATTCGCCCTAGTTTATACAAAGGAACCATTGCACATTTCCAAATGTATTGAATAAAACCCTAAAGGGTATCTTGAATAGGTATTATGTTTTTTTATAGCAAGTCAAATAAAAATTATGGTCCAAAAGATCATTTTGAAAGGCTACTAGGAAAGAGGCCCAATTTTGAAGAAGTACTATTGATCCATTTCCTAGGTGAAAGATGAGTGGTTTTCTATGTTGGTAGAGAGTATTGAAGCCCATTATTTGCGTCAAGGTGGTATTGAACCTCAAAGATCTAGGTAAGGGAAGTCTTGGAAGCCTATGTTCTGGAATGACAACTCCAAATAATAAGAAAGGCAAAAAGAATCAACACTCTTCAATAGATTGTTCAAAGTGGAAATAGGAGGAAGAAATGACAGAATTAATATGAGGAAGAAATTGAATCCAAGAAAGAAAACCAATTGGAAAAGGAAAGATTATTTTGGCCTACATGCAGGGCCATAGGTAAATGTTGTCAAGTTGTAATTCATATGTTGCTCACATTTATTATATATTTTTTGAATATATGATAGATAAATTATGGTTGGAAAGAATACCACACTATGCCTTCTTTTCAATTACTTGGCTTCAGATAGATAGTTAAGTAATTTAAAGTGAAAAATGCAAAAATAATTTCACAAAGGATCTTATAAGGATGAAATATTTTTGATATTATACATTTAAATGTATGTCACCTTGTGTTTGGAAGGTTGTGGCATTATATTCTAGAACAAAAAATGTATAACAAGAAACACAACACATGTGAGTTGAAAAAGGATGGGGAGAAATGTGCATTAATAACCTTGAAGGATGAGAGTGTGGGAATTGAAAGCTTTATTTTAAGTGAGAAGATGGTGATACGATAGTATGAATAAAGAGAAAATGAGGTAATGGGTGAGGAAATGTTTTTTTGTTGTTGCTGAAAAAAAATGTTATTTGAAAAACCTGCAAAAAAAGAAGAAGAAGAAATTTCTTGGGAATCTTATCAAAGAAATGAAAGTAATAGTGACTTTTTTAATGAAGGGGGTGATGTTCAAGAAGAGAAAGTAATAGCACACAACCTTTTAAAGGAATCAAAGATAATCTAAGGAGAGAAGATAGTTATGGAGGATAAGGAGATAGTTTGGTTCTTAAGAGGACATGGAAAAAAAATTGATGTGAAGGAGAGCAAAAGAATGAATGAGTAATTCAAAAATGAAGATGAATGGTGAGTAGGGTTGAGGTGTTGCTAAAGGTTTTGGAGAGTAAGAAGAGACAATAATGTATGACAAACAACATGGGGTGGATAAAGAAGTGAATTGTGAAGAAGAAGAATGTGATTTATTTGAATTTTTTTTTTTCTTGTGTGGGTAATGAAGACAAAGTGGATGAAAGAGAACATAAAAAATCAAATGACAATCAAAGCCAAAGTTGGAACATGAAGACAAGTAGAAAATCATGGGTATATCTAGTGTCAAATTAGCCTTGGTTGAAGAAGCATTTTTTTAGACCTAAAAAAACAAGTGAATTGATTGAAATGAATTTAGTTGAGATCCAACAAAAAGAACACAATACATGTATGCAAAGGAACTGGAAGTAAAAAAGAAAGATTCATTTTTTAGATGGAACTCAATTTTTTTTGTGGGGAGTATGATATAGGAGCATCCTAAATGCACCCTTTGAGTCAAATTAATGGCATTTGTTAAATTTTCATTTATTATGGTTTGTTTGAGTCAAGAAGGTCATATAATACCATTATGGTTCATTTGGGATCATTATTGAAATATTTGGGTGATTATATGCCAAAAATGTTTGAAGTTGTCAATGTTACTCAAAATGTTGTCAAGCAACTTTGTAAAAGTTGTGAGAAGCTTTTTTTTTTAACAAGAAAGTTTTTTGGATGGATCTAATAGTTTTTAGGGTGGAAAATATATAAATGTAACCTTCCAACTTGAATTTGGGGGCTAGATAAGATTGAGTGAAAGATATGCATCATTTTCACTACTTTTTGTTATAATTATTTATCAAATTTGATTGTAATTTGAACTCTATGGCCTTACACATAATAATAATGGCACAAAACTAATTTGAAAAGTGGGATAAATTTTTTATGTTTCAAATCCTTTGGTTTGAAAAAAATTCATTATGTTTTATGAAAATTGTGATCATTTTCATGATTATAATTTCTAGATTTTTCTTGTAATCATCTAGTTGCAACATTTTGTATAAAGTTCTACAAAATGTTAATCCCTCATAGGTGGTATGTTTGGAAATATAAATGTATTGCCTTTTGGTTTTTTCTAGTTTGGATTAGTTCATTTTTCTTGCAGAAATTCATGCCCATTTGTCTGAAGTTATTTTTAGATTCTTGATCTCATATTTGCACTAAGAATTATGGCCGAAAAAGTCCACTTTTTTTAACACGTCTTAAAGCATAATAGAAAAGAGGATGGTCAAAATTTTCCCCAGTCTGTACAAAGGAACCACTACCCATTTCCATATATGTTGAATAAATCCAAAAAGGTATTCCAAATAGGTCTTATATTTTTATTATGAAATTTATGGTCCAACATGTCATTTTGAAAGGCTACAAGGAAAGAGGCCAAATTGTGAAGGAAGTAGTATTGATCCATTCCCTAAGTGAAATGTGAGTGTTTTTTTAACATTTGTATAGAAGATTGAAGCCCATATTTTACATTTAAAAAAAACTTACATTGATATCATATTGAAATGGAAAAAAGAGAGAATCAATAGTTCAAATTTGTATATTCTTCATTGAACATAAAGTTATTACATTGCAATAGATTTATAGTCCCTTTTAACTTCTAGTACCCATCAACTAACTAGAAATTAATCTCAACTAACTAAAAACTATCATATGATAAACTAAAAGTAACATGTTAATTCATTATTTATTACTTCATTGTATGCTATGCACTATAATTCATAAGACCCTCCATTCATGCTAGCATAGGGACCTTATGTTGACCACAATATCAACAATTGGCCTAGTACAAATTTGTCCTTCAATGAGTTTTTTTGGATGTCAATTTCTACTAATAATGCATTCAATTAGAATGTGTAAATACAAAAATTTATTACACTTTTATAGCTTCATAAAATTAAAAATGGCAATTCAAAAACCTTTGTCTTCTACTTTAGATTATGAATTAAATGAAAATGATATTCAAGTAAATCATTTTTTTGTTTTGTGCTCTTCCAAATAACGAATAAGAAAGATATTTTAGTTTTAGTAAGATTATGTTAAACTACCATTTTAAACCAAAACAATTTACCAACAATATAATGGCGCATAATGAGAACATGCTTTCTCATCTACACAAATTGAATATCCATTAAAAAGAAACTTAATATATCCATATCAATCTTGACGTAAACAAATCATGATAACTATATAATAAAAAACTCATTTTCAACCCATTTTAACATCCAACACTTTTCTATATAGATCTATGTAACCTAAGATATGAACACAATGAACATAATGAAGGAAAAAAAGTGGAAAGAATATATAAAATGGAAGAGAAAGAAGATGCACATGAATGGAAAATGAGAACATAGATGCTACAAGGTGCATGCTTTTGACTATTACTACTAAGAAATATGCAATAGAGGGAGACTACAAACTTTACTTTGTACAAGGTATGTGGTATTTGTCAATTCTTTATTACAACACTTGACATTATAACTATTATTACTTAACTTTGCAACCTAGTGAAATGTAGTATCATTCTCAAGCTATGGGCTACCTATCACAAAAATGAACTTCCAAAGAATTTTAGCTCCTTTTAGTACTTCATCTAATTTAACTTAACGAATTTTCTAAGTGAAAGGAAAAGAAATAAGTTAAAATGAGACCTAGAACTACTAAGGCAGTGCACCAAATTAATATTTGGACATAAAATACTTTTTTTTTTATCAATAAATGGCCTGAGCATTTGATTATATTTTATTAATGAATAAGTATTTACAAATCCTCCATTCAAATGGGCACTAGTAGGAAAGAATGGTGAAGAAAACCTCTAGTCTTTCCCGGGACATAGTCCAATATTATACAATTTGCAAGGGGGCATACCCCAGTTTAATAATTTCATCTTAATACTTTAGCTAGAGCTTGGTATCATCATCATATTTACAATTCAACATATTTTACATTTTACAACTTCATCAGATGATCCCAAGTTATGGCAAATGTGGTAGGGTAGATTCGGGCTTCCACATTATTCTATTAGGATGTGCTTTTCCCTGCATCAATAGACAAAGAAACCAAAAAGAAAAGAAAGCCAAAAGAAGCTAAAGCTTCGAGCAAGTTAGTAAAAATGAAGAAAGGTAAAGGAAGGGATGAAATGCTATATACTTCTAAACCATATCATATTGAATGATTCCAAGAGAGCTAATAAGAAGAAAGGGTTAGGAATAACAAAATTGTCATATAACACTTATTTCCTAAGAAAATTCCACCAAATTGTTCCTGTTTTAATGGGGAGGCTAGGGTTCCCACAATGTTAAAAGGAGAATACTCACTCTTTATATTAGTATTTGTAGAATGAATGTGTAACATTAAAAATTGATCCTTTAGATGGAAACAAGCAGTTTTTACATCCAGTTTTCTAATTAGTACTAAATGATTTTGAATAAAGTTCAGGAACTTAATCTCAATACTATTATGAAGGAAAAGGTTTCCAACAGATATTAATTTTCAAAGATGGCGCCAATGACAGAATCCAGGGAATTGAATAGTTTCTACTAGTTTCCTTTATAGACCAATTTGAAGTTAAATAAAGAAACAAATGTACAAAGGAAAAATCTAGAAGTCTTATGTCAGCTGACATCATGACAAAATCATGGATTTAATCCAAATGGTGAAGATAGTGATAGTTTAAAGAGTCTAGCATCATGATTGAAAATAGAAGTGACACATTTTAAACAAGATGACAAGTTAGAAGATATAGTTTAGGATTAACTTTATGATTTTAATCTCTTGTTAAGAAGTCTGTATCAAGGATTGTTAGTAGGATATCATTGTCATCAATCTCTTTGTTAGCTAGAAGATTGGCATCTATGTTCCCTTCTTTGTAAACATGTTTTATAATTACTTTTTCAAATTTATCTAATGTTTTAATTACATTTTCTAATTTAGAATTTATTATCCAATTTGGTGTGCTTCTTTTCCTTAGAGCATTTAAAATTATCTGGGAGTCTCCTTCAATTATTTTCTTTATGATTTTTAATTTATCGTAGTATATGAGGCCATCATGTACTGCTTCTAGTTCGGCAATGTTATTAGAGGTTATACCCAAGGGTTTTGCTCTTTTGAGTATCCATTCTCCTAATTCATTACTTAAAATGAAACTAGTTCTTGAGACCCCCGCATTTCCTCGAGAAGCTCCATCAAAATTGAGTTTTAGTCAACCTCGTGGAGGTGGTTCCCACTTGCATTTGTTTCTAGCTATGTTATTCTTTGTTTCGATATATAGTGGAGGGTTAATTAAATGATGCCAATTCTTTTTTTGTTTCTGCATCCCATTATGAGAATAAGCCTTCTTCCTTAGTTGTTCTTCTTAAGATAATTATTCATAACTTTCATTATGCTAGTTTCAATTATGTTAATGAGTAAGGGTGTATTCATTTCAGTATTGTTAAATATTCTTCTATTTCTTTCTTTCCATATCTCTCAGACTAGAATGACTAGGGTGATATTACATAATTTTTCATACACTTTTTTATCCTTATCTATGGGCTAGCCCAAGAGGTGATCCTATCAATCCCTAGGTAGAGGGGGGGTCCAATTAAGTTTCCCCTTGAGCTAGTTCCAACATTTTTTAGAATATTTACATTGGTAAAGAAGGTGTTCAGCCTCTGAAGCTTCTTTACAAAGTACACATCTTAACAAACCTTCAAAACCTAATTTCCTTATCTTATCTCCTATAAGGATTATGTTCTGAACTACCACCCATAGGAAGATCCCTACCTTTGGAAGTCCTATTGGATCCTGGCAGATTTCATAGTTATATTTATCTCATCCCATCTTTGGGAGTTGATGATCAGCTTATATCCTACCTTCACTATGTAGGTTCTATCATTTGATGTTGCTCAGATGAGCTTATCTTCTCTATTGTGATAATAGATAGGATGGTTTATGTGTATACCCTCTAACTTTACTTGTTTTTCTAGTGGAAGGTCAAGGTCATTGAAGGATTTCCATTTCAAAATATTATTCTTTTTACACACAAATACTCAACATTAATTGTTTCTTGTACACTTGCATTAATACATCATAATTTTTTTAGAAGGGAACCAATTGTTTATCACATATAATGCCTATAAGAAATGAGGTCATAGCCTACAACCTAAATTATCTAAATATTTTCTCATTATAGCTATTGTATCGTCTTAAATTGGAAGCACTATAACTTAATGATTGTTTAGCACTTACTTAATGTGATTTCATTCTAAATTTTTATTTAATTTGAATTTTCTCCTTTGTTCTTATCTCTTTTTATTTCTCCTAGATGGAATTAGAGTAGGATCTAATGGATTCTCCTTGGTATTCCTATTCTATAGCACAAAGCTCAAGGTAGGACCTATCCACTTGGCGTCCTCCTTTCTATCTTCCAATCACCAAAATCTTCTTTCCGCATCGAAGTAAAGCTTTTTCTTGGGATATGCACCTAATTTCTTAAAATCAATGCTTATTTTGGGACCCCATGCTAGGGACATATTATGTCTCTACACTGGGTTTGGGATGTAGTGTGTCCCTACTCTAAGACCTATTTTGGGTTCCCTTCTTACCCCTTGTATTGGAGTTGATTTGAGACATCATTTATTTTTCCTAGATGGTCGATGGGAGAAAACTTATTCTGAATCCTTTATAAGAACACTGATTTTCTCAAGTTTTCATCCATCCATGCATGCACAATCCATCTCTCCATCCATACATGCATAGAAGTGCCCAAGCATTCAAACACTCAAACCATCTTCAAGTGCATTGATGCCAAACGAAATGGGACCCCAAAGAAATCAACTGATGACAAGGTTTGATGAACAAATTCACTCTCAACCTTGAAAAATTCTGTGAACAAACACTCACAAAGAACGGGTTCAAGACTTCTATTACTTTATCAATGCTTCAAGTAACACAACACTCTATTCGCATTTCTATTGAGACATAATAAATGGGAACTCGGTTCACACTGAACCTTTTCCATCTCCCAATGATCGGGCTTCATGACATATCATCATCGTGTCCTTGAAGACACATTACATAGCCCAACTTCGGCTCTTTTATCAAACTCGGCTTTTAGATTCCAAACTTAGAAAAAGAGACACATAAAAGAGAAATGCCACCAACTTCCAACTCGCAGTAAAAGATGATTAATTAACATATATAGTTTGGTGAAAACCTTCGAAATTCTTTAAGAAATACTGCCATCAGTTTCTTCCACCGAATAGCAGAGGTAAAGAACTGATATCGTGGCTTGTAGTTCATCGAGTCACTCTAACTGCATAAGAAAAAAATTTGACTCTCCCATTATCGGCTCATTGGATTCATTCACCAAAGAACAATAATCCATCTCCAAAGAACAAGAAGAAAATAGATCATAATACTAAAATGCAGAAAAACTACCAACTCTCGTTATTTATCATCGGTTATACATACTCATATTTTCTTTTTCTATGCGAAAACCGATCCATGCCCATTGACATCGGGCCCTCTATATTAGAAACCCGAACATTCACTATCCTAAAAACCTGATCTATATCTCACTGTTATTGGGCTCTCTTGTTCAACTAAGCCCGCTCCCCTCCTTTTGTTGAGCTCATCCACTACTTACTATCATGTCTGATCTTTTGGTACAGGCTAATCTCTTATAAAAAATACCAAAAACAAAACAAAGTCAAACTTTTTTTTTCCAAATTCAAGTACATAATGATTTTTCTCAATTTTTTTGTTGTTTTCGACTAAAAACTATGCAAATCATGAAGATCAAACACTAAAATTTTCAACAAAATCTATGATGTTTTTGATCTTTTCAAAATTGGTCAACTGTACATTTTTGTGGGAGGATGGCTATGTCCTGATTTTTACATATCGGGCTTCAAGTCTTTAAAAAACAAAGAGGATCGATAATTAATCAAAAATTGAATCAAAACTAACTCTCCACCTAACTATAACTACTTACTCACTCCGCCAATCACAAAGATTGATGCAGTCAAGTTAACAAAGTTGTCACCCGACAACTTACATTACTATCTTGAATGCCCACATGAGACCATTAAATAGTACATTTGAATCTGATAATACCCTATCATGAACTTAATGGTCTGATTATAATGTTTGTTTGACCATAGATAGGTGTTCTCTAGAATTCAAATTTTGGTCTCCTAATGCTCCTACATCATAGATTCAAGGAGATCCTTTTGCAACCCATTGGAGAGGATATATCTTGCATTCAAGATCTTTTCAAAGACATTCAAAGGAGTTCATTTGGGGGATTCATCATCCATCTTCCATGCTCATGCTCCAACCTTTCAAGGTCTAGCTTCCCCTATTAGTGATGGGACAGGCTAATCTCCAGACAAAATGTACTAAAGACAAAACAAAGTCAAAAAAAAAAAATTTAGATCCATGAAAACGTAGTGATTGTTTTCCAAATTTTTTGTTGTTTTCTACTACAAACTATACAGATCATGAAGATCAAATCCTAAAAATTTTGGAAAAATCCATGATGTTTTTTATTTTTTGAAAATTGGTACAACTATACAATTTGTAGGGAGGATATCTGCATCGATTAGTGATAGTGGAGCCTTATCTATAGTCTTAATTGCATTTTGTAGCTTTTTGCTACATCAAGGTTTTAATGATCTTGCATTTTTTTATCTAATTCTATAATGGCTAGATCTTTGTTTACATTAGCAATCCTTCACCATTTGATTTCACTAATCTACTTAGATCTTATAAACCTAGAGTTGGAATTGAAAGGATCAATCTCCTTAACTTCCCTTTGAGGTATAAGGTCCCTCACTCTAAACCAAAATGTAGAGTAATTAAGACCTTTTCTGATTGCTTCACATTTCACTTTATACAACAATTTAAAATATGAAACATGTAATAGAGATTTTTCACTCAAGTCTCAACATATCAATTTTCTATTGTCATAAAATGAACATGTAAAGAAGACAAAATGGAGATTTTGTTGATATGTAAGGTATAATAAAGTAGACAAAAGTAAGATTTTTTTAATATTCTTGAGAAACAAAGTATTGGAATGTTTTTTTATTGGACAAAGTATTGGAATGTTATGTCACTGCTTAAGATTAGTTTTTAAAGTCTTGATACAATATTCTTTTCTTGAATGATTTTTTGAAAGTTATAATGATTTGCTAGAATTTGTAAGAAATGAATTTCAAACTTCCCCAAATGTCCTCATTAACCTTGAGAAAATATTTCCTACCATCTAGTACAATGCTTTTAAAATATAATGGCATTTGATTTCTCTTATTTTCTTGGTCAAATATCTCCTTAGACACCTAGTTGATTCATATCTCTCATGTTCATAATTGAAGGCATACCAAAGCAATAATAATATTAAAAAATGATGTATAATGAGAGGAAAAATACAAAGTTAGAATTCAACACAAGTATTTAATGTGGTTCACACAATGTGGGCTACATCCATGAGAGAAATAATTGTCCACTTCTTTCTATTAACTAGTAGAGATAAATTTTCAAGGTATGGTGTCTTTCACATTATACACCCACTTATTTATAAGCTTTCAAGATGGTTTACAAAGGTTGATTTACATGCCAAAATAATAGTTGATTCCTTCATTAAATAATAGAAAAAATTTCCATTTAGCATGTTTCTCCCAACAACCCTCACTATGGAGTGTTTCCCCCAAACCCCTATTATGGGCTCCACCTCTAACCACCTACTGAGGGAGATCATCCCCCTAGGATCTACAAGAGAGATTCTACCTACCTTGCATTTCCCCATTTATTAATTTTGAGGAAAAATGGATGAAAAAGTCACCAAAATTTCAACACAATGTAATGATTAGTCATTACATACCAAATGTCTCCCACTTTGGCATTGGTTGGGCTCAACACCAAACAATCCCCCACTTGGAGTTTGGTCTTGGATGAACATTAATGCATGTATATTTCCCACTAGATTGACAGATTGGACTTGTATTTTTTCTCATTCCTTCTAGTATTATGCTTGAAGACCAATAGAAATTGAGTAGCAAATTAATTTCTCTCATGTTATACATTTAACATATTTGTAGGATTCTTACTAGTGTGCATCTTCTCCAATTTTACTTTTTCATCCTCTAGAAATGTGTATCAATTGGTATAAACCTTTTTTTTTTCTTATAATAAATATATGAGTCATTTTCAAGATGAATGACACTTTCACTATCACTACACAACTTGTTCTCTTGTTGCTTGTCAAATTCCTCCATAACCCTTTGTAACTAAATAATCTTCTTGTTAGCCTCAATATAAGAAACATAATTGATTTTTTGGTGGAGAGTAGTTTTTTTGGCAACAATGAAATCCAACCAAGTTTGTTCCATCTATAGTAAATATGACCTATTGTGCTCCTCCTACTATTAATATCTTTATCTAGTTCAGAGTCAACAAATTCCTAAAGAGAATAATTAGAAGCTCTAAAACATAATGACTATGTAGTTCTACCTCTCAAATACCTATATATTTTCTAGGATCTTACATTTACCTACTGACAACTACTAGCTTCTAGAGTTGTACACACTATGATATACATCAAACTGCCAACTGATGAAGAGTACAAAACATTGGACATATATTCAATATCTTCTTTTTTTTAGGACACATTTGCTTAGTTTTTTTTTTTTTTTTTTTTGAATTGGTAAATGAGAAGCCTAGATTAATTATTGTTATTTGTTATAATTAATTATTTTTATGTGTTAAGTGAATTTGAACCCAAGACCTCCACATGAGAGGCTCACAAGTTACCATTGTGTTGTAGGCTCTTGCCTAAGGACACATCCCCTTAGTTAATTTAAAATAATTATAAAAATGTGTACTAATTAGTTTTGTATCCTACATCTAAAATGTTTTCGACGTCTTTTATTTGTAATCACTTTGATGCAATGTTAATGTGTGATTCTTCCTATCTCTAGTTATTCCCATATTGAGGATATATTTTTCTACACCCAAAATCCTTCTTAAGCTCATTTATTGCTACATATTAGATCAAACAATAAGAATTTCATTAAAATATAATATCGAGATGATATATCTACCCTTATCTAATCTCATAAAATAAACACAATGATCAACATGGCATCTATTGTAACCTTGTTCAACCATAAGACTGTCAATTTTTAAATAGCATTACTAAGACATTCTCCTTAGTCCATACAAGTTTTTCTTTAACCTCACATCCTTGTCATGGTTTCATACAAATATTGTATTTAACCTATACATTAAGTCCTCACTATTGACCTCATATCCTTGTGGTGGTATACGAGTTTTTCTTTAACCTATACACTAAGTTTTTGTTTAAATTATACACTAATTCTTTAATGTTGACCTCACATCCCCATGGTGGTTACAAATACATATCTTCTTCCAAATCTAGATGGATAAAAGTTGTCTTTGCATCTAATTGTTCAATACACAAGTCTTTTATAGCCACAAGACTTAGAATAGTTTGAACTAAGGTCATGTTGATGAAAAGAGAAAAATTTCATCAAAACCAATACATTTTTTCTATGCAAAATTTTTTACAAGTCTTTCCTTAAATCATTTTTTCACCATGTTGTTTCCTTTAACCAATAAACCCTTTTGTTTTGCAACTCTTTTACCTTTAGAAAATTCAAATAACTCCCACGTTTGATGAGTATGTGTAGACTCATTAGTAGCCAAAAGCTGGTGATATGAAGAAAAAAAAATGTTTTTCAATTTACCAAAAATGAAAAAATTCATGTTGGCATTTTAGCTAGTTTGTTTGTCGTTGCATTTGGTCATGACAAATGCTTAGCAATATTAGATATCTGAAAGGTATCGGATATGCAATATCATTCAAAAACTTGATATGGTTTAGTAATATTATTAAATATATTATACTATATATTGTATAATAATAATATATAATTTAATGTGTTGATACACACACACACACACACATACTATATATTATATTATGTTATCTTTATTACATATTAATAAATTGTTATATGTATGTGTAGTCTATGTTACCTTGAGTTTATGGGACCAGGGATGGAGGATAGGGAAACTGGTTTTTGAGACAAAAAGTAATAATCCTAGAGTAAGGGACAAAAATTGGGATGACTATATTAAAAATAGTAGAATTTTAAAATATATAGGAAAATATTAAATAGTCATATGAAAACATGGATAATGTGTGTTTGTATACATCATAGAATCTAACATTATACATTTGTAGGAAGTAATTAAAATCGAGAGTTCACATTGTTGGGTGGATATTTTACAACTAATAGTTTTGGGTAAAATCCAGTCACAAAATAGGATGATCAACCATAATGTGTGAGATAGAGTCTCTCCTACCTTAAAGGGAAGGATCCCCTTCTCACCATTCCTTGGATCAACTCAAGGTAAGGAAGAAGTTGAGAGATTTTGTAACAGGTGTTACCAATATTATTTCCTCTTAGCTTTCAGGAAAAAATCCACTTACCCATGGAGTGAGTAATGGGCAAGATGGAAACTCAAACTACACTTCTATCTAAAGTTGTAAATGATGATATTGATAAAACAACACTAAATCAAAGGCTAGCTGAAAGCATACCAGTTTGGCTCTAAGTCTCATTTTAACATATTCTATAAGAATACCCTCTACCTTTGGGGCACAAAGATTTCCAGAAGTAGAGAATTCTAACTATTTTTCGTGAATTTGAGATGGTAATACAAGCTATAGTCAAAGCTCCTAGTTTATGTATTGCCATAACCACTCCCAATCAAAGCTTTGGCTCTAATTGCTTCTTTGATCATCATGCTCTATTATTGAACACACAATAATAACATGGATCAAAGACAATAGGCACAAATTACAATCAAAGCTTATAATTCACTCTATCACAATTGCTTCCAGTCAAAGCTTTGAATCCAATTGCTTCTTTCATTCACTTTTCTCCCAAATTCATACTACACAATCAAAGTTATGCTTGCACAAGTCTAGTAGAGCTTTCTTGTATACAACAAAGATGATTTTTACAATGATGGGGCTAACACTCCTTATATAGGCAAAGGAATTGAGAAAAAGATGGGAGGAAAAAGTGGGAGCAACTCAACCAACTTTGACCCGGACTAACTAACAAGAGAAATTATTGGATTACATGTCATTACACATGTAACTTGTAATACATGTAATTACATAGTTTCATGTAATACAACTTCAATTACAAACATGAAAGAAGAAGAAGAAGAAGAAGAAGAAGAAAGACAAAAGAGAATTGAAACTATCTTAGGGATTGCTCTGAGGGGCCTTGTACTTGATGATGCAAATCTAGATGATAACAAGATTGGGAGTCCTATATTTTGTGCCACTGCATTAACCTTGATAATCATGATGTTACATCTTTTTGATAGCCTCTAACTTTATTTGATGAATTTTTTGTTATTATTTGAGATCTTGATGTGATCAAGCTTTTTCTCATTCAAGTTGTAGTGAATTCTCTTTTATAGGTTGGCACATTCTGGAGTCTATAACACTCTGAAAACTTTATTGATGTTGTTCGGATGTAAACTTGGAACAACTTTCCAACAAGCATTTGCAATCTCTTTTTTTTACAAAGTGTGTGGTGCATTCTTGCACAAACTCAGGTTGTTAGACAACCATTGGGAAAATGGGGACCAAATGAGTTACCACTTCCTTGATTCAAAGCATGCCTTTTTTACTTGATGTCTTCATTCTTTATAGAAATTATGGCATATCTTGACTTGTTGCAACATGAAAGTTTCAATGGGATTGAATCCATCATTAGAAGATCTGAATTCTGACTCCATGGGAATATTGGCAAAATGGATCTCTGAGGAATAGTATATTCAGAGTATTGATTAGATAGTCATGGAACATATGCAATGAACTGGATGTGATATGGAAAGTACATGTGAAGGGCTAAAATGGGACTTCAGAAGATGGATGGCATGTAAATGTATATGGGAAAATGATGAGATTACATGTAATTGTGGATGGAGAATAAGATTACATGTAAGTGTGGATGGTGGGTAAGATTACATGTAATCACATGTAGAAGTGTAGTTTCATATGAAAGGAATGGATGCAATGTGTCTTGTGATCATGAGAAAATGAGGCAAAGTGAGCTCTTATAGATATCTTTGAGGAAAAGGGACGTCCAAGTACATGGGAATGTGTGCACATGACTTTTTTGACTCTTTAAAAGTAACTTTCAATCAAAAATGGGTTCTCAAGATACAATTACATGCAAAGGAATTGTCATGTAATCATGACATGTGATTGGGTGCAGAGAGTGAGATGCTTGAAAGTGGGAATGGAGAATGGGATTACATGTACTTGCAGATGATGGACAAAAATACATGTAATCACATGTGAAGAGTGAGATGCGAAGTATTATGATATGTAATTATGGAGGTGGAATGAAAAGAAACATCCTCAAGTTCTTAGGAAAGAACTTGCAACTTCTTCAAAATGAAGAAAAACTAAAACACAAACAAACAAAACACAAAGACAAACACAAAAGAAAAATATACCTTTAGCATAAGACGCAAACATGTTAACAAGCAAGCTACTTCAATATGCAAACTTGAACTTGGAATTTGGGAAAAAACCCAAAAATATGAAAATGAAACTTTTTATCATTTTTAAAGGGAAAATACATTTTTCATGGCATCTATATCAACAAGTTTGAAGCATCAAGATAAAACACACATAAAATAAGCAAGATAAGCATGAATTAAATAGCAAGAAGGAAAATGTCCACTTACTTGATGATTATGTGCCAAAAATGAAGGAGAAAGAAACTCCAATGTTGAAAATCTTCAACTTTGCAATGATGAATGATTAATGAGCAACAGATGGTGTTTTCCATGTATATGCCCAAAAAAGTGGTCAACAAACACCAAAGGACAAATCATTTTTATCTTAGAATGTAAAAACATGACCCCCATTATCATATACAATGATCAAAACTCCAAAATGACCCTTTCTTTGGCAAAAACATGGAATCTAATGGTCCAAATTTGGGCATTTTTGTCCAAAAATTGGGTCTAAATAAGGTTGAAATGAAATATTTTTCACATGAATAAGGATGCCAAATGTAAAGAAATGCATAAGGATGCAAAAAATCCTCTTAAGGAAGATATTTCAAGGCATTTCATGGAAGAATCCAAGAAAAAACATCAAAAATGTGTTCTTGGAGGCCATAGACATGAACTTTTTTTCCCTAAGAGTTAAAAACAAGTTCTCAAGAGGCACTAACATGTGTTAAAAGTCCATACACACTCTTGGAGTTCTATTACATGTTTTAAAAATATGCATGTGGATTTCCAAGCCCAAACACACTCTTGGAATGCATTTACATATTTTGAAAACATGCATCTTGAGCAAAAACGGGTTCTCAAGATGCATGTGCATAGTTTAAAATATGATTTATATGCTTGCCCATGTTGAATGCACTCTTGGAGTGCATCTCCATGTTTTAAAAATATGCAATATGCTAAGCTCACTCTTGGGAGGCCATTACATATTTTGAATAAAAGGCGTTTACATGCATTTAGTTCAAAAGCTTACTCTAGATGCATTTACATAATTTGAAAATATGAAAATGGGTCTAAAGGATGAGTAAGTATTTAAACTAGCACATGGAGATTTATTTTTTGATGAAATATTACTTAAATGGGCCATAAATAAGATTTACAGTATTATATTTAAAATATAATGCGCAAATATCATTTTAAAAGTAATATTTATTAGTTTGTTTCAGTTTAAAACTCAAATTTTTTTCTATTAAGATAGTTTAGAAATAGTTAGAAGTATAGAGTTGAGTCTGAGAATAAACAACCTAATCACACCCCCAATTACATATACAGTTACAAAATTTGGGGGGATGAAAGAAAAATAACTATAAGTAAAACAAAGTCACTGATTTATACATCCTTTTACATATATTGCATAGAAAAAAATATTTATACAAGATAATGCTATCTAATCCCAGCCATCATTGTGGTTGCCTTGGTCATAGTAAACCACTAGAACCTCATCAGAAGTCTGTATCACATTAGCAGGGGCCTCATCTTCCGCTCTGGCCAAAGCATTACCTTGGTTAGGCACACTGTTAGCCTAGAACTCATTGATCACATTATTCAAATCTTCCATATCGGTACTAGGAGCTAAAAAGATCAAGTACTCAATAATATAGTTTGTTGCCTGCACTTTATCTCTATTAATCACCAGGCTGCCTTCCTGCATTAAAACCATGAAATCACTCCTAGAAATGTGTAATACCAAAGTAACCTATGACATAATATTAAAATGTGTGAGTTTAAATTTAAACTTATTAAGTTCCCTTCTTTCAGCCTAAAAGATTTATTTGTTCCTATCCTTCCAAAGAGTCCATAAAACCTCAATTGAAAGAGAAAACTAGAAAGTATTAAGTTTAGAATCAAATTTTTTCACATATCCTGCAAGAATTTCACTTCAAGAAATACTATCATCATAATTCCATAGACAAGGGGACCCAAGAAAAATAGCCCACATCTTGCGAGCATAAACACATTCAAAAAATAAATGTTCAAAAGACTCAACAACATTACACAAACTACAAGACATAGGAGAGAGACCAATAAAAGAAAGCACTTGACCAACATCCAATTTTTTTAACAATAACAACCACTTAAAGCAAATCTTTTTGGTTTCAGCTTTACCTTTCCAAAAATTACAAAAAAGAAAGACCAATTAGAAAAGGGATTAATCTACCCACAACACTGGGACACCCTAGCAATAAGAGATGAATCATTCTTCATGCAAAGATACAACCCTTTAGTAGTGGTATCAGTCAACAAGTTGCCATCAGACCATTTAACCTTATCAAGGAAAGCATTAGAATCAATAATCTCACAATAGCTATTAAAGTTAATAGCTTTCTTAATGAAAGTGTAGGTCTTCTTCTGAGAATTAAGAATGTTATATTTTCCTTTTATCTCATCCCACTCCCCTAACTACCCACCTACCAAGATATCATGAATCAAGGAGATCCCCTTTAAATTCCAAGCCTTAGCAGAACAGCTTTGAGTAAGGGCCAAAGGTTTATTATTATATGAAAGCCCCCACCAAATAGATCTATCTTTAACAAGAAAATAAGGAGGTCCTCCAGCCGCTTCTCTTTCCTCAATAAACTGTCTCACCTGGATCCAAGCCTTCCAAAAAGTTTGAAAAACCTTTGTCCCAAATAGTCTCATAGAAAGACAAGAAGTTGAGGACACATCAAGTAATTTTAAATATTCAAAAAAAGAGTAATAACCTCAAAATGAGATTGTTCAAAATTTTACAATACATATAGAAAACCACCAAAAATATATTCACCTAATGATTGGAGATGTATCTTTTCTTTAACTACTATGGACAGACCTATATGTACAGAAGATGCATTACATACAACTAATACAAAATCTTAGAAAAACTTTATGGATGAGAAAAGGGTAGCATTGGAAAATTATAATAAATGAGATCTAATATTTCTTGAAGGATGAAAACCTATTTATAGTTACATATGGGTGTTTAACAAAAATATTGGTTTAGATGAAGGTATTGAGAAGTATAAAGAAATGCTTCTTGCTAAAGGCTACTATGTGGTTTCTTGAGTGTTGATTATAGTTAGATATTTTCTCTTGATGCAAAAATGTGTAATACCCCCTCTAATGATAAGATCTTATATATAATCAATTCAGATGACCAAATGATTCAAGATAAAATAATGTCTTAATTAAATGGTTTTAGCTAACAATAAAACTAATTGAATATATCAAAAACATATAATGAAAATGATCCATTTTCTCATTTTCCTGTACATAAACTCCTAATATTCTAAACCAAATTAACTAATAGTAATTAATATACTAATTCAACTAATCAACAATAGCATAGTAATCAGATAGATATTACTTGTAATTATAATATCAACATCCAACCTTTATCTATTTCCATACTCTATATAAACTTCATTGGTAATGGACGATACATTAACCCATTACACATGCCATATTGGCATTTCTATGTTAATGCTCAAATAACATGACCTTTCATTGGTCAAGGCACATATTTAAGTGGGACTCAAGGGTTATTGACCAAAAAAGGAGGGTGGCGCATTCACAATGAGACATAAACCATAGATCATCGAGTAGTAGAAAAGGAAATACCATATATATAAGATACATCGTGGAGGAGAAAATAGGAGTTGGGCCCACAACCATCTGATTTGGCATCGAATAAGGAAGGAGAACAGACATCTTCAACAATAATCAAATTGAATAGCATAGGAGCCAAGCACGTTGAAAGGAAGAAAGGTAAACACATAACATCCCAAAAATGTCACATCACCAAAGGTCAAGTATGTTCGATAGAACAAAAATCATTGCCATCAAACAATGGACGTATCATTGTTAGCACGTGGAATCCCAAAAATTCAAACTATTTTTTTTCAGATTCATGAAAACATAGTTTTTTTTTTCTAAAAAAATTGTTGTTTTCAACTACAAACTATGCAGATCACGAAGACCAAATGCTGAAATTTTTAGAAAAATCCATGATGTTTTTGACTTTTTGAAAATTGGTGAACTGTATATTTTGGATGGAGGATAGTCACATCCCAAAAAAAGGTGGTTAGAATAAAGTAAAAGGAGGTAGACCCCACCATTTGAACCACCTCATTGAGGACACAACTATCCTCCATCCAAACTGTGCAATGACCAATTTTCAAAAAATTGAAAACATCATGGATTTTTCTAAAATTTCAGCATTTGATTTTCATGATCTGCATAGTTTGTAGTTGAAAACAACCAAAAAAAAAAAAAAAAAATCACTACATTTTTGTGAATCTAGAAAAAAAATAATAATTTGACTTTGTTTTGTCTTTAGTGCATTTTGGATGGAGATTAGCTTGTCCCCCTCACTGGAGGTATGAAATATTATTATTATAGATCCCAAGTTTATTTAAATATGTTTATGACATAAGACTATGGTATATTTGAGAAATACCATAGTTGAACATAAATGATTTTTATCTAATGAGCATAGTTATGATAATCAATTCCTTATATGAGGAATAATGGAAATAGATAATAACATGCTAACCTGTGAGGTTAGCACCATGAAGATTAGCAAGAGTCGAAGCATGGGGTATGTGATATTCTAAGATCTTCATGTGACTGCCATGGTTGGGAATCAATATATAATTTCCATGTGCCTGAATATTTTGATGATGTCAACATATGCATATGTGATTGGCCTTGAATAGAGGATTTTATGTCCAAGAATAATCTTAAGTGATGCACTCCTGAGAAGACAACAAGTTAGCTATGAGCTAGGAAGCCCAATTTAGAGATGTCCTTAAGATTGGGGTTTAAGATAGAGGGTAGAATAGTATAGTGAGATTTGTTATTTGTATGATTCTAACTTTTTTTGTGTGGGTATAACTTGTCCCTAACTAACCCTAATAGTGGGTACATTACAAAATGAGATGCATTACATTTTTTCTTTCTATTTTTGTTTCTAAAAATATAGAGCTTGAGAAAACGGATGTGAAATTTCTTTCCTTAATGGTGATTTGGAGGAGGATATTAATATGATACAACTAGAGCATTACTTCGTAAAAGGTAAAAAAAGTGTTTCCAAATTGAAAATATAACAAGTCAAGCCTAGTGAATTCTAAGAAGATAGAACACACTGATTTCGAGTTATACAGAATGAGCCAAGTATAGTGAAGGTCGAGCAACAAAATGAAGAACAATTATGAATGAGAATTAGATACAATGAGTTCCAAGTAACACAAAGAGAACTTAAAAGTTTGTAATGTTACAAACTTTGAGATAAACTATTTCAAGCCAACATGGACATGACATTTAATGATTGTAGAGTTTGTTATAGAGGTTGTTAATTGTTTTGATGTCAATCACCAATCCCTATTAGGAATGAACAACCAATCAGATGAAGAGGCAAAAAGGGAAGCATCTAGAAGACTCCAAAAAAGTCTTTAAATAGGAAAATCCAAACCTATTTTATATAGAAGAGTGAGATATCACAGAAGATATTATGAAGTGTGTGAAGGAAGTGAAGGAGTCATGTTTTGGATGTTGCATTCATGAGAGATTTGTGAAGAATAGAGTATAGAGACCTTATGAAGAAGTGAAGGACTAAGAAAAGTTATATTAGATTAGAGATTGGAAGGAGGAGATTTGTAATTAGGAATTACAGTGTAGACTCAAGGATTAGGTACTGAGATAGTTCTAACAGATTGAATTGGGGCAAATCTCTTAACAGAGTGGGTTTAACAAACCTTTGTAAATCTCCTAGAAAAGTCCTTACTTTATTGTAAGTGAAAAATATTTTAATAGGGTGAGGCCTTCCATTCTTAAACACCTTTAGCAGGGTAGACCCATCACAGGGTAGATCATCAAAAGTGATCAAAATTATAACCCTAATAGGTTAACTTTGTTACCATAGTAGTGAAGATTTTTGGGTGTCATCCCCACCCTAGTTTTACCTTCACCCTGGAGGGTTTTTGGGTAACCAAGCCTTTTGTTATGAGTTTACATTTCATGGATGTAATTAATAGTTAGACCTATTTATTTCAACATTTGATTTTACAAGCTATGTTATGCATAAACTAGAATGAGAAGGTCAATGTGGTGAATGTAGTAAAGTTGTTTTGAAGGATAAAAGTTTTATAGATCCTGATTCGCCTCCCCTCTCAATAACTTAGTTTCCCAATTAAAACTTTCAATAATTGGTATCAAAAATTTGGTTCTCTTGAAATAAGTCTAACAACTTGTGAGTTTAGATCTTGGATACGAAGGTTTACAAATTAGGAAAGGTTATTGACAATCATGAAGTGATTGACATCCAACTTATACTGTAGCAACTTGAAGTAGCAAGAGAGGAATTGATCAAGAAATCCATTAGAAAGAAAAAGGATATGGCTATTCAAAATAATGATACACATTATGAAGAAGTTGATACACAAGGATTTATTAACAATGGAAATTCTAATGATAATGATGCATCCATTACAAATCTACTAGAGAAGAACAATATCCTAAATGAAAAAGTTAGAGGATTGAAGAGAGAACATGAAATCTAGTCAGTAAGGCTATGTGAAGCAACCAAATAGAAGAAGATAAATTTGTAGCTGGGGAAGACAAAAGACAAATGGAATCATATGTGCAAAAGCTTACAAACACTCAATTAGACATGATAAATCAATGGATGCTTGCAAATCAAGAATTGAATAGGAAAGACATGGAGATAGAAAATTTGAGATCAAAGACTAGCCTATTGAGGAATGAGTTAAGATCTGAGAAAGAAATTGTGGGAAAGATGAATAAACCCAATGAAGCATTAAAATACTTTGAAGAATTGATGAAATCACCTAGGCCATCTAAAAACACTTCTAGACAAGGGCATACAAAAAACATTCATCCACTAAAGAAGGAGAATCATTAAAGAGTGGAGAACTAAGGAATGAAAATTCAAAAGGCAAACCAACATGCTATCATTGTGGTAAATTTGGACATACTGCAAACATTTATAGAAGCGAGAATGGTATGCAAAATGCTAAACCTAAGTTTACTGGTTATTGTTTTTACTACAAGAAGCAAGGACATCAAATTCATGAGTGTAGATCAAGAATTAAAAACACATCTACTACACTTGGATTTGAAGGTTACTGTTACAATTGTCAAAAGTTTGGGCATAGAGCATATGAGTGCAGATCATAGGAAAAACCCTACTAGAAAAACAAGAATGCACCTAAGAAATTTTGTTGTAATTGTCACAAGATTGGACAAGTGAATAAGAATTGCAAGACCCCAGCATCAATACCAAATAATGAACACAAGGGTAAAATAAAAGTAGATGTTGAAAAGACAAAGAAGGAGATGAATCAAACTTGGAAGAAAAAGGTAGAAACTGGAGGCAGTGGAACGAATGAAGTTAAGGTCATCCAATTTAATGGAGAAGGTGATCACACCATCTCAAACTGATTGAGAAAGGTGTGTAACAAACTATGTACTTAAGAAGTTATCTTACATCAGTTCCTAACATAAAATGTGTTAAAGTTTATATATGCATAAGAAAAGGTGTAACAGAACATATCTATGGAAAGAATAGTGCAAAAGAATCATTTACACAATGAGTGTCGAAGATTGGTACTTGATTGTATATATTGACTAAGCATTGCAATATGGACTGAGTGCCCTAATGTAACATTAATGTATAGGCCAAGTTAGATGGAATTCACCAAGCTATATAGTGGAGACTGAGTTTAAAAAGTTTAGTATTGACTGAGACAATTGGATTCCACCTAACAGAGTTCTCAAAATTAATGGAGACCCTAACTTGAATGAATGGATTTATATATCTAAAATTCGAAGGTATTCTTCACACCTTAAATTCAAAATTTTGAGAGCACAGAGCTGACTTTAGAAAAGAATCTAGTCCAAAAAGATCATAATCTTTCAACTGTTGATAACTTGATTGACTTAGTAGAAAATTTGGAGTTGAAGAGTCATGTTTTGGAATCAAGAAGAACCACATGGGATAATGCACTTTCTATGATCAACCAAATTCACAAACTATTAATTGATAAATATGGTTTGATTCCAACACCCTCACAACCCTAGTAGCAAAAGTAGCAGACATAAGTGTTGAAAATAACGGGGATAAATGATTAATGACTGATATACAAGGGGGAATGATGATTGAAAGAATAAAGGAAAAATGAAGTTGAAATCATAATGATGAGATTCGGAGTTCAAAGAAGACAAATAGCAAACAAGGTATGATAAAGTTAGAATCAAACTTTTGAGTCATGTAATGTATTGTATTGTATATTTTATTGTAAAGGCAATTTTGAAGTTCTATAGGAATTGAACCATAGGCTTAGGGGGACTACTATTATTCTTTTTACTGAAAAGTTGTAATAATGACAAAGTATTTTTGCCACTAATGTCAAAGGGGGAGATTGTTGATATCTCTAAGTCTTGTTGTCTATTGGTGTCAAACACTTAGTCATAAATAAGGTAGAGTTATACAGTCATTGCTAAAAATGATCTATTCTACATAGGTCGAGTCATGGAAAAGACTTGTAAATAATCATGTATATGTCAAGCTTTATAAGAGTCGACCAAGTCTTTGGCCATTAAGTATTTTTAGTACAAGACAAGCCTAGTGAATGTCAAGTAGACAAAGCACATTGATGTTGAGTTATATAGAACGAGTTGAGTATAGTTAAGGTCGAGCAACAAAACAAAGAACAATTATGATCGATCATCAGAAACATTGAGTGTTGAGTAACATAGAGAGAACATAAAAGTCTATAATGTTACAAACTTTGAGATAAACCATTTCAAGCTGACATGGACAAGATATTTAATGATCGTAGAGTTTGTTATAGAGGTTGCTTACACTTTTTGATGTCGATCACTAATCCCTATGAGGAATAAACAACCAATAAGATGAAGAGGCAAAAAGGGAAGCGTCTATAAGACTTCACAGAAGTATTTAAGTAGGAAGATCCAAACCTATTATATATATAAAAGTGATTTATCACATTAGATATTTCAAAGTGTGTGAAGGAAGCAAAGGAGTTAAGTTTTGGATGATGCATGCAAGAGAGAGTTGTGAAGAACAAAGTATAGCGACCTTATAAAGCAGTGAAGGACTAAGAAAAGTTATATCAGATTGGAGATCAGATCAAAGATTGGAAAGAGGAGGTCTATAATTAGTAATTATAGTGCATACCAAAGGATTAGTTATTGAGACAGTTCTAATAGATTGAATTAGGGAAAATCTCTTAACAAAGTGGTTTTAACAGACCTTTGTAAATCTCCTAAATAAGTCCTTACTTTATTGTAAGTTTAAAATCCTTTAACATGGTATGAACTAACAGTCTTAAATGCCTTTAGCAGAGCAGACCCCTCACAAGGTAGATCATCTGAAGTGATCAAAATTGTAACCCTAATATGTTAACTTTATTACTATAGTAGTGAAGATTTGTGGTTGTCATTTGCAACCCAATTTTAGCTTCACCTTGGAAGGTTTCTGGGTAACCAAATCTTGTGTTATGAGTTTGCATTTCATGGATGCGATTAATAGAGAGATCTATTTATTTCAAAATTTGATTTTATAAGTTATGTTATGCATAAACTAGATATGAGAAGGTCAATATGGTGAGTGATGTAAATTTGTTTTGAAGGATAAAAGTTTTATAGATACTGATTCACCCCCACACCCCCCCTCTCAATATCTTAGCTTCCCAATTAAAACTTTCAACAAACCCATAGCAATTAAATTATGGTGTAGATATTTCATTCTCCCTTGCAAAGTTGTCAACAAGTGCAATAATGTTAAGGAAATGGTGTCTTAACCTTGCATTTACCTAAGGTTACTATGTTTGTAATTTTATATTAGAGCATGGATTGGTTTGATATTTTTCCCAAGGCTACAATTTGGCTAGGTAATGAGCATGGTAGTAAATTTTTGTTGCAAGATCGTGTCTAGATTTGAAGACATTGAGTTTTTTTTTTAAAGTTGCAAATGAAAGTTTTGAATATAATTTTGATAGTCTTAGAGGATCTTAAATGGCCCAAATTTGTCTATGAATATTGTAGCAATTTATACCTGGATAGATCATAATAAGATCATTTTGGTGCTTCAAATGGCATCTCAAGTAGATTATAGTGAAACATTTCATTTCCAAAAGTTGGGTCTTCTAAAATAGGAAATATGAAAATGTGTTCAAGACCTAAACAAGTTCTAAAAGGGAGCTATACATGATGGTGTGTATTTAAACACATCATAGAGCATCTTAGGTTGGAGGTGAGTTTGACACGATTTCTCAGTTGGTTAAAGCCCATTATTTTGTAATACCATTTGACAATTCCATGTATTCTATCTCTAATATATTATTTTATTGTATATTGTACCTCCATATCACTAGTTGTTGATATTTTTGTGAGAAGCTTTTTCTCCAAGTATGTTGTATTATATCGTTGATTTGTAAATAATCTATTCGATGACTTTTGAAGTGTCAAGTGTTTCTCCAAAAAGACTTTTTCCCACATAATAACGATGTTGTAGTACTCATGCTATTTATGTTTATTTCTATTAAGTTTTTTCTATTATTGTAGACATCTGATTTTTCTTGCAAAACTATTCTCTCGAGTTAAGTGTAGGAATTAAATTTTCTTCCTGAAGTCCCTATAGTATAATCATAAGGGGTTATGGGTTCCACTAGAAGTGGAAAAGGTAACTTGTGAACATGAACAATAATAATGATTTGCACACATGAAGATGCGTAGAATGATATTATTAATGGCACGTGAAGAGGACATATGAATTATTGATGTGATTTTCCAACTGGGCTCTTGGAAAGAGGCAACATGTGTCTCTTGATATTTGGTAATCTATTTCATTTAATGTAATTTATTTTATATTTTCCAATTTTGGGTAGCCAATTTAGACGGAAAATATTGGATTTGAAACTAATGTCTTATCACAATATAAGACAATACAAAGGGTTGTGATGTTTGGAATGAAGAATTATAGTGGAATACATTTTTTAGTGCCCTAGAGCTATTAGAAAGTCTATGAAGTCATCTTCATGTATTTAGAAATTAATGAGAAATAATTGAATGTAAAGTTACTATGTAGGAATAAGTATAGGTTGATAATAAAGAGGTTGTTCACATGTACAAATGTGCTAAATTTTGAAGGAAAAAAAGATAATGTAATTAAATGTATTGTAATCTCATTTACATAAATATAATGCATACCCTCCCTCTCTTCTTGGTGGAGTTTTTTCCAAAAAGGGTTTCTCAACATAAATCTTGTATAATGCAATGCTTTATGTTGCTAGTTTTTTTCTTATTTATTCCTATCTTATGATGATATTATACATTATTTATTGTTTTTATACATTCATGCAAGGTAGTGTTGCTACTCGTGATATATTAATTTCTAGCATCATAAAGAAGATGCATTCAATCATGGTAATTTCATATATTAAAGTTACTTTATTTTATATTTGTATGTAAGTTTCATATTTTCATATTGTAGTAGTCCAAGCCTTGTATCTCATCTGTTGAAGTCACAAATTGATTATTTGGATAGGTATTACGATTTTCCAATATTTGGCATCAAAACTTGTGCATTTATCCACACTCTAAGAACTAATGGTTTCTGAACAAACCACATGCTGTGGATCCAATATGGATGATTGAGGAGGATATTCTAAGGAAAGTCAAGATCAAGAACTTGATACCTTTTTTTTTTTTAATAAAATGACCAATCTAAATGTGGAGCCATATATTATACCCCCTAATACTAGTTTTATGTCAAATCATATATTCTATTATGATATTTTCAAGTTCCAAAACATATGTAGATAATTTTAATTATACATATTTTCTACAAGATTCATTTGTGCTTTTATATACATACATACATACATACATACATATATAGATATACATATTATATATATACATATGTATAGATATACATATGTATATATATAATATGTATAGATCTATACATATGTATATATATAATATGTATATCTATATATGTATGTATGTATGTATGTATGTATGTATATATGGATGATTGAGGAGGATATTCTAAGGAAAGTCAAGATCAAGAACTTGATACCTTTTTTTTTTATAATAAAATGACCAATCTAAATGTGGAGCCATATATTATACCCCCTAATACTAGTTTTATATCAAATCATATATTCTATTATGATATTTTCAAGTTCCAAAACATATGTAGATAATTTTAATTATACATATTTTCTACAAGATTCATTTGTGCTTTTATATATATATACACACACACACACACACACACACACGCACGCGCGCATATAACCAAATCGTAGAGTTAATTTGTTGTCCTCAATTTAGACTTCACAAAAAATATGGGAACCCTATGCAATTTTCTCATAAAAGCATAGGTGCATCCTCTTTTTTTTAACCTATTAATAAAGTGTTGTGAAGATGATTCGTCATCCCTGAATTATTCTCTATGTAACTTTATTTGTGTGTCTTTTGAAAGTTTCCATTGAGTTAAATCCCTAAATGTTATTAAGAAAGAGTTTTTCATCTTTGACTTCAAGCGTTTGATTTTTGGTAAACTTTCACGTCATTTCTCCATTTTTCTTTTTGTTGTAAATAGTTTTGAGTCTTGTTTTTTTATGTATTATAATAGCCCTTGAAATCCTATTAATTTCGAGCTATCTTAGGCCTAAAACAAAGTTGTCTAGTACAAGTTATACAGGAAAAAGTGGGGTTTTCCAGGGTGACAACACATCTTGTTAAAATTCCTCCAAAAGTGGGTTTTTTTATTGAAATTTGCATGAAATAAAATTGTATTTAATAACTAAAGTAGATTTTAGCATCCATTTTAAAATTTCAGCTCATTTTGAGTTGATTTTATCAAAAAAATTAAGTTTTATAAAATATAGCCTTTTTAAGTCTATTTTCATGTTACTTTATTGAAAGCTATAGTTATTTCTTAAATTTAATTACATGAAACACGTAAAATGAGAAGGGTGGGAGTTTTTATCACTCATTACATATCATCAACATGCAAAACGCCTATTAAAAACCCATTGCCAATAAAATATAAGTCCTAAATACATATTGGTATACTTTTTATATGTAATAACACATTTTTATAGCACTCGCAATATGCTTATAAGTGGATAATTTGACCCCAAAAGAGCATTTATTGTAGTTTTTAAGTCCATTACTATTCATTTTTTACTTGAGTTGTGATTAAAATGCATAATGATGGGGAATTTGAACCCAAAAGCACATGTGTTTTAAATAGCACGTGTTTTGGTTTTAAAACAGTGCATCTTTACTCATTTGTTCATGTCTTTTTTTATCAAACAAGCTTGAACAATGATTTTTGAGAGGAAATCGTGTGTTTTGACATGTAAAAACCCATTTATTGTGGGCATTTTTAGCAAAAATAGGATATTGGAGAAAAGAATCACAAGATTCATCACCAAAACTCAATTTTTTTTTTGCCTCCAATAGAGTTGTTATTGCATTATATCTCTCAAAGATCATTATTGGCACATCAAAAGTGCAGATTTGAAAGGATTTTGCTCATATTATAGCCTATTTAGGGCACAGTTTTGCACAAAAATGTCTTAAGTTTGTGTTAGTACCTAATATGGACTTGGTTTTAAAACTTGTAATTCGTGTTTTTGAACTGCTTTGAACCTTAGTTTAAAGCAGTTCGAAGTGGTTCAATGGTTCAGTTGACCCGTCCTGCAAGTTCAATGCAAGCAGAATTCAGAATGGTTCTAAGGTTTCAAAGTGTAATAACTCAAATGCTCAAAGTTCAACACTACAAAAGTAGCTCCCGGTTGGAAGGTGTGAAGTCTGAAGTCACAGGTTTGAATTCATGTTTCAGGGTCTATTAAGCCAGTCATTATTCACAATGTTCAAGCTAGAATTCGAAGCTCAAAAGCTGAAGATATGAATCAGTTTGAGAGCGGAGGTCAAAAGTTCGAAGATTCCAAATTATAGAGGTTGGAAATGGTTAAACATGCAGATTCAGAATCATGGCCCAGATTTTCAGATATTCAAGAATCAGAATGTTTGAAAGGATATACATCACTCCAAGCAAAAATTGCATTCACAATCAGTTAATCCTATGATGGAATGTAATCAATATGAATTGTGCATACTATCCTTAAATGAGGGTTTTTGAAATGTGGAGACTTAAGTTTTCATGTGAGCATGGTATCAAGTTCGGGTTCCCATTACATGAAGATCCCATCAAATGAAATTCATTCGTGAATTACATCTTCTAGTAAATCAAAATCATTTTCAAAGTCTTCATTCCACACGGCAGAGGTAGTCCATATCACTGTTGACCATTATTCCTCTGTTATAGTTCATTTTTCATGTGTCCGAGCCCCGCAAATGATTAATAAAGATGGATATCGGGTTGCTGTGAAAACATGGAAGAACACCTTGTGCCTTGTGTGAAAACTCCCTCACAACACTCGATTTGAAGACATACTTAGTTCGGGAAATTGAAGCTCGAAAACTCATACTTGATGGAAGTAGGTATAGAAGTGGGATTGAAGATTAAAGAAACAGATGGGCTTGTTTTGAATGAGTTATTATTATTATAATATATGTAACTTTGACATCAGGCAGCAGGGAATGATGACATATATTTGGAGTTTACATGTAATTTATCTTATTACCTGCTGCTCTTGCTTTATGCCTCCATTTGTTTATGGTCGGTTAATCTGCAATAAAGATCAGGCTCTGTCATGGCTGTTATCGCATCTAACACATAACTGTATGCTCTTCAACCATATGAAGAAAACTCACGGGTATGAATTACAAAATTATGAAAAATATATGCTCGAGTCGTTCACATACAAGGGTACGTGGATTTGCATCTCAGTTTGTTCAATTTCCAAGTTTGAAGTCATGACATGCGACTGTGAAAGCTTTTGTTGGTGATACATATGGAAATGCCTGAGAGCATGGAAGACCGGCAGAACAATGTTCGCATGAAATACATGCACCTTGACTTTACCTAATCAGGCTTGGCTCTGTTAAAGAAGTTTGTCTTAAAAAAAACAGAAGGAGACGTGGACAATGTATGTGAGCTGCATGACAAGTGCCACAATCCGGCCGAAACATTGAGATTGTTCAAGAGCCCGATAAGCTCTGTATATTCATTGCATGGAACCCAAGCACTCCATCCTATTAGCACAAGATTTGATTGAGTTTTCACACAATCTATGAATCTTCATAATTGGCTTCTTGTGGGTGTAAGAGTGGAATATCACTTATATTTAAGAGGATGGCTAGGAAATGAAATCCGCAGGATGGGTGAAACTCGGTTTTAAATTAAAATCCACCATATGCAAATGTGTCGACTCAGATGCAGCCCAAAGGTTACGGTGCAACTATATCTGCTCCTCATATGCATGCTTACTGTCTTGATCTGATGGATCAGTTGAAGCCGAGCATGTCTGTAATGCCCCGCCCGGAGATCCTTGGAAACAAGGATTCAAATCAAGTCAAGATATTTTTTTTGTTACAAGTATGAATGCACAAGACAACATCATACAAGGATCACAAAGATCGCAACGGAAGACTTCAACACAATCCCGGCAACCAATGAATCTCCGAACGCCACTACCCAACTGACACACCCAAACAAAAGCCAACAACCACCACAATGAGATGAGGGCACAAGAAATGACCACTCATTAACAAAACACCAAGCTGGGGTAAAATGCAGAATCTCGAAATTTGGCTAAGCTTGAAATCCTGAAGCCTTGAAATTGGCTAAGTCTGGATTTCTAAAGCCCTGAAATTTCTTAGAATCCATAACTTATCTCTGAGAGGTCTGAAACCTATCTCAAATGATTTTTCGCATATATTAAAATATATCTTAAGTAATAAGAAATTAAATATACGTCAATCTTAAGTAATAAAAAATTAAATATACGTCAACTTATACTTAAATGATATATTTTAAACCCCAAGAGACTAAAACAGAAAACACGAAAACTCGATTTCAAGATACACCGACAGAATTCAAAATGCAACAGCATAGGGTCAAAGAACGCCCAAAAGGGTATCCAAAACCACTCTAAAAAAGATCGGGTCACAAAGAAAAGTGCCCGCTGATGGCACGCGCAAGTTTTTCACAAAAATCGTGCGACACTTTTTACTAAGGGAGGGTGATACTTCTCCTTAAGGCGTGCAACACTCTTCCAATGTCGTACGACATTTCTCAAGAAGGCATGCGACACTTTTCAGCATCGTACAACATTTTTCAAGAAAGCGTGAGATACTTTACAGTGTCGTACAACATAGTTTGCATGGGCGTGCGATATTTTTTAAAGTGTCGCACCATGCTGAACAAATGTCACCCATGGAAAACAAAAACACTCCCAGAAGCAAAAAAAATTAAAATGGACCAAAGAACCTCCACACCAGGGAGTACCAGATCCATGCGAATCGAAGAATGAACACTCGAGTGCAAGAACAACATAGAAAGAAAAACATCTATCCATCTCAACTACAGCAGCAAAGAACACACTGAAATAAACATCGTAGAGAGCTAAACAATCAAACTAAGTATGTGGTTCCTCCCAACCGTCAATAGCATCATAAGACCATCGTGGATCCTAGCCATCCCCCACGCGTAACATCCCAAGCCACCGACTAGATCGTCGGTATTGTCGTAATAGGGACGTCACTACTAAAAATATGTAACAATAACAGCATAAGAACATCTAACATGCTAGTAATATCGCATAAGATAATCCTACAGTAGATAACATCACCTATCACATGCTAAACAGCAGTAAGCAACATATATACTACTAAAGAAAATCACATCATCTAATCATATGCTAAACATCATAATAAGGGAATGCACCAAATAAAATAACATCATTTAAGCATGATATACAAGCATCCCAATGAAAGCATAAATCACAAGAAAGCATACTCCGAAACTCGAAGTACCAAGTGAAGACATCCAGCAACGGTCGCACTAGGACAAAAGATCATCTCTGTACACCGATCCCTAGCAGTGGTAAAGGTAGCTACGCCTCCCAACCACGTGGAACCCGTAGGTCCACATCTGCCATGTTGATGGAGATAATGATCCAACCAAAAACACATAAAAGAACATCCATGGCTAACACTCACGCCAAACAGTATGATGGCTGCAACCAAGAACTTAAGACAATGCAAGGAGTATAGGTCCTGGTTAGACACTCAAAAGGCTGCTAAGTAGGGGCTAACATCATGGAGAGTCACTTGGCATCGAAAAGCCCAAGCTCGGATCGTGTGTCCTCAAACTTAAACGGGTGCTCACACATTGTGTCCTCGAACTTAATCGGGTGCTCACACATTTTACTTATCTTAAGTTTTATTAACAATCACACATTTTATTTAGTTATCACTTTCTTAAAACTTCTTATCCTCCGTCAACCTCCAACGCCATGAACGTCGAGCTGCGAGATAGAAGCCCCCTCTAGATGCTACCCTACCCTACCCATGCTCATCCTACAACAAGTGCCCATGGGCATGCATATGCCCATCCCAACCCCAATGATCATAACTTCCGGCAAATTTATAGAAGATCAAGTCTCGCAAGTCACTCAACAAATGTACGCGCACGTACTCATGTGTGGCGCACCACCATCACGAAGATCACAACACAAGGACAAGAATGAGAACACAATGCAAAGAAAACACCCAATTGAAAGCAACACGGGAAGGACAGATTCTACACGAATCCCAAAGCCAATAAAATCATACATCATAAAATCACTCAACTGGCCTCAATCCGAGAGTATGGATTCTACACGAATCCCAATGATGTAACAAGACCAAACATCATGAACTCACTCAACCGGCCTCAATTCGAGAGTATGGATTCTACACGAGTCCTAGCATTCACGAAACAAAAGCAAAGGTCCAACAAAAACCATAACAAGTATAAAATCACTCAACTGAAAACAACATCGAGAGTATGGATGCAATACGCATTCCAATGCAACATAAAAGTGCAAAAGTGGTCTAACTGATATCCAAATAGATCATCAAGGTCCACGACCCACATTGTGCCAAGAAAACTCGAGAAAATAGGGCGGCATGCAAAACGAGGTAAAAACTTCAAAAATTTGAAAAACTTCAAAATTAAAAACCCATTTGGCCTTTGGGTTCAAAAACCTCAAAAATTCAAAAATAAATGAAATCGGACACCGTATGCAAAAATGACCAGCATAACGACGTAAAATTTCAAACCCTCATCCCAAAAAATAGGGAAATGTTCATACCCGCCCAACCGGGTAGAACTAGCATACAGAAACAGAGGGGAACACTAGTTCTCAGCCTCCAAACAAACGGTTACCAAAAACAGAAGCAGAAACAATAAAACAGGAAAGCCCTACCTCACAGCCAAAAGGGCAAAACGGGAATCTGAACCATTAAAATATCTCGTAAAAGTAGCTGAAAATTGTGGCAATCCAAAGTTTCTCCGAGTTGGATCCAACGAGCCCAACCTCGCAACGATCCCACGTCCGTAGCTCTCACAACGAACAAAACAATAAATCCTCATGAAGAGGATTTTGGGTTTTACTCTCCAACTTTCCAATTTGAAAGTGAGAAGTGAGGAATTAAATTCCTCTTTGGATACTTATTCACTTTTCGGGTGAATAATCAATTAGGGCATTTAACCAGCCAATCTAGTTTAACCCCGAATCGACCCAAATGAAAATAGGCTATTACTATAAATAAGAATTCATCTATGGCAAAGCTGCTAGAAATTAAAATAAATCAAATAAAAAGCTTGAAAAACCCAAAAACACAAAAATCACCTTAAACAACTTTCACGACAATGCGAACCTCTAAATGCACAGACACGCTTACTGATCTAATCACATAATGCAATGAGTTCATATTTAATAATCAATGAAAGGTTTAAATTAAACATTTTAATAAAGGATACGTCGACCATACAAGGACGACATTGGTAAAATATGAAAGGCTGAATCACTAACTCCATGTGCCACTGCCAGGGATATAATCCTGCACACTAAACAACACGATCAAGTGCAATTGCATATAATAACATAGTAGAAGCAATAAATGCATTAAATCACCTAATTTAACCATTTATTTAATTATATTAAAATAATCTATTTACATCACTCACGTTCGCATAAAGCATAACAACGCAGGAATGAAGTAAATAACCATAGCATTAAATCCATCACATAACAAAATCAGAGGAATGTCCAAATACCAAATAACCAGATATCATCATAAAACACACTATCATCTCAAAATGGCATCATAATGCAATATGATTTACTAAATAGCATAGTAGTCTAAAATCTATGATACTAGAATCAAGATGTAACATCTGACCCTCAGGTCCTCTCAAATATAAACATAACATGAGTAACAAATATCTCTCTAATCAGAAATATAACAAGGTAAATGCTCACAACACATAACCAAATAATCCCACAAGAACAATCCACTCTAATTACTTAAGCATTTAATAATGATTGATTACACTGCATAAAAAAAACACTTAAAACACATAAGCAAACACAGTCATAAACATGACTAACCACTGCTACAGGAACCTAGTCCCATGTAGCATGCTAATAGAACATAGTGCAATCTCTGCACACATCTCAAGGTAATCACGGAACTACCTCATGATACCACATCGATCCTGGTAACCACTGGCACAAACCTCAGTGAACCAAAAATCACATCATAATCTCAAAGATCAATCAAAAGCATAAACCAAGCAACTGATACAGAAACATAAATCCAAACACCTCAACGGTGTAGACCACTCAAGGTCACAATCATGATCCCATCACAACAAAAGATCATCAAGGTTGCATCCATTAGGATGACTTACAAAAGTCAAATGGGAGAGGCACTACAATGTCTGTACTTGATGTTGGTTCTGGTTCTGGATACTTATCAGTGGTTTTTGCTTTGATGGTTGGAGAAAATGGAATAACTGTAGGAGTTGAACATATTCCTTAGCTTGTAAAAAAAGATCAGTTGGTTCAATAAAGAAGGGACCTGCTGCTCATCTGTTAGAGAAAGGGGCACTCTCCATCCATGTGGCAGATGGGAAAAAGGGATTTCTAGATGCAGCACCCTATGATGCTATCCATGTTGGTGTAGCAGCTGCAGAACTGCCAAAAGCTCTAGTCGATCAGTTAAAGCCAAGAGGAAGAATGGTTGTTGCAGTTATTGATAGCTTGATGATCATTGACAAACTTGAGGATGGTACAATTTTTGAACACTCTGCAATGGAGATCAAATACGTTCCTCTTGTATAAATGATGTGTCGTCAGTGAAGCCAGTTGTCCAAAGAAAGCACATATTCTAAATTATATAATTTTTGGATAGATTCATATTTATTCAGAAAAGAATAATCTCACCACTATGACCCATTATTAGACCTTAACGACACATTTTCCCATTATAAAGTTGCATTTATAATGAAAAATAAAAACATTATAAATATCAATCTTGGAATAAAGAAAGTGGTCAGGGAGTGGAAAAGGTTATTGGGACACAAGAACAAATAAGTTTAAAGAAAGATAAACTCAAGAATCAATTACCAAAAACTAAACAGTCACCGACAACAGGGAAAGATAAATATGTCTCAGCAAATATGCAAAGGGGGGATATTCTTCCTTTTCCAGAAGGATATTTCATGTTGCTTTAGGGAGAGGATTCTAATTTTTCAAGGGGGAGATTTTCCAGATTTTTGAGAGAAAAGAGCAGATTTGTAGCTGGAGTAGAACGGAGCTTTGTTTGCTAGATTTTGTGCTAGTGATTAAAGGGGAATTTGATTTTGAAATGTAATGTAGGGGAGATGGTTTTCATTTTCTGATACAGTGTGTAATAGGATCTGTGTAGTCTTTTACATCTTAAAGAAGGGAGGTTTGAAAGATATTTGCAAATTAGAACTTTGAGTCTATGTAGTTTTCTTTCCACTGATTGTTATGTTCTTGTAACTTTCATTTTTCTTTAAATGCATCAGATGTGCTATTTTCTGAATGCATTTTGATATCAAGATCTTCTTGAAGCTTCGATTCTTCTTTCTTAGGAGAATGGAAATTATTCCTTTGACCTTTGTCTTTTGTAATGTAGTATACAACAAATGAGCTTTGTGTAATCTGTTATATTTTGTTTTCTTTCTTTCCAGTCATTAAGTTTACGCATCTATGCTATATTTACGGATAGATGCTTGATATCCTTTTGTGCTTTTTGGTTAAAAGCATTCACATTTGATTCATTGAATATCTCATACGGGGAGCTGTACCTGATAAAATTCAGAGGAAGGTTATCAATTCCATGATAACCTATCCAATTGTTGGTGTTGATTTGTCCTTACACTTGGGCATTAGGGTCAAATTTTCATGCATTTTCTCAAAGGACAATTTTTTCACTAACAGTTTGATCATTTATCTCCACCAAATATTCAACCCATTGCCTCAAGAGAAGTTTTAAAGCATTTTTAATAATTTCTGTCTTTTTGACAATTCTTTTCAAGTTGCATATAATGCTTTTGATGTCATTTTTAACATGTATTACATATTGCATATTTCTTGGTCAAAATCGTTGCTAAAATGATGCATTTTTAATCTCCAACTTCATATACTTGGCAAGCTATGAATTTTAACTCAAGAATGCATTTCCCAAAGAGTCAGTGTTTGAAGTCTATTGAACTCTCATTCATGCAATCATTCTAAATCTAAAAATCTAATTGGATTCACTTCTAGATTTTTTACGAGAGATTAAAATACTTCTTCCTTTTCTTCTTGAGGAAAATGTCATGCCCAGCTTACTTACAGCCAAAAGAACCAGTAAAAAAAAAAAATTGTCTTCATAAAATTAAGGTTGATTAATATAATAGATCTAGAACTATAATGAAACAGAACCATAACTTCATTACAAAGTTGTTATCAATAATAGAAAGTGAACATACATAATAGTGAAGTAAGACTTCAAATATCTATTGATATATTTTCTTTTAGAATATTTTAGGAATACAATATCACAATTTTACTTCATTTCTTTCTACTACAATAACAGTAAATAACATGTAATTTCTTCAATAACTTATTCACTGGAAAAATATCACAACACATTAGTAATAGTACAAACCATAACATTAGTACAAACCATCTTGTGCATTTTACAACACACAAGCTGCCACAAACTTCACATAAATCTGACGAAACAAAAGTGGGGGTTACTTCAAATGGGAGACTCTCCCATGTACAATAAAATTTCACAAAAGAAAATGTGCCTCTTTGCACAAATAAATAAATCAGCAAGTCTATCTTCAAGCTTTCCAATTTCATAGGTAGTGACCTGCAACAAAACACACACCAGCAAGCCCATGGGTACTCTCCTCCCAACCTTAGGCCTTATACAAGGCCACCCCTGAGCTAGGAGAACTGTGACTAGGTAGAAAAATTACTTTTCTAACAATGATTCACATCACAATGCTCACATTTCACAAAACTGCTTACATGCTTACAATTCACAAATAGAAACAAAATCCCCATCCAAGGTATAGCACTTAGTATCACATATTGATCCATATTAAGGGGTAAGGGTGGAACTTGAATGCTGGGGAGACTCCACTTGCACTTATGCCTTTACTAGGCTATTCAAGTCACATTCATGCCTTCACAAGACATCTTTATTGAGCTCATACCTGCCTTCACAACACATTCTTACCCCTTTATAGCCCCTTCAAAATATAAGCAAGTCGCATATGGGGCCCATAACACCCATACAACATCCCTCTCCTAATCCAAGGAGAGACTCTCACCCAACACAGTCCCAATGCACCCCTTACCCACACAAGGCTCTCTTCCCCCCCCCCCCCAAGGGATGAGGCTCACCTTGTCACGCCCCATAACACAAAACTGAAACAAGAAATAAAGAACTCACAACACAAAGAAAATACACTTCAACCATACACTAAGATTGAAAATAAACGAACCCACAAACCTTTGTGAACACAACATCAAAACATCATCACCATGCACAAATCTATAACAAGAACTCTTAAATCTTATAAACACGTCCACCATCTTACCCACAATAAGAATCACATGAAATCACACTACTAAAATAGCAGGAACACATATGAGCACAAGTTTTACATAACAAAGATGCACAAGGGAGGTTACTTAGCTTGCTACCAAGCTTGCTAAAAATGGATTTGGGCTTCTCTTCCTTCTACCATTCTCCTTCCCTAAGCTTATTTCTTACCCTCCCCTCCTAATCTTCAAGATCCTTTCCCAAAACTACTCACTCACTCCTTCTAGAGGTTTCCAAAAAATTCTACCCTATTTCCTCCTTCCACACTTCCCAAGACACATCTCCCAAGAATTTTCCCTTCTCCCTATCTTTTCCCATTCCCAAGATTCAACCAACTTGAAAAACTTCACTTTTGGGTGACTTCTAAGATGCCTAGGGATGCCAAATATACTTTAAAATGCCCTCAATCCCTAGATGTACCATATGGGCTTTAAAATAAGGCCTTAACCTGACCCTAGGGATGGTTTTAACCTCCTAAAAACTCATCGAAGGTTTGCATTCGAATTTGCATGGGGAAAAAAAATCTCTCGGTTAAATAAATGAATGTACCTAACCTAGTTTCCCTACTAGGCTACCCCTTGCTTTACTTAAGTACCTATTTATCCCCTTGGCATGTCACATCAAAGAACATGTGTCAAGTGACACAATAATAATCTACAACATATCAACACACTAATCACATCCGCATGCAAATTACATCACATAATAATAAACCACAAATTACATAATATAACTCACAACTATATTCAAATTGGCTTCACTAATAAACCACAATGGCAATTAGGTTACACCCTCCTTAGGGTTAACCTTGGCCTTAATGCACCTAGTCAGGGTTCTCCATATGTCCATGGGCTCACTACTTGCACACTCCATGGAAACATTAGTAGTCCCATATGAGGAAATCACTATAAATCAAATACATGGAAAATAATATATATCCAATGTCCATGACCAAATAATCAATATGTAAATCGACATCTATAATTCGTAGATCAATTTTCCATCACATATCTTAACATTTCTTACTTTACATTCATGAAATTTCTCTAATCCATATTGTCAATATCATTCAACATGGCTACTTGTATTTTATTCCAATTTCTGAGTTAGTCCATTTACACCTTTATAGGGAATCAAATGTAAAATGGTAAATTCTAATTTTATTCCCATCAATAATCATGACATGAATTCTAAAGCAATTACACATAATGGATTAAAATACATATAAATCAACATATTTAATATAAATCAAAAGGACTAAACAATTCACCTACTCCTATCCATTATTCAACAAATTCATATACCTTCCAATATACAAATACATCATATGCTAATCCACATAATTACACTCTTAAATGAATGATTCATATAGGGCATGTTCATCACATTATAAGGTTTATTCAAATCAATTGACCATGATGCCACTACTAGGGTATGCATTTGTCATCAAGATAATAGAATTAACAAGACAAGGATTATTTCCATAATAATTTATAATCAACCATTGATGACCTAATTTAGATATTTGGTTTTCTGCCTTTATAGCCCTCTAGCTCGATAACCCTAATTAAGCATGAAATTTTATGACTTCTCAACAACCACATAACTTTCTAAAACAATAAGACTATATATATTTGTACTCCATCCTTATATATATATATATATATATATATATATATATATATATATCATAAAGTTCTATGTCTTCTTCAAACAAGTTCTAACATTACATCATAAGAAGGCATAATTGTGACTTATAATCTTCCTTAAACTCTAGGTGGGATACTACATCTTGCTTACTTAATGTTTACAATTATTTAGTAGAGAATTTAGATAGGAAACTATGGTTTTATTTAGTGCATAAGGAGAGGGATGTTACAAAAAAAGGTAAGATTCTTTGCCAACTTCATAGGGTTTTGTTATATATGTTTGTTCTCTCATTTTTGTATGCAAATCACTTCATTGCATTTTTAGATTTGCATTTTTTTTGTATATATGAAGTGTTCCTCTATCTTTTTTCTACACTCTCCAAGTTGCATGTGCAAGTACTTTACCTTGCTTGTGATCAATTACCCCGTTCTTGAAAGAGACCATCAAATAAAGTGAGATCATTTCTCATGTGCTTTTGCATCCAAAACCCCACTTTTCATGCTTACATAAGCTCTGTTCATACTTTACATACTGCTACCACATGATTTAAAAACTCATGATGGTAGTTTTTTGCATATGCTTGTGCATTTACTTATAATGAAAACACAATATCTCATTATAAGTGAATATCTTCCCATTCAATTCCATGTATTTTCCATATAATATCCTATTTTTCCACATATGCTTTCACATTCTAAATGCTTGATGGGTTTTCTTAATAATATGTAAGTTACAATGATTAAGTTATCCCTTCAATTCAATGCAAAGACCAAATTCATGTTATAGACTTAACATGAACAAACCATAACATAATACTAAATGCATATGCCATAAACAATGAATTTCACATCTTGTAAGATTGTAAAAATGTAGCACTAAGCAAGGGGGAATAAAATGTCTACCATGTAGTTTCTTGCTTGTTATAGAAATTTATCTTGTTTATCTAACTTAACAAATTATTTTTAAAAATATTACCTGTAGAGAAGCTGAGCCAACCCGCCAAGTATCTATTTTTTATTTAACCTGGCACTCGATTATAATGACTCAATCTCTTTCCTCCATGCAGCTGGCAACATGGTTCTAGATAAATTTGAAATCCACATCAGGTATACTTATGTTCATCACTACACTAAATCAAAATCCATAGAAAGAATCAGCTTTCATGGTATGTGGATTGTAAACTATAAGAAGAATTATGCAAAGCATGCTCACCTTACTAAGAGCAACTGCATGACCATTCTTGCAAAAAATTGTCCTACTGTATGTTTCTATTTTCCACAGCAGCAGTGCAACTTGGGTGCCAATCCTTGGGTGTACCTTTTGGTGTAATTTTCAATATAGATCATTGAAGAGGTCTATCGAGAGGAAAATAGAAACATATAAAACATTTTTAATAATTGCAAAATTAATAGAGTAAAATATATTATCAAGTAAGACAGTTTTAATAGAGCAGAGACTCATACATTAGGCTCAGGGCACAAGCCCAATTCTATGATATCATATTAGGAGATGGATATTCTAGGCAAGAAAATTGATTAATAACACTTGAATCTTTGATTGAAACAAAGATACACACCTATGGAATGAACCAGATGATTGCAAAAATCCTGGTACAGCTTGTGCAACAAACTAGGTAGTTGAAACACTTGAAATTAGGTTTTGGCTATGGACGGGTGAAAATGCACCGGCTTAACCATTTTGTTTGTCTTTTTAAATAAATTAAAATTCATAGAACTATTATATGTAATTTTTAAATTAATTAATAAAAGTGCATTTTGGCCTCTAAATAGACAACACCTTGAAATTAGGCCTATTTATTAGAGACATGTTATCATTGTCCAAGACATATTCAACAAAATATGGATAGCATTATACAAATTACCTCGATTTCAACATAAAATGTTTGTTTTTGAGCTCAAACATCGGCATCCATTCATTCTCCCAAAAGTTTCCAGTAGTACTCCATAAGAAATGCTATGAGAAACCCTCATTTTTAAGATTTCCCCCCATTAACAAATTATTTTTACACATGCAAAGAAGAAAGAGAGACACGAGAAAAGCATGATCACAGAATGGAGCCTACATGAAGGTGAAAGAATGATTATAAGTACAGAATTATTTAAATGAACGATGGTGAATGAAACAATAAAAAATATGAATTCATATTCAGATTCAAGTTGCTCTCACCAAACCCAAGCACATCATTCATAAAGCACTCCTTTGAATGCATGAAAACTAATAAGAATGATATAATAGAAGTTGTGTCTTGTCAAGCACTTTGAATTTTTTCATCATCTATTTGTAATTTGTAATTGACATATTACATGCAATGGAAAAATAAGATGTAATTACATGTGATAGTATCACGTGCAAAGTTGTAACATATAATAAGGTTGCAAGTGCATTAGGCATGCAACTTTGAAAAATTCAATGTTAGTTAGAAGTTTGTTAGAGAATAAGTCTAGGTGTTTAAGGTTTTCCTCTTCTTCCTTTGCCTTTCTCTCTTCTCTCTTCCTATATAAAAAATGGAACTCCTTGTAAATAATCATCATTTGGCAATGTAATGTAATTCTATCAATTTGTAGTACACTATAAGATTTTATGATTAGATGTAAATTTGAATTGCTTTCAACATAAGAGATAGGTTGTTTAGAGACATTAAGCTAATCCATCTTGTTATGGGACAATACTTTTTGATTTGGTTTGAGTTCTACTTCTTTTCTCAATAGGGATTTGAACTAAATTGTGCAAATTTTGAGTTGTCTTTTGCTTTCAGAACCAATTTTAACTTTTGAAGAATTTGTGTTGTAGGAGGACAATTTGTTTTTGAATAGATAAGAAGCAAGAGGGTGTTGACCCATGACACAAGAGAAACTAGAGCATTAATAGCACATTAATAGAAACTAGCACATCAACAACAAAATAGAGCAACCACCTTTTGCCTCTATCAAAAGTATAAAAATAGAGTGCTTTAAATAGAAATTAATACTAGTAGTATTTGCATACTTAAATGAAAATTTAATGTAGTAGACGAGCCATATAGGTCCATTAAACATAAAAGCATTCTTCAACATATTATCAAAGCCCGTAGGGCTGTCGGTAAAAGAGAAAAAAATAGAAAACCCCATAGTATCAAATCCCTTAGGGTTGTTGCACACCATTAATCAAAAAAATAGGAAACCCCATAAACACTAAGCTTTAGTATTCCTGCCCATCCCCTAGGAGAGGATTGTGGAAGCCCATTTCCTCTTGAGGAATTGAAACAACTCTTTGGAGTCCTCCTCATATTTTGACTTCATATTCACAATCCTCTCCTACATCATATAGATGGTAACTGAATAAGCATGCATGACTTTGATAGTGATTTTTTTAGAAACATGCATACACTTGTTAATATTCTCAAAATCCTTCTTCAGCTCCTACACAACATTTTCGAGGTTTGTCAACTAGTTTTTGATGCTACCCACCATGCCACCAGGTTTGGCAATAGTGTTGTCATTCTTTTTCTCCTCCTAAACAACAACCTACAGGGGGGTTGGGATTGGGAATCAGGGGTAGAGATTGAGGGATAAAGAGGGGACTATGAGGGGGAAGGGGCAATATCTTTCGCTGCTAGGGAGGATTAGCTAGTTTTTTATACTACCCACCAAGCCACTAGGTTTGGCACAAGTGTCATCATTCTTTTGCTTCTCCTCAATAACAACCTATCGGGGGGATTGGGACTCAAGGGTGGGGATTAAGGGGTAAAGAGGGGACTATGGGGGAGAGAGAGGAGTGGTAGTGTCTTTAGCTACCAGGAGGAAAACTTGTTATGGTTAATAGTGGTTGCAATTACTTAGAGATGAAGAATTATGGCTTTTTTGTAAGCATTTTTATTATATTTGAGAGTACCTAGTAAGAGACTCTATGCTTACTAGTTCTTCTAACTGAATCCTCATTTGAGACAAGCGCGAGAGGCTTTGGGTTCTTGTATTTATTTCATAATTTTTAGAAATTTAGCTACCCCTATTTTTGTCCTTAAGTCAATTTCAGGGTCGCCAATATTGTTGTAGCAATAAGGTTAGAGGGTTTTAGTTGTATGCAAATCATTCCTAGAAAAAAAGAAGAAGAGAGAATTAAGAGAATCTTCCTATTTTGTAATTTAAGTCAAATTCCTATTGAAGCCACTTATGGTAAGAAGGGATCCTCCCCTATTGCTAAGAGGAGAGATAAATCTCATGAGATGTTGTCTAAAGTCACAATTTTGTAAGTTGTGGTCATAGTGCTTACGAAAAAATTAGCCAACATAATTAATTTTGATGTTATTGAAATCTTAGAGCTCATGAAAGATGCATTGAATCCACCTATGGTAAGAAGAGATCCTTCTTTGTTGCTAAGAGGAGAGAAGAATATAAAGAGATGTTGTCTAAGTCATAATTTTGTAAGTTGTGGTCACAACGCTTACAAAAATTTAGCCAACATAATTAATGTTGATGTTATTGAGAACTTAGAACTCATGAAAGACACACTTTGATATCTACTTATGGACACTAATTATTTTGAGAAGATACACAAAATATATTTGATCTAGAGCTATTCTAATATTCTCTTGGAGTTAGTATTGGGTGACATATGTTGAATATTTAGAGGATCCTCGAAGAACAATATAGCCATTCCTTGTACTGGTGTTATAACTTGATGATTTATTTTTTATCATGGGACTCACAAGGTAGTTTCTTTAATATGGAATACAACTAAGTAATACGAGGTACATAGTTTCTTTGGGCCATCATTCTAGGTCAATTATTATGGGATGAAATTTGGTTAGATGATGAGGTTGGTTATGTTCATGTTTGGGAAAAGGATTTTGGAAAATAATGATTTTTTATTGGGTGCAAAGGATAAACTTCATTTTAATTCAATCTAATGAAAATTGATGAGATCATGGATATAGTTTCTTAGTTTCCTAAATTTTAAGTGTGGCATATTCATTTTCTATATACAACATGCATTTTGGTTGATTCTTGTCAAATACTTTAGTTTTTAGGATTTCAACCATATTTTGTTGGACATTTTTTGTGAGAGATCATCTCTATAGCTTCCCCAAAGAGATATATTAATTTTTTGGATTTGTTGAAGGCTTTGGCTATTTACATGGAATATAAATGTTTGAGAGTTTTAGGATAGTTAAAATGTATGTGGCTTCCATTAAAGTGGCAATAATTTAGTATTTAGTGCTTTGAGAAATTTACCCATCACTAACAATATTTATTGTTTTATCCTAAAATATGGTGATTATTGTCATTGTCACTTTCATTGTTTTAATTATCTTTTAAACCTTCAACAATTAGGGATTTCTCACCGGTGACCTATTTTTCCATTATCTCATACAACATGGACATATATCAATACGTAAAGGAAATTGACTTCAAGGTGTTTAGATAGTTTTAGGCATCACACACATATCTTGTCTAGGCTAAATATATCAAACATTGTAATCTTGTGATCAATGTTGTATAAGAGTGTAATAAACTTCAATTCAATGAACAAGCAATAGATATTGAAGCTGAATTCATAAATAACTCTAGGCTTATCCTCTTAGAATACAAGGAAAGAGTCTCATCAAGCATATGTTTGTATAACAAACCTTTGGTGTTTCATCAATAATTATTTTATATGATTATAAAGGTCTCTCAATACCTTATATCTATAGAATTTTGGAACTTTAAAATGTGGAGGGAAATATACCATTGTGATAGATCTGACAAATGAGTAGGACAAATATCTTCAAATTTGTATGGTTTTCTTTGATGTCAAATGTCTTTCTTTATAACCCTTTGAGAATGATGTTCATTCATTTGCATTCTTGGGAAAATGGGTTGAGAGGTAGTTTTAGAGTTTCATATGGGATACACCCATATTGTGATCATTATTGGTAAATTGAATGGAGATTATTTATTTGTTGTATATTTTAGTGATGAACACAAGGATGATACATGAGTTGTGACATATGTGGTTGGAATTGAGGTTGTTGTAGGGCATGTTGTAGGAGTATAGAAAGTAGGAGTATAGAAAGAAGAATACTATAGAACGTAAAGTGATATTATGGATTAAAAGGGCAATATTAATTGTGGAATATAAAGTGGAGATGATGATTGGAGGAAATGTGACAAATATGGAAGTGATATTTGAGATAAATTTGGTGGACGAGAATTATTTTAAGCAAATAGTGCCTCAAATTTTGATGCGAGGTGGGTTAAAATGAAGAAAATTGTGTGACAATAATCTTAGCTGAATTCATTGGTGGTTTTCTATAACTTGGAAGATACATATTCCTTTTGATTTTAAGGTTGGTTTAAGTTAGATAGATCTTGGTTATGAGGGTTGTGTTGGATGGATATTTTGTAACCAATAATTTTATGAAAATCTAGTCACAAAATAGGTAGACTAACCACAACATATGAGACAAACTCTCTCCTACCTTGAAGGGAAGGATCCCTATTCTTAGTGCTCCTTAAATCAACTCAAGTTAAGCAAGAAGTTGAGAGATTCATATGGGGTTTTATCAATATTCTTTGCTCTTTACTTTCAAGAAAAAATCCACTTACCTGTGGAGCGAGTAATGGGCAAGATGAAATCTCTAGCTACACTTCTATCTAATAGCTAGAAACGGTGATACCAATAAACTAACACCAACTCAAATGCTGATTGAAAGCATTTAGTTTGGTTCTAAGCCTTGTTTCTCTAATTTATAAGAAAAGTTACTATAATTGAGGTGCAAATAATTCTAGGAGTACATGATCTCTATTATATAACTTATTTTTAGTTTTAATCTATTATAAGAAAAACCTCTACCATTGGGACATGAAGACTTCCAAAAATAGGGAAATTCTAACTATTTTTTGTGAATTTGAGATGGTAACACAAGATAAAATCAAAGCTTCTAGTATATGTATTACCACAATTTCTCTCAATCAAATATTTGGCTCTGATTACTTCTTAACTCACTATGCTCTATTATTGAACACAAAATATAACACGAATCAAAGAAAAAAAGAAAAGATTACAATGAAAGCTTCTAATTTTCTCTATCAAAATCACTTCCAATCAAAAATTCAAGTCCAATTGCTTCTTTTATTCACTTTTCTCCAAAATTGGTACCTCATAATCAAAGTTAGGCTTGTACAAGTCTAGAAGAGCTTTCTTGCATCAACAAAAGATGGTTTTTACAATTAGATAAACACTCATTTTATAGAAAAATAAAGTGAGAAAAAAAGGAGGAAAGAGTGGGAGCAACTCAATCAACTTTGACCTGGTCAAATTAGGGGAGAGGAATTAGTGGATTACATGTCATGAGGACATGTAGTCATATCACATGTGATTGCATTACATAATTTTGAGTTACATGTGATTGGATTATATATGACCCATCTTCTACATCTATAGAGATAGAAAATACTTGAAGAAATCTTGATTCTGAATGAATCAATCCTATAGCTTATCCATAAAATCCTTGTACTTCATGATGATCACGAGATTGGGGATTCCTGTAGATTGCAACATTGCATTCTCTTTGATGAGCTTCTAGTTGTCATTTGAAAACTTGAGTGATCAAGCTTATTATCATTCAAGTTGTCATTCAATCTCCTTTGTAGATTGGCTCATTCTGCAATCTTTGATGCTTTGAAAACCTTCTCGATGGTCTCTCGATGTAAACTAAGAACAACTTTCCATTAGCACCTTTAACTCTCTCTTTTTGAAGAAAAATGCTTGGCACATTCCCACACAAACTCAGGTTCTAGGATAGTTAGTGAGAAAGTGGAGACCAAATGAATTATTGCTTCTTGAGAATCAAATCGTATCTTCTTGACAAGATGTTTCTGTTCTTCAAAGAAGTTTTGACATATCTTAAAGATTGTGTCACAACATCAAGATGAAAGCATCTTCCAATTTGGATCCAAGATTTTTTTTTAATTTAGTTACAATGACAAATCCATGAGGGATGAGTGTTCAAAGTATGGATTAGATACTTGTGAAACACATATGATGGCTGGAAATGAACTTAAAAGAATATGTATGTTGGTGAAAAGGGCCAGAATCATACTTTCAAGGGTGAATTGCATGTAAGAAAAGATGAAATTTTATGGGTATGGCCAAGAATGCAAGTTGGGTTGCATATGGATGTGTACAAATGGTGACTTTGGTGTTTAAAAGTGTGACCTTTTACCAAAATCTAGTTCTGTATATGTAATTACATGTAAAGTGATTTACATGTAATTGTGTTTGATGAAAATATGTAATTAGGCTTGGAAGATGGAATTACATGTAAGTGGGTATGGAGGTAATTACATGTAAATGTGGATGAAGGATGGACTTACTTGTAAATTCTCTTGGAATGTAATTGCATATGTTGGGAAATGGTGCAATATGATTTGACATGTGTTGATGAAAAGATTTGATGTACTTGCATGAAGAGGTGGAAAGTGAAATGGAGTGAAATGCTCTCACATTCTTGGGAAAGAAGCCTCAACCTTTTTTAAAGAAGGAAATCAGTTCATGAAGAAAACAACAAACTAAACTATACACAAAACAAAAACATACTTTTGGTTTTTGACTCAAACACTACAAAATACCAAATTGCTCTCAATTTCAAAATTAGAATTTGGGAAAATTTCAAGCATTTGAAATGGGAAATTTTCAAATTATTTAAAGGAATTTTAAAAAATACATAGCATATATTTCAACAAGTGTTTAGTAATAAGCCAAAATATGCAACAAAATAGTAAAGGTTTAAAAACTTCAACTTACTTGGAGATCAAAGAGCCAAATGTGGAAGATTAATAGGTTTGAATGATTGACTTTCCTCCAAATTTGAATTTCCAAACAACTCCTTGACCTTTTCAATGCTTGAAAATGATGACTTTGAATGATCAATGCAAGAGGCATTTTTGTATGTAAATGCCAAAATATGATTCTTAAAACCTCTAAGTGTAAAACATTTTTAAGGAACTCATGTATATGGGACATTTTTGAGTAAAATTGTGCCTTCTAGATGCATGAGTATGGGGTATTTTTGCATAAAAAAGTAAAAAATGGGGATTTCAAATGCATTAATATGCATTAGAACTCAAAAATGCATGGGCTGTAAATGCCATTTTCTAGGCTTTTTTAGCAAAAATGTGCCTAAAAATGCATATATATTGGTCGTTTTGACCTGGAAATGCAACAATGTCTTCCCTAAATGCTAACACATGGATCAAAATGCAAAAATGTGGATGAAAATGAAACCTTTTGGCTTTTTTTAGTAAAAATATGCCCTAAAAATGCATGTATTTGAGCCAATTTTGTCTTGGGGATTCAAAATCATGGTCTCCAATAGCATTTACATGCATCAAAATACCCAAACGTACTCTATAGGAGAGTTTTCATATTCAAAATGCATGTATCTAGAGGTCAAGAAGACAAATCACACTTTCCAAGCCCTTCAACATGTATTAAAAAGCATGTAAATGGAATCAAGTGGCAAATCACATTCTATTGGAGTCTTTACATGTTTTAAAATGGATGCATTCTTGGAAAAGAAAAGAAATCACATTCTCCATGTGCTATTGCATGTTTTAAAATGCACACATATAACAAGCAATGCAAATCGCACTCTTAGGGCTCCATTACATATATTAAAAGCATTTAATATGAATAATAATAAGAATCACACTCTCCATCCTCCATTACATATTTTAAAAATATGCATTGAGCAATTTTGGCTTTGGAAGGCAAAATCGTGGACTCTAAATGCATTTGCATGTAATTCTTTAACATGTTAAAAATCATTTTCATGTGAATCACACTGTTGGAGGTCTATTATATTTTTTTAAAAACTTGGCTTTTACTTGTTTTAAGTGTTTTAAAATTGCCTTTCTAGTGCAAATCAAACTCTCTCAAGATAATTGCATCTAAACATATTATTGGTTGAAAGTTATTTTTGTATAACTTAAGTGATCAATTGAGCACATGTTTAATTGTTTTTTGAGGAAATATCACTTAATTGGGACAAAAACAATATTTACACTATATAATTAATGTATAATGTGCAAATATTATTCAAAAAACAATATTTAACTTAGATATTTTGAAATAAAGCATAAAGTAACTCAAAAATAAATCAAACTATATAGTTAATAAAGTCGTTTAAGTGAAAAATTAAAAAAACAACTCAACATGTAAATATAACATAAAGTGCTCTATAGTCACTTAAGTCATAAATTAACTTAAAAACATATCATAAGGTGAATTTATTTTATATTTTTCAAAATGTGAATGCCAACATTAAAATATAACATGATATTTTAAATATACAATTGCATTTGGAGAGTCCATCTTTTGGGCACTTAAATGATCATATCTTTTGACTGCTAAGTTTGACTAAGCCCTAAGATATATTGAATCAAAGGGAAAACTGAAAGCAAGGGATTGAACAAAATCAAAATACTAAAAGGAAATAAACACACACTAAAAAATGAAAAAAAGGACATTAAAGACTTAAAAAATCAATCATAAGCGTATTAAAAAGAAAAATGAAAAGGACTTGACAAAAGCCTTTAATAAATGACTCATTATACCAATTGGGATTGATTGATTGATAAATGTTAGCAATTTAATTACTGAACTAATCCTAGAGTAATGTGAAACTGAGTTGAAAAAGTTTCATATTGGTTACCTATATTTTGTGGTGACAAAATGCAATACAATAGTTGGCCCTATGTAGGGAATGTTACTCATTTGTTCTTGGAAACAAAGAGTGACATAGAATCTAGTTTTCTAAGTTCCTTCATCTACTCCATTAGATGATAGAATCAAGCAACCAAAAACAAAAAAGATCTAATGTTACTAAAGAAAAGAAAATCTAGTAAAACAAAATGTGTAAGCCTACTTATTAAAGTCAAAGAAAAACCTACCTAATTAACACTAACTAGATATATAAATTTATAGATGAACCATTTATGGGCTCAACAAAATAGCTACTTTTTTTTTTTAGTAGCTTGCAGTATGTTGCATGTTCACATGCAACTTCATATTGATGGAACACAAATAATTGAAATAATGTTATCAATGTTTGATGTAACACCTCTTGGAAGAGATGAAAGAATTCACCCTTTTGAGATGAATCATGTGTATTGCTACTCCAAGATATGCCCATGAATTGAAATTTCTCCTCCAAAACTAAAAATGCTTCTTTTTGTTTCTCTTCAATATTATTTATAGGTTTAGGTACATGTAGAATGTCTATCTTTACAATAGTCTCCAACCATGCAAGATGTCAAATTGGATATCCCCTTGATCAAAAAATTTTGAGACTCTTCTTTCCAACCACAAATTTCTTGACTAGTTCATCAATCACCAGCACCTCAAGATGATTGAGAAGATCTTGCTCATGTGAATTTTTTAATGTCATGCATGCACTGCATAACTCAACATACTACTCACAAACTTATGACTTGGAAATTTATTTATTTTTTATGAGAAATTCCTTTCTAAGCTTTGGGGTAAAACATTTATGCAAAATGTACTCAAGTTCATGACCTTGTTACACAAATACATCATTTTTATCTTGATTAGAACTTTCTTGCATGTCCCCTTTTATAGCAGGATTATTTTGACCATTAGAAGAAACATTTTCCTTCATCTTTTCATCATTATCCTTCTAACACTCTGTATCCAGATATGAAAGTCATCAACTATATCTTTTTTTCTTTTCTTGAAAGAGAATAGAGAGATCGCTATCTTTAGATACAAGATGCTTCACTGTTGTCTTTGCTAATGTTTCCTCACTTTGATGGTGAAAGTGAATTTTTTGATTCCTAAAAGTATAACTGTGAGGAATAGTTGGAAAATGCCCCATTTGTACATCTTTGTGAGGAATGGAGAACATTCCTTCAACTATTTTCTTTTTTGAGGGAAAGTAACTCATTTGCTAACCTCCACACCATAGGATCTATCCTCATACCAAAAGAAATTGAATTGGAATAATGATGTATTTCTTCAAACCCATTTTCTTCAATTCTTATCTTTCCAACAAGAATAAGATCATCTTCAACTATAATAGTCAATGTCTATGCAGCTGCAAGAGTAGTCGAGGGTTCTCTCCTTAATAGAAATATGACTTCAAGAATTTGAGAATTGATAAAGAAACACTTCAAATTTGTAGTTGTAGGTTGAGCATCAACTAGAATTCTTCGTGTCAATTTTTTGAAGTGAGAAAAAAATTTATGCATAGGAATATGAGATGATTTCTTCAACTGAGAAAGTTTGGCCAACAATGTATGAGAATCTTTAGGAGGCTTGAACCTTTCCTCAAACTTAATCTGATTTGTGATAATACATGGTGGTAAATGGTAGAACCTATCATAAACCATGCCTTGTATAGTTTCCATGAACAACCTTATAGACACATCCTCATATTTAATAACATGAACACCACATGCAATGTAGAAAGAAATAATATGTTCAACAGGATGTTGATCTTCATCACCTAAAAAGTTGGAGAAATTCTTTCACAAACCATTAGGAAGAACATTTAGAGATGGAGCTAGATTAAATGGTCCAAAAGAATTTCCCCAAGGACCTTAGGCCATTTACATGTCCTTGGTAATGCTTGAAACAACTTTAAGAAATAAAATTATAATTAAAATATATAATTAAAAAGGAAACATGTATGCTTCAAATAAAAGCATGATGCCAACAAATGTGCATCATGTCCCTAATAGAGTTGCCAAAAACTGTTGGGTGTATATTTTGCAACCAATTATTTTTGTGAAAATCTAATCGAAAAATAGGTAGACTAGCCACAACATATGAAAAAAATTATCTCCTACCTTAAAGGGTGTTACCAAGGTAAGAAAGAAGTTGAGAGACTCATAAGAGGTGTTACCAATATTTTTTCCTCTAAAATTTCAAGAGATAATCTACTTCTCTATGGAGCGAGTAACGGTTAAGATGAAATCTCTAACTACACTTATATTTAGTAGCTAGAAACAATGATACCAACAAACCAAAACCAACTCAAAGGCTGATTGAAAATATACCAATTTGGCTCTAAGTCTTGTTTGTCTAATTTAAGAGAAAAATCAATGTCATTGCAAAGACTTCTGAAAGTAGACGATCTCTATTCTATTAATTATTTTTAGTTTTAATATATTTTATAAGAAAAATATCCACCATTGGGGTGCAAAGACTCCCAGAATAAGGAAATTCTAAATATTTTTTGTGAATTTGAGATGGTAACATAAGCTACAGCCAAAGCTTATAGTCTATGTATTACCACAATGGCTCCTAGTCAAATCTTCAACTCTAATTTCTTCTTAACTCACTATGCTTTACTGTTGAACATAGAATAATAATAATAACATGAATCAAAGACAAAAAGCACAAATCATAGTTAAAGCTTTTAATTTTCCCTATCACAATTGCTTCAAGTCAAAGCTTTGAATCCAATTGCATCTTTTATTCAATTTTTTCCCAAATTGGTACTACAAATTCAAAGTTATGTTTTCACAAGGTCAGAAAAAATTTCTTACATACAACAAAAGATGGTTTTTACAATGAGATAAACACTCCTTTTATAAAAAAATAAGTGAGAAAAGGGAGGAAAAAGTGGGAGCAACTCAACCAACTTTGACCCGGTCAAACTGGATGAGAGGAATTATTGGATTACATGTTATAAGGACATGTAATCATGTTACATGGGATTTCATTACATGCATTTGAGTTACATGTGATTGGATTACATGTGATCCATCTTCTGCATCTACAAAGCTAGAAAATGCTTGAAGAAACTGTTGAAGCTATTGATTTTGAATTAATCAATCCTATAGAATATCATAAAAATCCTTGTAATTTGTAATGGTCATGAAATTAGGGACTCATGATACTACAACATTGCATTCTCTTTGATGATTTTTTAGTTGTCATTTAAAAACTTGATGTGATCAAGATTTATTGCATTTGAGTTATTGTGCATTCTCCTTTGTAGATTGACACACTCTAGAGTCTTTGACACTTTGAAAACCTCCTTGATGGACTCTGGATGTAAACTTGGAATAAATTTCCACTAACACCTTTTTAAAAAAATTTTAACAAAAGTGCTAGGCACATTCCCAATGAACTCAGGTTATAGGCCAACAAATCTAGGAAAATTGAGACCAAATGAATTATTGCTTCTTGAGGATCAAAGCATATCTTCTTGATGTGATGTTTTTGTTTGTAAGAATTTTCCTAAGGGAAAAATTCACCCAAGAACTAAGAACTCAAACATAAGCACAACAATAGACCAAAAATGGAGAGAGTATGATCAGAATAACAATGTATTCAATAACTGATACATAAAGTACACTAGGAGTGCCTGAATATAAAGGCCTCAAGAGAGCTCCTAGAATGCATAGAAGTTAGCACCATGAAGTGTCAGAAAACCAAGCACATGTCCACCAGATATGGATTATCCTCCATTAAGCAAGGAAGTAAGTGCGGTGATGAGAGGATAAGCCTAGAAGGGTGGGACATGCAAAGCAGTGTTGTAGACACCATGTGCTAAAATAAAGTTGCATACTCCTGTGTTGTCAACATGACAAATCACAAGGTATGCAAACTCCTAAGTGTCTCATAAATAAAAATAATAAAATAATGCAATATAATTAAATAATGCATTAACCTAAGTAAACTTAAGTAAGTGTAAATAGTAAAGTACATATTTACACCAACACCCCCCCTTAAGTGCAACTTAGGGGATGCCCTTAAGCGTACAAACTAGGATGAAGATGCATAATGGGTCCCGACTACTAGGCCATGTAAGGTACCCATGTACATAATGAAATGCAATCTCCCATAAAGCGAGGAAAGAGGGAAAACCTCATGGGAAAAACCCTCCCCCAAAAAGAGAGATAGAAGAGGATGCATCGATGGATGGAGTAATCAAGACCCCCCCATTATGACATACATCTAGTATATACAAAAGAGAATGAAAGAAGGAAGAGAGATAGAAGAGGCTCCCCCCACAAAAGAAGAATGCCAATAGGTGAAAGCTGCTCCGACGAAGAAGCTGGTCCATGAATGCAGAATGGTGTTCCTCCCCTTAGGAAGAAACAATGCCCAAGGTACTGTCCTGAAGATGTACAATGGCCCTAAAACTTGCTCAAGTATCCCTGTACTAATGTTGAAGTTTACCCCTTCCAACTGTGTTGAAAAGAATGAATGCAGATTTGACAAGGATGTTTGTTGAACCTGTTCCACTGAACCATTTGTCTTCTCTACTGACAAAGAGACCTCCACTAATTGCTGTTCATAAGGATCCACAATCACACCAACCTGTGTATATTGATCATGTAGAGAATGGACATGAGGGTCACAGTGAGCCCTCGCAACAACTATAGAAGAATCATCATCAATGAGAAGATGTATGTCCTCAAGTCTGTCTCCCAAGTCAAATGAAGCTGGAGCTAGAAGACAAGATGTACCATGATGTGACGGACCTTTCACTGTGGCAATATAAGCACGTGGACTGGACTAATGTGACCTCTCACTGCAACTGTCGACAGAACCCCACATGTTTGAACCTATTGAAGCACTATCATTGGTGTCACTATCAGTTTCCATTGTGTATGAAGTGCGGAGAGGAGTAGAGGACAAGCTTGGAGCACTTTCCTCAAAGTGAACATCCTTCTCCACAAAAATCTCATGAGTCTCTAGATCCATTAGTCTGTAAGCCTTCACATTGTCTTCATAACCAATAAAGGTACAAGGCCTAGGTGATGGTGCCTTGCAACTCCTAGAGGATAGGTTTGCCCATGCTGGACAACCAAAGACTCTAAGGTGACTCACAACTAGTTTTCTGCCACACCATGCCTCAAAAGGAGTCTTTCCATCTAAGGCTGGATGAGGAGACCTATTAAGTATGTGAGTAGCACTGGTAATGGCTTCAACTTCTAATGTAGGATCAAGAGACTTGGCCTTTATCATGCAACTTGCCATGGTCTTGAGAGTCCTAATCCTCATAGTTGCAACATCTATCTTGTGCGGACTAAATGCTACTGAGTTCTGAAGATCAATGCCCTCAATTTTGCAAAAGTTCTTAAGTCTCCTGTCAACATATCTATTCTCATTGTCCACTCTTAATACTTTGATGGCTTTCCTTGACTTGTGTTCAGCATGAGCCTTGAACTCTTGAAGCTTGTGAACCACTTCATTCTTGTGATGAAGGAAGAAGACCCAAGTGAATCTTGAAAATTCATTAACAAATGTGAGTATGTAGCGGCCTTGGTTGATTGAAGTCACTGCAAACGGTCCTGCTAATACCATGTGAACTAGTTGAAGAACAACTAGAGCTCGAGAAGACTTCCCTTTATCATACTTCTCCTTGAGATGCATATCCATTGAACAAGATGAACACTCTCCCTTAGAAAAGTTGATGTTGGGTAGACCTTTGACCATGTGTTTTGAGAAAAGTTGCTGAAGAGAGCAGAAGTCAAGGTGACCAAACTACTCATGCCATAAGTTGTTGTTTGAATTAGAGTGAGTTAACAAGGCTTGAGAAGAACTCTTAGACACAAAATGGGAGAAGGAATAAAGCCTCTTATCATCATTGACTTTCCCAACTGCTACCAATGAATCATCTTTGAGACTTTGCACCATCACTGAATCGGGAAGGAACTCAACCTTATGACCATCTCCAAGGTGAGTGATTTGGTAAACTAATAGGAGATTAGAGCTTAGATTTGGAACATAGAGAACATCTTTGAATTACCCATCTTCCATTTTTACATGTCCTTTCCCTTCAACTTCCATCTTCGCATCATCTCCCACGAAGATGTGTGGTACCTTTGACTACTTCAATGAAGAAAAGTCGTGCTTTGAAGAACCCATGTAGTAAGAGGCACCTGGATCAGGTATCCATTCTGAAGAAGAACTTGAGTTTTCCATAAGTGCTTGACCTTTACCCTTTGAAGAGGTAGGAGTAGAATCCTTGGAAGTACCTGGCACTTGAATCTTGTTCTTCTTGAGTAGATTTTCTAACTCATCAATTATTTTTGTCTTGCAATGATGCTCGTCATGATTTGGCTTTTTGCAATATGCACAAAAGAGTTTTTCCTTCTTTTCATTACTTCCTTTCTTGTTTGAAGAACCGCCTTGTTGAGAGGAGTCATGTTGTGTCTCAGATTGTGTTTTCTGCTTCCACTGCTTCTTGTTGTTGTTGCTTTTCCCCCCTTGACTAGATGTATGATCATCACGAGCTACTAAGGCTTTGGTCTTAGATGACTTGAGAAGGCCAAAATCCACCAAGTGAGATTGTTCAACAATCAACATATCTGCAAATCCATCAAAGGAAGGCTTCTAGTAAGCAGATCCCATGGTCAACTTGTGAGTATTAAAACTCGAAACAAAGTTGGCATACTCAGTAGGTAGCTTCTTTAGGATGTGATGAATCAACCTATCATCCTTAATGGGATTTCCACAATCTTTGAGAAGTGCCCTATACTCATTGACTTTAATGATACAATCTTGAATTGTGTCATAATTCTTAGGATCTAAGAGAAGTAGATCATCTTCAATCTGAAATCCCTTTTCTTCATCCACTTTACCATACAACTGTTCAAGTTTATCCCAAGCTTCCTTAGATTCTGAACAATTTTTAATGTGAAAGAGAAGATCCCCATGTACACAACTCTTGATAACACCTAAAGCTTTTCAGTCATGAATTGTCCAATCAATGAGTTTTTTAACATTAGTAGGTTTAGTGATTATGCCATCAACATACAAACTATATCCTTTTTCCATTAATCTACTCCATGCAATATCTTTCCATGTAGTATAGTTGCGTGAAGTTAGAGGAGGACATTTAAAACCCATGATGCAGAAATGAAAGAGCACAATAGAGAGACACAAAAAACACAGTGCACACCCCCCCTTTTTACTCAATCAAAAGACCCCCCCAAAAAAGATGCTTTGGCACTTTATAAGTAGTGTGTTTATAATGAGCCACTTGTAAAACTGAACAAAGTGGACTTTCTAATTTGGCTTTTACAACTATCTTATGAGGCTTAAATCTGTCACTTAAGCATAGTAGCTCAGATTTACAACAATTCTAAAAAGAATCAAAGCTTTACAATGCCAAAGAAGGCCTAATTCTGAAAGTTAGAAATTGGTCCACACAACCTTAGAATCTGACTTTGGATCTAGAAAGTAGACAAAAAAATACGCACTTTCAAAAAAAATAGAACTTGAAAAGGTGACCAGATGTGCCCATATGGAGCTTCTAAAGTTGTAAAAGGCAAGATTATGCAGGTACAATCACCAAAAAATGCAAATTCTGCAAAATCTGTATACCAAAACCAAGAAACAACACCACCACTAGAAAATTCAAGAAATTCTACCTGATTTCAAAAAATATTGCACTTGAATCAGAGTCCGGATGTCCAAGTTATGAGCTTGCAAAGTTAGGCTACCAAACTGAAAAGCAATTTGGAGAGGGGTCTAGAGAAAAAAATGCTAAGTTAAATTTGACGGTCAAACAATTGTTGTAGCAGTTGAAAAATTCTTGGAAATGACGTTCAAATGGGCATCAAATTTAACCCAATGAAATGATGATCTCAGCAAGAAAATTTGGCCACCTGATGATGTGGCGTTGATGTGGCAATACAAACTGTACGGATCCATACTGTATAAAAAACTGCGTGGCAGTGCGGACAAAGACAGCATGTCAGCTGAGATGGCAGCTGACTGATCGCTGTGTAGGGGCTAACGCATGTCACCTGTGGATTGGTCCGCGTGGACGAGTCAATTTTTGTCACGTGGTGAGATGATGGCCACAGAGTGGATAGGCTATGGAGACATCAACGTGGATACTGGTTGTTATAGCGGGAGCGCTGGAATTATAGAGTGTTGCCGGTGATTTTGTTTTTCGATGCCAGTTGCGTGGGATTTAATCCCACATCTATTGGGAATGTGCTTGAAGTGTAGTATTTATACAATTTGCTGTCAACCTTGTTCCAAATGCAGTCTGCGGGTGGAGGGTTGGGCAGCTGCTGTTGTCGGGCGGTGTTGGGTCAGCTGCGATCGGTGCCGAAAATGTTGTAGGATTTTGTCGCTGACGAGTATTTCTGATGCCGAAAATGGAGCAGGGTCGAACTTGAATGTTTCGATCGGTGCAGTGCAGCTATGGCCCATGATGAATGCTGAGGCTGACAGATTAAAAAAACTTGCAGATAAATAATTCCACCAACTGTGTAGTACGGGATCTGACAGCCTGTACTGCAAAAAAAAATATCTTTGATAGACTGATTAAAAAAATCTAAAAATTACAAAGAATTATAGATTCGAAAATATAAATAATCAGATCAAATTAGATCATACCTGATTTGCAAATTGGTGCCTTCGGGTGCCTGTTTGCAAAATTTTTTTTGCCTCACAATAACCTTTCACTCAACATAGGCAAGTTTATAGTCAATCTTCACCGATTCAGCACTCCAGACGCAATGGAGAGGTCAGATCTGGTGCTGGACACTCCCAATTTCTGCAGCACTCCAGATTCAAGCTGAGGTGATGAAGCAAGCAAGAGGTCTCGAACGGCTATGTGATGAGAAAGTCTCCAAACTATGATACCATGTAAGAATTTTCCTAAGGGAAAAATTCACCCAAGAACTAAGAACTCAAACACAAGCACAACAGTAGACCAAAAATGGAGAGAGTATGATCAGAATAACAACGTATTCAATAACTGATACATAGAGTACACTAGGAGTGCCTGAATATAAAGGCCTCAAGAGAGCTCCTAGAATGCATAGAATTTAGCACCATGAAGTGTCAGACAACCAAGCACATGTCCACTAGATATGGATTATCCTCCATTAAGCAAGGAAGTAAGTGCGGTTATGAGAGGATAAGCCTAGAAGGGTGGGACACGCAAAACAGTATTGTAGACACCATGTGCTCAAATAAAGTTGCATGCTCCTGTGTTGTCAACATGACAAATCACAAGGTGTGCAAACTCCTAAGTGTCTCATAAATAAAAATAATAAAATAATACAATATAATTAAATAATGCATTAACCTAAGTAAACTTAAGTAAGTGTAAATAGTAAAGTACATATTTACACCAACATTGTTCTTCAAAGAAGTTATGACATATCTTGAAGATTGCACTACAACATGAAGATGAAAACATCTTCCAATTTAGATCCATAAAAATTTTGCGATTTGATTTACAATGATGAATTCCTAAGGGATGAGTGTTCAAAGTATGGATTAGATACTTATGAAACACATATAATGGTTGGGAATGAACTAGAAAGCATATGTATATGTATAAAAAAGGAAAAAATTAGACTATCAAGGGTGGATTGCATGCGGGATGTAGTGCCTACCCCTAGTTTACTTTTTCACATTATATTGTTTAATTCTTTTAGGCTAGTTTTTATGGTTATGTCTAATGGTTTAGTGGTACTTGTTTAATTGATGTTATTTCATACTTGGATTATATATTTGATGAGCTACTTGATACTCAATTATTTCATGTATTCATGGTTATCTTTCGATGATGATTCTTTGTATGTGTCATATAGTGATTTTAGTTGTTTCATGTTGACAGTTAGATGGATGATTTATGTACATTTTTATGGTTACTTACCCCATACTTGCATGTGTATGGTGAATGTATGTTTTATTTTATGCTTGACATTTCTAATGTGGTTGAGGGAGGGAGTCATAGTCACCTACTAGTCAGGATCTACACAATATACCACTCCTAGCCATTTTCAGTTTAGTTTGTGTGTGTGTGTGTGTGTGTGTGTGCATATGTACATGTTCAACTTTTATACAGATAGCAAGTACCAAGCATCAACTTCCCTGAATTGCCAAGATAAGTGTTCCCTATTGCAATATCTCAATGGTAAAAGAGGGGAGATAGTTCTCAAGTCCAAATCCTAAACCTAAGCCAATTGTCCTAAATTATGGGACAAGTGTCTAAGTTGACCACCTTTCTAGATTTGTCAAGTGACGTGAATTTGAGACTTTTGACCTCTGAGTTTGAATTTGTGCTTTGTCATTTAGATGAGTTTTCTTATTAAGTTGGTGGGTCTGCGATGATTTTTAGTTATAATTAAACCAAATAAACAATTTATTAAATAATTTAATTAAACAAAAAAATTATAAAGAAAAAATTATTTAAATATTTAAATAAAGACCAAATTTAGCATAACGATATTTATTCAATTTAATAATAATAAATTTAGAAGTTTCATTTAATTAATGAACTCAATTTTTTTTATATTAAATAAAAGATAAAGTAGTTACATACAATTCATTTGAATATCAACAAAACATCATTAACAAAAAAGCCCTAAAGGCTTGAGCACCCAACCCAGCTGCCAATCCTAGTTTCAATACAATTCGCAGTTATACATATACAAAAACCACCCACCCATTACAAGGCTTAGCTCCCTACAACTAACATATTAGCCATCTAAAAACATAACATTCATCTGCACAAAAAACTTTATACACCATCAGCTTGCCAACATACCCTAGCTCATATCATCACCAAGTGAAAACACTACCCCTATGTCTCTGAGGTAGCACGTTGACCTTGAGGACTATGCCTTCAACATGGAAGGGTGGACCATTCATTTTCCAACTGAGCCTCCCCACCTTCTTCCCTTTTAAGCTCCTCCCATAGATTTCCCCATGCATCTTTTGTCACCTTATATAAAGAAGGCTTGTCTACCTTCACTCTCCATCGCAAGAAGGGAATGTAGCAATAGCATCTACCTTCATCCTCATCCTCAAAACACTCAAAAAGGTTTGAGCCAATGCCTAGTACAAACCACTCAAGAACGGAGTCTAAACTCCTAGCATATCCTCTGCAAACAAATCTCTTGCCACATATCCAACCTCCTCTATGGGATTGTTCAACTCCAATCCCCATGCTTCTATCATTGCATCAGTCTTAATCTTCAAAAGGCCTTTCATTGTTTCATTACTGACCAACCCTTTAAATGTCTTCTTCTCCTTGTTTGAATCCAAAGAAAAGGAGGCTTCCTTTGCAAATAGCGTCTCCCTATACTGCAAAAAACCAGAGACCTAATTCAATCAGCACTATGTTTCGTAAATGAGCTACCCTACATGCCATCCTATAAAAGCACCCGCCTCACACACAAAATCTTCCAAAAAAAATCAATACTTATTGCTTGTCACCACTTAAAAGATACGACCACTGATAGGAACTTAAAAAGCTAGTTTAAGTGATCCAAAGCCATCTCCTAGCCACTCTTCACATGTGCCCCTCTATCAATTCCCACAAAATCCACCAACTAGTAATAAAGGATTGACACTAATGATGAAACCAAACACTGCCACCACCTCAAGAGTCCAATCGTATCATACGTAGATCATTAACTTCAACAAAATTAATTTGGGGAAAAGTTGTGGCTGAGTTCACCAACTTGTCTACTTCCATGTTGCCCTCCCTATACACGTGGCTCACCTTAAAAATCTATTAATGTATCCAATGACTCTCTAATTAATTGAATCAAAATCTGATAAAACCATGTTTGCACCAAGCCTCTAACAATGGCATCAACCACCACTTTTAAATCCCCTCCCAAGTGAAGATGCGTAACATCTAACTTTTTGGATAATAAAACTATGAGTTGTACAGTCTCAAACTCATCCACATTATTGGTGTCATCCATAAACCTTTTAGCCACAAACCCAATGATTTTCCCTTTACCATTTCTAGCCATTTCCCCTATGCCTGATACTCCTTTATTCCCTTTTGATGCACCATCAAAGTGGAAATAATTTAAATAAATTTTATTCTAATTAATAGGAAAAAAAGTTTGTACAAAGAATTAAATAAATTAAAATAATAAAAGAAAAGGATTTTGTGGTTTGTAAAACCAAAACCCAAGGTTGAGAAAATCTTTTATTCCTAAACTAAAGCTCATTTCTCCACACATAGGTTTGGAGGAGCAATTTTTGGAAAGGGTTTTGGGAGACCGTAATTTTTGTATTCTTCGAGTGTTCATCAAATCTTAGCATCATATCGAGGTAGGAATCTTGTATTCATGGTAAATCTCATGTTGTATCTCTATCTTCTTTGTGCCTGTTATATGGATCTTTGTGTTATGGAAATCATGTTTTAAAAACAAAACCCTTATTTTAGAAATAATCATTCTTCATAGTTGAATCATCTAAGAAATAAATATATAAAAAAATTGAAACCCTTGTTATAGGAATTGATTTTTGAAAACAAAATAGAGTTAGGGTTTGATTGAAATTTAATCTTGAATCTACAATTTGTTTTAAGAAAACCATTTTATCTTTGTTTAAAAAAAAAAAAGGATGTTGCTAGAAAAAATTGTATTCCAAGCCTGTACTAGATATATATAATGAGAAGAAAATCTTTCATTAAAAAAAGATCACTGTAGAGACAGATCACAAGGGTGCAACAAGAGACAAAATATATATTCATTGTTGAATCCTAAATGAATGAATGACTAGAAAATCTAGGTGTGGGAATATTTTATAACTTAATCAATTAATATTTAATAACATTTAGTTTCCCTTCCATTCCCCCAACTCAACAAAAGCTTACATTGTGTATCCCCCTAGTTTGTCTTTATCATTGATTTATGTGTATGTAAATAGGAGAGAGTGAAGAGCCTATGGTCAAAACACCACATCTAATTTGAATGGCACTTTAACAATGGCCCTTCCTATAAAAATATTATGTAAAACTTGTCTCATGAAATAATGTATTATGAGATCTTCATCAGTAGGATGGAACTTGAATCTAGGATGTAGTTGTGCATCACCCTTATCATGACTATAACAAAAGTTAAGAGCCTCCACTAATGAATTCTCTTCCCATATAGGCTAAGGAATCCCTACTCAAATTTTCATATGTCCACTTAGCCATTTTCAAAATTTGATATGTATTGTGGGGAGATGTTGTGTTGATTTCTTGTATGGGTGCTACAAGAGGTGAGAAAATGGGACAAGATGAGATATGTGGAGAGACACATCAAAGATGAAGATGAATCCTATTGCCTATCTAAAATGGATTCCCTCAACCTGATGCATAGATGTGTAATAAAGCATTGAGAAGAAGGTCCAAATATTTATAAGGATATCATGATATACTTCATGCTTTATTTTATGTGTTATAACAATGGGGTATGTATTTTGTTTTGTCATACTACATTTCGAAGATATATAGTATATGAATTTTTTGTTCTCTAGGTTCTTTGGAGCATTGTAATATCAGAGATATATATTTATATATTCAAAGGCATTTGTTGATTATTGGAAAAACTTGTGAATGGTATAACCATGATTATTCCAATGAACAATTTAACAAACCATGTTTTGGTGTTTTACTCCATATCTTGGCCCATTGGCATATTTTGGGTTTCTATTAAAGAATGATGAAGATAGTTGGCAGACGAACTTGTATCTAAGATTTGGTAGTTTGGTTTTATGCTATATATAAAATTACAATGCTTTGTGGTTGTCAAGAAAATAAAGCACAAATGTACAAGAATATGTAACCATTAGATGTTTTAATGTTATGACTTGATAGTATGTGTATGTTGATTAAGTGATAGCATGTTGTTTACATTATATTTTGGAAGTTTACATTATATTTTTGATCGAATTTAATAATAAGCTTATCTTAAGAATTGACCCAAAGCTTGATCCTTGCTATCCATTGTAATGCAATCATGATCTAAAGAAAGTACAATATTCTGTTAAGTGTTCTTCAATTTCTCAAACAATGTGTCCTTGATAATTTTATTAAAGGAAACCATTGTAATAATTGTTTATCATATAGAAAACAAACAAAATTTTTTTGGTAAATGTTGATTCCAATCTGTCTACATTCTCTTACACCATCTAGTGGGATTTTTCACATGGCTTAAATCCACCTAATATTAACTAGTTACATAGAACATCTAATTGATTTTAAATAAACATCATGGGATTGTACTTTATAGTTATAAATATCTCCTATATTATTTAATCATAATTAAATTTGATTTAGAAGTTTGAAGCCACATGTTCATATCATGATTTATGACAAGTGTATTTTTTTTTTACTAAGAAACATTCTCCAAAACATTGGGCACAAGCACCATCATAGTTAAATTAAAAAGAAATTAGTAAAGGGAATAGAGAAATATTTGAGATTATGCTATACAATTTCTCTAAGTGGCTCTAATATTTGGTCAAATAAAAATTAAAAACTTAGTGTATACAATGCATTGCAAACTCTTTATAATGAATATGGGCCCTACATATCAATAATAAACACCAATGCACCATGGCTTGAAGACAAGTAGAAAATGAACTATTGAGAAGGAAATAAGGTAGGGAGGAATTCAATTAGTTGGAAATATTAAATATAATAATTTTTCATGTTTTCGGGAGCTAGAAGAGCTAGATAAAGCAATAGAAGGATCTATGGAAAAAATAATAGAAAAATGATTTCCTTCCTTTTAAGTTTCTAACTATGAATTGTGCACATGCATTGAGCTCCAACCTTGGAAATAAAAAGAGTGGAGGTTGAAAGGGACAATTTAGATAGACAATTCTATATGTGATATGGAGAGGAAAAATCCATCTCTGACTCTCATTGATATAGCACATTGGATCACAAACATAGGGTGTTTTAATCAAAGGATGTCACAAGAGGATAGATATACAACACCATCTAGGCTCTTTACCATGATGAAGAGAGTTGTACATGAAGAAAAATAGGTGATAGGTAATCAATATAGATCTTGAACTTACTCCATTGAATACTCAAGGAAAACTATGCACTCAAAGATATACAATGGAAAGAAATGAAGAAATAGTAGATAAGACTTCATATAAACCAAAATACATTTTTCTTAAAATTAAAGTTTCTATTAATATATACATAAATAAGTCCTCCACTATAGTGAATGAATGACAATACATTCATGGGTCAAAAGATAATATCTAAAAACAGAGGGAAAAAAAAAGATATAATTGTAAAAAAAAATACAAAATCATGTATTGAATAAAACATTTGCATTATCTACGTGCTAGAGGATGAACAAAGATTGTGGTAAGTATATTTTTTGGTGTAAATAAGTATTTAATATTTTCACTTTAATTAAGTTTACTTAGGTTAATGCATTAGCATATTAGTTGTCATGTAAACACCTAGGAGTTTGCATATTCATATGAGTTGTCATGTAGATAACATAGTAGTTTTCACTTCAATCGAGTACATGTTGTCTACTACATATCTTTATGAGATACACCTTTGCATTATTATCTTCTCATTGTTGTGCGTATATTCATGCACAATGGAGGATAATCTACTCTTGGTGGACATGTGCTTAGTTTTTATGCTTATCTCTTGTATGACTCCTATACATATGAGTTGCCTTTATATACAAGGCACTTCTATGATGTATTCATCTAGTTATCTAATTAATCCATTCTCATTTTATCATATCTTGTCTCTTTTGTGCTATCTCTTGAGCTTCTAGATCTTGGCATTTCATTCTTGCCTTAGGCAAATTTTTACATGATACCAGAGCCATAGGAGTTTCATTGCATAGCCATTGGAGAGATTTTGTTTTGCAAGACAAGATTAGAGCTTGCTGGTGTAAATTAGATGTTAGCATCACATTTAGAAGGTCAAAAAACCCTAATCAACTTTTGTTTAATCAAAATTGGACATCTAAGGTGAAATCTAGAGTCATTTGATTTTTGAAGGTGTGGTGGTGGCAATTTTGGAAAAATAATTATAGAGTTGATTTTCAAACAACGATCTCTCCCTCATACAGTTTTCTTTTTTTGAGCAATTTTTTTTTTGGGGTAGAATTTCATGATCTACACATTGATGTAGGTTGTTTGAGATCTTTGTTCCTAATTTTTTTTGAAAATTTCCAATCCCAATTTTTACAACTTTGGAGGCTTCATTTGGGCTCATACTAACACATATTCGGGTGTTATTTTGTGCATAAGGGAAACAAAAACAAGAAGGATAAACTATTTTGTGCATATTGCAAGAAACCAAATCATAATGAACATCATTGCAAGACAAAGAGAATAGATGAGTTGGAAAACTTACCTAGGAAGAAAAAACTCAATGTGCCAAATGCTTCCAAGGATTAAAATCCATCCACTTCAAAGGGAAAAGGGCAAGTACTTATGGAAAGTTCAAGTTCTTCACGGGAATAGATTCTTGACTTGGGTGCCTCATATCATATGGGTTCTTCAAAAGGACACTTTTCTTTATTGGAGCAATCTAAGGTACCTCACATCTTTGTAAAATAATACAAAAGTAGAAGTTGAAGGGAAAAGAAAAGTTGAGATGGAAAATGGAGAGTTCAAAGATGTTTTCTATGTTCCTAAACTTAGCACTAATCTCCTTTCAATTTACCAAATCACTCACTATGGAGGTGGAAATAAAGTTGAGTTTCTTCCTGATTCAGTAATGGTGCAAAATCTTAAGACGATTCATTGGTTACAGTGGGTAAAGTTAATCATGAAACAAGGCTTTATTCTTTCTCCCAATTTGTGCCTAAGTCTCTTTCACATGCTTTCTTGACACATTCATAACCACAAAGTAAATTATGGCATGAGTGGTATGGACATATTGCCTTCCACTATCTTTATCAACTTAGCTTTAAAAATATGGTCAAAAGTCTACCTACAATCAACTTTTCTAAGGGTGAATGTTCAACTTGTTTAATAGATATGCATCTAGAAGAGAAGTTTGACAAAGGGAAGTCTTGGAGAGCATCAATTGTTCTTGAGTTGGTTCACATTGTTCTATCAGGCCTTTTTTCAGTGACATCAATTAGCAAGGGTCACTGTGTTCTCACTTTCATTGATGACTTTTCATGCTACACATGGGTCTACTTTCTTCATCACAAGAATGAAGTGTTATATAAGTTTCTAGCCTTCAAGAGTCATGTTGAGAAGCAATCAAGTAAATCCATCAAGGTTCTTCGTATGGACAATGAAAGTAGATATGTGAACTCAAGACTTAAAATTTTTTGTGAGCTTGAGGGTATTGATCTTTAGAATCCTATAGCAATTAGTCCACAAAAGACAAGTGTTGCAGAAATGAGGATTAGAACTCTTAAGTCAATGGCAAGTTACATGATTCAAGCTAAGTCTCTTGATCCATCACTTGAGGTAGAAGCAATAAGTAGTGCCAATCACATCCTTAATAGGTCTCCTCATAATGTCTTAGATGGAATGACTCCTTTTGAGGCATGACACAAAAGAAAATAAATTGTGAAACACTTTAGAGTTTTTGGTTGTCCAGAATGGGCACACATATCTTCAAGGGAATGGAAGGCACCACCAACAAGGCCTTGTACTTTCACTAGATATGAAGAGATTGTTAAGGAATATAGACTAACGGATCTTGAGACTCATGAGATATTCATAGAGATGAATGTTCACTTTGAGGAAAGTTCACCTAACTTATCCTCTAATCCTCTCCATACTTCATACATTGTGGAAATTTATAGTGACAATAGTGATAGTGATTCAACAAGCTCACTTGTGGGGGATCCTTTTAACAGACAAAGAACAAGGTCACAACATTAGAAAATTCCTCATGCATACATTGCTATAGTGATAGGTCCATGTCATTCAGTATAATTGGGTACACCTTTTCTTTCGGTTCCAACATCAGGGGATGACTACTTGATAGAGATTTTAGGTTTATTTGTGGAGTCCTACATAGTATATTTGGGAAGATGATATACATCTTCTCTTTGATGAAGAAGATCCTTCTTTAGTTATGGGAACATTCTAACCCTCCTATCCATTCTCTACATGATCAATCTTACAAGGTTGATATGATTGTGGATCCTTATGTACAAAAATTATAGGAGGTTTCTTTATCATTTGAGGAGATATTTGGTTCTTGGGATATTTTCTACATCCATCCTTGCTAGATTTTTACTTGTTCTATTCTGTAGTGTTGGAAGGGGCAACCGTTAGTATTGACACAGGGATAGTTAAGAAATTTTTAGAGACACCATTCATCTTGAGGATTCTTTTTACACATTGGGGAAGCATCTCATATGTACCTATGACATTATTTCTTCCTAAGGGGAGGAACATTATTCAGTAGTCATGGATCAAATTTTTCATTCATTTTGCAGTAGCTATCGCTGATGGTCATTTTGTATTGAGGGGGAACTACCTTGTCTCCTTTCTTCTTCTTCTACTTCTTCTCTCTTATGGGGGGACCTTTTCCTCTTCTAGGATTTTGTCCTTCTCATACTTCTCTATTGTATATACATGATGTATGTTGTAATGGGGGGTCTTAATTACTCCATCCATCCCTACATCTTGTTTCCATGGGGTTTTCTCTCTTTCTCTGCTTTATGAGAGGTTGCATTCTTTTTTGCATTTTGTACATGGATACCTAACATGACCTAGTATCTGGAAGCCATCTTGCATTATGATCTAGCTTTTTTGAGCTTAATTACATTTCCCTACTTTGTACTTAAGGGGAGGTGTTGGTGTAAATAAGTATTTACTATTTACACTTCACTTAAGTTTACTTAGGTTAATGCACTAGCATATTAGTTTCCATATACACACCTAGGAGTTTGCATATTCATATGAGTTGTCATGTAGAAAACATAGTAGTTTGCACTCCAATTGAGTACATGTTTCCTACTACATCTCTTTATGAGATACACCTTTACATTCTTATCCTCTGATAGTTGCACATACATTCATGCACAATAGAGGATAATCCACTCTTGGTGGACATGTGCTTGGTTGTTATGCTTATCTCTTGTATGATTCCTAGACATATCAGTTGCCTTTATATACAAGACACTTCTATGTTGTATTCATCCAATTATCTGATTAATCCATTCTCATTTGATTATATCTTATCTCTCTTGTGCTATCTCTTGAGCTTCTATATATTGGCATTTCATTCTTGCCTTAGGAAAATTCATAAAGTAGTTGTTGGAATTGTTTTTTCCAACACTTGATAATCACAACTATCATCATTTTAGATTCTTGAAAAATCTCATAAATATCAAAAACTTTATTTTCTCAATGACTTGGAAAAAATATCTACGTGGTGATCTTTAGACATGAAATATTCCTAGTAAATTTTTATCTTTTGATAAATTCTCTAATGAAATGGTATTGATGTCTATACTCTTATGAAGTACAAGAATATTAGATAGTGTAATCATTGAATTTTTACACATAATCTTTGTTTCTTTTTCTTATTTATGCCTCAAATTTGTTAACATTTGTCTTATTTAGATTTCTCACCATGTTCATATTCTTGATACATACTCTAATTCTATTTTTGAAAGAGTGGCAATGAGTTATTCTTATAGATGTCTATAAAACTATGCTTGTTCCAAAATAGATATAGACACAATAATTAAATGTACATATCTAATGAGTTTGAACTCATCTAACCTTGCATACCAAGTTACATAATTTTTAGCTCAACTTTCATATCTCAAAATCCTTGTTCTTTCTTTCCAATGATGTTCATTTAGGGACTCCATGTACCTTGAAATATGATTCATGTTGTGTATTGTATTTGGACGTGTGCTAGTCAAATACATTTAATTACCAAGGAGTCTTTTCTACAATGTTGGATCAACAATGGTTCCCTTGTCATCCTTGCTAAAATTTAAACTTGCCAGAACTAATGATGGAGCTAACTTATAGATTATCACATTGATTTTTCTTTAAATACCATGCCATATTTGACTTATTTCTAACCCTATCACCCATACAAGAAGCTCTACAGTTATTTCTAACCATTGGAAAGTTCTAGTTTGGCAGTTGCTTATGTTAAAAAATTTCAACACTCACAAAAACTATAAATCCTCTAGATATGATTCATTACTCAAGAGAGATACTATGTATAATAGACAAAATTGTGATTCAAATTTAAAGCATATCATGTTATAAGCTCTTATACTAAAAAAATTGGTATCTTGATTGAACTTTCCAATACTCAGTAATTAAAAAATGACTGGTCTGGGACTGTTCAAACATTATTTTTTGCTTATGAACTATGGTATAAAAATGTAAAAATTCTAATTATATTTCTAAGTTCAATATATATTTAGTCTCTTGGTGTGCCCTTGTGATCTATGTATATGTTGTGCCTTTGAATACTACTACTACAATTACTACTGACTAACCTAGCCTCATGCTACCCCCACTAACCCTTAATGTGGTTTTATGTAAGCCACTTACACTACATTATGTATACAAGACCCTTCCTTTTCCTTTTTTTCCTTTTCCATTGAAAAATATCACTGTAGAGACATAGATAACAAGGGCACAACAACAAACAAAATACATATTCACTACTTGATCCTAAATGAATGAATGAATGGAAAATTTAGGTGGGGGAAGAAGTTATAACACAATCAATCACAATTTAATGAATTTTAGTTTCCCTTCCATTCTCCCAACTTAGCAAAAGCTTCCATTATCTAGCCCCTAGTTTCTCTTTATCATTGATTAGTATGTAGGTAAAGAGAAGAGAGTGAACAACCTATGGTGAAAACAACACATTAAATTTTTATACATCAAGGTAACAAATTATTTAGTTCATGGTCATTCATCAAATCCAAAATAGATTTATAAACAAAGCCCTCAAGGGCCAAAGAAATGAAAATTAGGGCTTACAAAAGAATGGATGACTACATTAACGTGTTGTGCAAGCTAGAGAAAAAAATTAGCCCTCAAAAACCATTACTAGGAGCCACAAAATTATCATCATTAGGGAATCTTGACTAGCATCCACAAAAATAATACCTTACCTAAAACTAATGACTGGTTCATGCATGTAGTTGAACCCTCCCACCCGCAATTTTCCCAAAAAAAAATGAAATGTTTCAAGTTTCTATTATTTGTTTATATCCTAACACGTTGAGATTTTGACAATAAACATAAGTGTCATCAAAATTTTGACAATTAAGTGTCACTAAAATTTTATCAAAAAAGTTAAGTATGGTCAAAATTTTAACCTTATCAGGATTCTATTATAAAAAAAGTGAACTTGATAAGACAAATTGGACTGTTATAAAAAAATTAAAGCCTAATGTACTAGTGATGTCCTAGAAGTTACAAAAAAATGAACATGCAAGTAAACATATAAGTCCTAAACATGAAATGAGTTCATGCATGAATATATATGTATACATGTATATAAGTCCTAAGTTACATAATCTATGAATATATATTAAATGATTATATGAACAAAATTTATGAAAATATATTAATTCCTAAACATGATATGAATATGCATACATTCACATATAAATTCTAAGTTACAAATTTATGAGCATGTGTGTACACATGTAATTCGTAAACATGAAATGAACATGTAAACATATACATATAAGTTATAGAAGTTACATTAAATAAACATGTACATACACATATATAAGTCCTAAGTTACATAATTTATGAAACTATAAGTCCTAGATGTATTAAATTTACATATATTGTAAATATCTCTTCACTAAATTGGTAAATTTATGAAATAGCTAGGTAATTCATACATATGAAATGTCCCAAGTGGTTCCAAATGCTCATGGAGAACATTTAATATTATCTTAGAGTCCTCGGTATCTAGTCTCCACTTGCAATGTACACTTTGATTTTTAACTAGATGTAGAGTAATGGAGGTAGCAATAACATGGTGATTATATTGAAGCGCCTTATTATTAAGTTGGTAATCCAGAAAGTGAATTCCATGTTTCACTAATCTTTTTTGGTTGAGTTGTGTTCCCTCCTAAACAACTAAACCTGCACACCATGCATCTAAATGTTATAAATGTGTACATATAATAATTAAATTCATCATTTAATAAACTTGTAGGGAATAGAATTCCATCACTTTCTTCAAGTTCAATTTTTTAGAAATAGAGAATACTGGGGGGAGGCATGAATTAGTATTCTACAAACTTTAGCCCAAAATTAGGTATTATTAATTACCTTATAACTTGCATATGTACTAGTTATGTTGAACAAATAAACATAACCATGCAATAAGAGGACTCATAAAACCATATTTTGTTAACTATGAAAATCATGGCCAAGGGAAAACCTAGGTGGGGATGGTACCCACAAAATGATCCACTGATCAAAAGTATTTGGTTAAAGATAGTGATCCTATTAGGAGTCTATTACATCCATATAGTGTCTCATTCCTTGTTAGAGGAATAAGGCTTTGTCTGATGCCGGAGCATCCAGAGGTATAAGGGCAATCCTGTGTCACCCAAAAAAATATACTTAGACTTAGTTTTTGTTTCATGTGTTTTCATTTTTGGATACCCATTTGGGTCAAATAAAGGTTCCAACTCTCACAGTTCCACTATCAGTGTGCTAGTAAATCCTGAAAAAATAGGAGTATGTAATTGGGCCATCATTTTGGTAAACTAGAAGGTGTGAATTGGCCAAATGAATGTAATTGTGATTTAGAGCATTCCAAAAAAAGAATCAGGTCAAAAGGCCCCACGGTTTGAAAGTTATTGCAATTTTTTGAGTTGTGGAGACCTCCTACGAATGCTTCAAAGTCAGGTTAGGGGCATTAAATGACCTCGAAAAAGGTCAAAAAATGGGGGACAAGCGACGCTTGTCCATAGGGCTATAGAGCGCTTCGAGATCTTTTAAAAAATGTAAACGGTTTGTCAATCGGAGCTACAGTTCAAAAGTTATGCCTCCCGAAAGTTTGGTTACCATTTTTGGATTCTTCTAGATTTGCGTCGACTTCTAATGCAGCTTCTGGAACCTTCTATTTGGTCGGTAGATGCCTACTAGCACTTTCTAGAATGTACTCCTAGTCCTTAACCCTCCAGGGTCTATTTAAGGAGATTTCAGGCATTGTAAAGGTAGTTCGGAGTGGAGTTCAGAGTGGAGTTTGAGAGGAGGTACTGAAAGGATAAATTATCTCCACATTTATGCTATTGTAAGCCCTTAGGGCATGTTTTGAAGTTTATTTTCTCTGTACTGAATGTACTAGCTTATTTTTCAGTTAATACAATTTCCCTTTTCTGTTGTGTCCATTTTGTTCTTGGGTTGAGGCCCCATCATTGTCAGAACCCTCAACCCTATTAGGAGTTGTTATATACAAATATAAAATGTATGCAAGAAGATTTGACTACCCAAACATGCAATATAAAATGTAGTTCCTTGATACAAAAAGATAGATACAAAAACCTCTTTAGTTCTTGTTGATATCTTTAATATCTAATATAGATTTAGTTGATAGTCAAAAAAATTGCATACCTCTGATCATGCATTAGAATTTGCATCACATACATCTCAAATAGTCTTCCTCAGAAGCACACATAATTTCACATATTGTAATATTCTTATATACCTTTACAAATTACAAAATATTGTCCAATCAACCTTTGAGCTTTCTTACATTTTACAAAATATATTATTATAACTCGCTAACTTAGGGTTAACATCTAGGATATCATACCCAATGAATTAGATGATTATTTTGTGAACAAAATAATTTCTTAATCCATAATTATCTATTTCCTATTGTACTTTGTTCTGCTTGTTCTTTGGTGTACCTAGTAATTTACCCATAACTTGTTATGTACTATATGTATTGAACTACAAACTTTCATACATTATAGCCATAATGTCAAGTATACATATCTAACTCTATAGATGTCCAATGTACCTCAACTAACCATGCTGACCAAAACTCTATCCATTTTGCTAGTTAAACTGTATGATACTTAGACAATTTTTGATGTATAGCTATCATAATTGAATCTTTATGATCGTACCTCTTCACAAAACTGATATGTTTCAATAAATAACAACATAAAATGTATATCTTAGCCAAATTTTCAGCAATCTCCCCCTTTAGCATTGATGGCAAGATGTGGGAAAACTAGCTAAGTCCAAAAAACTTGCAACTTCAAAACTTTACACAATTGGCCTTATAAAAAATTTCAAAATTCAAAGCTTGTGGATCATTTAATTCTAACCATATTTCCTTATATCTCCTTTTTACATATACAATTTTCATCACCTTTCTCTCTTATTTATATACATACATCTATACATCTTCTACACAATTTTCCTTACCTTTCTCTTGCCCTTTGACATTAATGATGAAGGTGCCAAAACTTATTTACAAGTCAAAACTATATTACCTCATCTTTTACGTTGAATTTGAAACTCTAGATATGCAATTTGCGAAGATTTTCCTCAAGCTCTCAATTTCTTTCTACTAGGATTCCTTTACTACCTCTAATATTCTAAGAAACACACATAAGCCATGGGATTCCACCTCAACTACATACATATATATATATATATATATATATATATATATATATATATATATATATATATATATATATATATATATATATATATATATATATATATATATATATATATATATATGTATACAAATTTTCCATAAGATGTCTTAGCTGCAAGACATTCCTCAAGTTATTTTTGCACATTACTAATTTTCAATGTCAGATGTTCTCTTAGCAAAGTGAACCTCTTAATTACTCTCTCTTTTCTCAACTCAATGATTTTAATATCATCATGTACATGTGAAATTTATGTCTCTAAATCTTCTATGTTTATGTTTGGTTGCTGCAATTTAGACGTCAAAATTTATAACTCATTCAATTTGGCACTAAGCTCATTATTAATATCCTTGATGTAGTTGTATGAAAAGGTGCATTGTCCATACAATTTTCTACATTCTTCAAGAAATCTTCTCAGCTACTTAATGCAAGCATCAAATGATTGCAGGTTATTCCTCACATTTGTATAGACAATGTCAAACAATTGTATATCATGGTTAATCTATGCTTGACTAGCTGCCACTTTTGCTAATTAAGTAAGCTTAATGCCAAATGAACTTATCAAATTTTTTTTCTCTAACCTAAGGATCAATATCTTTTATTATAAAGATACAACTTCTCGTAACTTGTCAAATACCTCTCCTAAATTTCTTTCCAAACTCTTGACCCTTTTGTTTCTTTCAAATAACTTACTTAATGATGAAATCAAACCTTTGTGATCATCATCATCAGTTAAGTTTCCCAGTATAGTTACCAAAGGCATCTTCCATTTCTTCTCATTTTATTCTTCTTGTTCTTTTCTATCCTTCTCTTCCTCTTCCTTTCTCTTTATCTCCTCTTCTTCCTTCCTCTTTTTCTCCTCTTCTTCCTTCTTTTTATGTTCTTTTGCCTTCTTCTCCTCTTTTTTCTTTTCTTCTTCTTCTTCTTTCTTCCTTTTCTTTTTCTTTTTCTTCTTCCTCTTCTTTTCCTTTTTCTTATTCCTCTTCTTTAGAGTTCAGACTGACCAAATTGTCAACATTTGCACCAAAATCGTTAGAAAAGAGCTTCCTTTGTATCAAAAATTCATTAGTACTATAAATCTACTTAGTCTTTGTACCTACTATTACTTGTGGAGGTTTTGATGTAGATTCTATAGTCAAGTGGCTAGAAGGTATAATTTTCTTCATCATCTGTAATTTCTTTTTGAGTTTCTTCTCCTACCTCCTCTTAGTTTCCACCCATAATCAATATAGCTCTAGTCTTGTTCCTTAGAAAGGGTTCAAGACTCTGTAACAAATTCTTCAAGTGATCTTCACTCTCTACTACAAACAAATTTCTAATCATGCTTTCTCTAATCTATTTTTCCTCCTCTTGTACTCTTCTCTTTCTATTTATTAGCCTCTCATATAAATCATTAGGAATTTTTTCCATAATGTCCTCAAATTTCTTCTTATGCAAAATTATATACCTTATTGTAGCATTCTCTAACTGTAAATTCTCCATGCTATTGTATAAATCATAAATTTTTTTTAACTAACCAAAGTTTCCTTCATTAGTGATTTGTTTTTTAGTTTTTCAATCTTAGGATTCCATAGTTGCTTACCTTTTCTCGCTAACTTTGGTTTTGTTTTCTTGGTTGGTTCTATGTCTTTTTCCTTCTCTAGTGATTCTACTTGTCCTCAAATATTTTTCCATTCATATGTCATTAAGACCTTTTGCCTTATCCTTGGGCCTCTTTCCATCTTCTTTGCTCTCTTATGTTTAAGTCCTTTTGATTGTTCTTGTTTAAGTTTAGCTAATCTAGCTATTTTTTTCTTTGTCTCCATAATCTTTACTTCTTCTTCTTCACTGGATTCCAATGATTGAAAAATAGGTGTCCTTAGTGGTTGTTCTTGTGATACTAATGCATATGGAATAGTTGATGTTGTTGCCCGAGGTTTTTCCACAATTATACCCTCTAACAATCTTCTGGCTTCAAGTGGTTGTATATACATGATTCCTTATTGTCCACTCTGCTTCATTCTAGTGATAGTCTTTCTAACTACTACAATTTCTTTAGGAGTCATATTTTCTTCCTCCATGATCTTCTTCATTATGGCTTCTACCTTCTTCATTGTAGATTTCTAAAGAAGAGCTTGAGAGGTTAATTGCATAATCTCTTCATAGGTTCCAAAACTATTGAATTCTTCATCTCTAGTTGACTTCAGAATTGCTTCTGTATAACCCTCAACTTGTTCTTTAGTGATCTCATAACCAAGTGTTTGGACATTAATCATCCTTGGTTCAACTAGTTGTATGTAGGTAAGATTTGTACCAATCATAAACACATATCATCTTTGAATTTCTTCACAACAAAGGGTGAGATTCTATACCTCTATTTCATTTTTGCTTGGAAGGTTTTTACAATAAGATCTGCATTGTTATCAATCTTATCAACTGGATATCTAGTATAGAAATCAATTATCTTTTCAATAGTGCATTTTTCATTGTTAAGTAAATTAGTAACTGATAGGAATAGAAATATCCTAATTAGATGGAAAATCATGTAAATAATTAATGATTTGAATATGAATTGACAGTTTTTTACTTTCTTGATCTTCTCCAATTTTTCTATGAATTGCACTATCAAGATTTCACATATGTTTACATTTTTTCTCTCTCCACACACATCATATAGGCTACATGGATAAAACCTATTGCCATATCATTTTCTCTAGAGCTAGCAAAAATCTTGAATGTCATAATTTTTCTTATAAAATCTCACATCATGCTGTGTTATCTTTCTTATCATAATGCCTCTTCCATTGCACTCAAACTTGGTATTTTCCAACACAAATTTATTTACATTCTTCTCATTAACTAGGATAGATCCTTCATTTAATAGTCCTATTATAGCATGAATTAGGTTAGTTGATATATCTACTACATTATCTCCTTACCAACATTGCCCATCATGAATTTGGCTCAATATTATCTTTACCCAATCTTCAATCTCAAACTCATGTAAAAATATAAACCTAATCATTTCATTATGTTCTAGGTATCCATAAATAATCTTAAAGCTCATGTATTCATTGTAGATATGTTCAAACTCATTTGTTATTCTTTCTTCTCCTACTGTCTCAAACTTTCTCTTAAGATACTTTCCAATGTATTCTAAGTATAGGACTTTGTCTAGAATAGAAAAAAATGTTGCATAGTGTTTTCTTCCAAAGGTAGAATGGGGTTTATCTTCATTTTTGGTTTTGCCTCATCCTCAACATTATGAGTCAAACTTCTATCCATGTTTATTAAAAAATTTTGATTTCAAATTCATAGATAAAATTATGAAATTAGATAAATACCTTAATTACACGAAATGTAGGGTTTTAGATGAATTTGCTTTAATGCTACTTAAATTTTCCTTGGATTTTCACTCAATTTCTCTATAACTCATCACACATTTAAATTATGCTCAAAATCTTGATTCTAACCCTTTAATCCTTTTCATTCACCAACTTCAATAATTGCACAAGTATGCAGTTTACAAAAAGTTGTTTTATTCTTTACCAGTAACTTGTATTGATTTGTATAACCTCATTCAATCTCCAAATCATATGTGCACTTAACAATGACTTAAACATATCTTATTCTACCTCATACTAAATTTGCAACCCTTAACTTGATCTCTATCATTACTTACATGTTTTTGATACTCAATCTCTAATAGAAAAATATTTAGTTCAAATAGGATGAATCATATATAGTTGATGACTTCAATCTTTCATCAAGTGCATTAATTTACTATTCTTCTAATACTACATGTGATCTAGATTGATCTTTTTCTTTGACAAATACCTCTTTTTAATTCTTCTATATGCTCCTTCAATTCATCTTTCTGACTATTATTGTTGCTATCACTCATTCTAACATTTCTTTTTGTGTTCCTTTCTAAATTCAAATTCTCGTTGGTTTTCCTCATATCCATTTTACAAAATCTTTCTACATGACCAAAGTTGTTGCATAACTAACATATTGATGCATTATTTCCAAATTTGGGTCTACGCTAGTAGGAGCTCTACAATTTTTGGCTATGTCTAAAGTTGTTACATGTGTAACACACAATGTTGTTCCTTGGTCCATTAGATCTTCATGTTTATCCTACCGGATTAGTACCTCTAAATATTCTACTATTGCTACTATTATTATCAAATTTAGGTTTATTATAATTAACTGCCCTATGACCAAAACCATGAAAATTATAACAATTAAATTAGTGAATAAGAATAAAATAGGATCTATTCTCAACCTGAATTCCCAAAAGGAATGATCCAAATTGATTAACCACAAGGAAGTGATCAATGGACAAATGGGTCAAGGAATGGATAATAGGAAGAAAGGAGGATACCTTATAATATTTTTATGGAAAAGTATTTACTTGAAATCTGAAATGAATAGAAGACACATACTACCCTCAAAATAGACCAAAACTAGAAAATGTTGATTTTTGATGTCTATGTATAGTTTTGGAGAATTCTGCAACCTATTTCAAACTAGAAATGTTGAGACAGAGAAAATCCCAATTTTTTTTGTATTTTTAAATTTAGTTCAACCTTGATCCAAATAGCAGGGCACAATCTTACCCTAGGGCACATTGTACCCTGAAAAGTCAACCTTGACCTACACTACTTCGATAAAATTTATGTTTGTGGAACCTGCAAGTTCAATGAAAAGTGTATCCAAATCTGCAATTTAATTGTTGTTCCACACCTGTATCTACAAGAAAAATGGCTTTTTTGTTTGGATGAGTGGTTTTCCTTGGTCAAACCCTATTTTGGAATCAACTTTAATAATTGAATTGAAATAGAGAATGCTAACAAGTAGTAGAAGTAGTAGAAGTAAATCTAATAATGAAGCTATTTGATATGAAATTATATTTGAAATGTAAACAAGTATATTGATATGAAGGCTTAAACATAACATTAGTAAATATAAATCAAAACCTCAACCATGATTGTATGCTTGGAATCCACCTGATAGAAGAATGAATAGATCTTGAAGATGAACAAAGGATCTTGTAGGAAGATCACACCACCATGAAGGTTAGATCTAGGGTTTAGAATGATGAATCTTGAATACTTGAACCAAATCCCTTCAAAGGCTTGAATGCTTCAATCCTTTATCTACAATAGAAAAATTGAATACTTGAACGGTAGAATGTGGATGCTTGATCATAGAAAGTTATCTCCTTAAAAAGTAGATAGTCAATCCTAGTAAGTGGATAATGGATAGTAGTCATTCATGGATGTCAAAATGAGGGAAGAAGGCTTTCTTATATAAAGATCTAGGGCACAAATTTCTAGAGAAGGCCAACATGGGAGCATTAAATCCCAATTAACCTTAACCCCTATAAATGGATCTAGATTAAATGTAATTTAAGAGTCTACCATTCTAAGACTTGAAATAGCTTACGTAGAAGTGGGAAAATGAATTTTTTTGAAGCCTGATATCTCAAAACTCCTGGAACTTGAAAATTGGACTTGGGGTCAGAGATGAGGTTGACCCTAGCCTAGGTCAAGGTTAAGGTCAACCTTGACCTAAAAGCTCATCCTTTACCTAGAAAGTCAAATTCCTTAGATTCATGGAGAAAGTTGTAGAAATAGGCTAGAAATAGAGAGAGAAGCAGAAGAGGGGGAAAACAAATAGATCCATGCAAAGACCTATTCAAGGCACTTGAGATGAACCCAAACCACTTACTCAATGGGCTAAACACTATTAACATGGAAGTTTTTCCATTTTAAGATGATACAATTAGTAACATGTTTAAATGGCTTATCTATGCATTCCCTTTTCATATGACCAACTTTACTACATGCAAAACATATACCTTTAAATTCATACCTCACTTCCTCAGGTGATTCAGTTCTCTTAGTTTTCTTAGGTTCATCAGTTTATTTAGGTTGACCAAGTTGTTCAATCTCCCTAGTTGTATTATCAGATTGATTTGGCTCAACTTTGTTCAGATCCTATTTTTCTTGCATAGGCTGATGAATTTTAGGATTAGTTTCCTTTATAGCTTTAGATTTCTTAGCTGATTTTTCTCCAATGAAACATCCAAGACTAGTCTTATCATAAGACAGTCTTTGAAAATATAATTGCTCATCAATTTTCTCACTACTAGAATATAAATTTTCTAAATGTTGCTTAGTCTGGATTAGCTCTCCTTTCATAATAGTGTTGTACTTATCAAGTTTTGTACACTCTAACTTGTTGGATTCAAGTTTAGATGTAACTTTAGTAAGATGAGATCTTAGATCTTAATTCTCAAATTTTAGATCTGACTCAATTTTCCTATGACCTTTATTTAAGCTCAATTTCAGTTTAGTGATCTTCAATTCATGTTTTAGGATCTCATTTTCTTTCTTCAATCTTTAACTTCATCATTATCCTTAATTTGATCTTTATGCTCATTTCTGGATTTGAGATGATCAATTTTGTCTTTTACCTTTCCAATGTAGTCTTTTGTATCTTCATATCTTTCGTTCAAGTTATCTCTTTTTTCAGTGAGAAGGTCAATCTTCTCAAGATCTTCTCCTAGGTTATTTTATAACTATTCCATATCCATAGGGATCTTACTCAAGTTGTTAAGCCTCTTTTGCATAATTGAGCTTTGATATGAATTGTTAGAAATAGGGAATACTAAGAAGGGGGATTGGGGGGGGAGGGTGAACCAATATTAAACAAACTTTAACCCAAAATTTGATACTATTAATTACCTTATAACTTGCATATTAAAGTAAGATAATTTATAAACATGCAATAAGAGAACTTATAATATCATATTTTGTTAACTAGGGAAATCCTAACCAAGCAAAAACCCTAGTGGGGATGGTACCCACAAAATTATCCACTGACCAAAAGTATATGGTTAAAGATATTGACCCTATTAGGAGTCTATTGCTTTTGTATAGTGTGCCAATCCTTGTTAGAAGCCTCAACCATATTAGGATTTATTATATACAAATACAAAATGTATTTAAGAAGAGCCCATTGCCCAAACATGCAATATACAATGTCATTCCTTGATACAAAAAGATAGAAACAAAACCCTCTTTAGTTGATGTTGATATCTTCAATATTTGATATAGCTTTAGCTTCTCATCAAAAAACTTGTAGATCTTTGATCTTATATTAGAATTTGCATCACATATAGCTCACATAATCTTCCTTAGAAGCACACATAATTTTCTATATTGCAATCTTCTTACATACCTTTACAAATTACAAAATACTATCTAGTTGGCCTTCAAGCTTTCACACACTTTACAAAATATATTATTATAAATTGTTGACTTAGGGTTAACATATAGAATGTCATCCCTAATTAGTTAAGTAATTATTTTGTGAACAAAATAATTCCTTGATCCATAATTATCCATTTCATGTCATGCTTTGTTCTACCTATTTTCTGTTGTAATTGGTAACTTACTCATAACTTATTATGTACTATATGTACTAACCTGTAGACTTTTATACACCATAACCATGATGTTAGGTAGCTATACCCAACTTCACACATGTCCAATGTACCTCAGAAAACCATGCTAATCAAAATTCTATCTATTTCACCAAATAAATTGTATGATACTTAGACAATTTTCTAAGTATAGCTATCATAATTGAATCTTCATGATCTGCCCTCTTTACATAACCGATATGTTTCTATAAATGACAACATCAAATATACACCTTAGCCATTTTTTGAACAATTAACTTCATCCTTTCTACAATGTAACACAATAAATAGTAACTCACTCTTTCTACATTTCTAGGTTCAACAATAACTGCAAAGCCTTCCCCTACACACAAGAAACACATACATGTATATGTGAGCTAAATTATCCTTATGACTTTAATATATGCATTTATTATATTTAAATTAAAAATACTTACTAATTTGAACTAGTCCATAGATATGGTTATAATCATTAGAAATCAAAGGAATATCATCAAAAATTTCATCTTCATCTCCATTATTTGTTTTAGTAACAACAAGAAGCACCAAAGTTTATGGACCTACATATCCACAATCCTTATTGATGCATTCAGAATAATTCTCAACAATGCGACACCAACAAAAATATGAATAGTCTCTTGTGTACAATGTCCAATTGTGATGATTGATACTCATAACATAATGTAAAGGTCATATTTGTTCTATCCCTTTGCAACCATGCATAATTTTTCTATTGACACCTGAAGGCATATTTATCATATACATTAAACCTTAGTTTTTATAAGATATTCAGAGTCAGAGAAGCCCCTGAGGTTATAATAGCTGAGAAAACCGAAAACCTTATGACAGAGAACTATGCCATAACCAGAGAAGGAGACATAAAGGTTGGAGGGAACAATAAAGCCAGGAAAGAAGATAGGATCAAAAGAAGACAAGAGGCTATTTGGTCTTTTCCCCCTGAGAACTAGCATAAAGCCAATTTTGATGGGGCAACCAAGGGGAATCCAGGTCTAGCTGGATGCAAAGGTATCATAAGAAACAGTTTGGGAGGTGGCATTGCTACTATCTCTTCCCCTATTGGCCACCAAACCAATCATCTAGCTGAAGCCAGTGCTGCTAGGTTCACTATTAAGTTGTCCCTGGCCTTAGGGATTGAGCAGCTGTGGCTTGAAGGTGACTCCTTAAATATAATAAATTTCATTTTAGGAGTCACAAAACCCTCTTGGACCATTGAAAGAATTATTGAGGACCTAAAATTAGACCTAAGGAAATTTAAAAACTACTAGGTTAGCCACGTTTATCATGAAGCAAACATGGTCACTGACTGGTTTGCCAACGAAGCGATTGCTAGCAACTCGATGATGACGTGGGGAAGCAATAATGACTTTCCAGCAGTGGCAATTGAGCTAATCCGAAAGGAGAAAATCCACGGCACCAACATAATGTCCTTTTAATGATGATAGGATTTGCAAAATCATACTTCAAAAAGAAAATTATTTGGAGTTATGCGGAACCCCCTCCGCTCCATAATCATGCGTATAGAAGACACGAGCTGAAGGAAGCCAGAAATAAACCCATAAAAATGCGCACAATTATTTTCGCTCTTAGCGCCTTTTGCTACTCTAAACTCGGCAATACTGCTAGTGGTTTAGGGTTAGTTGAGCTGAAAACTGCAATGGTGGGTGAAAGGATCAGAAGAGAGCCATGGGGCGAAGCAAATAGATGGAAAGAGAAGAGGAAGGTCTGGAGAAAGCTCTAGAAGGGAGGTATAACCAAATTCATAGAGAAGCTTCATGGATTTGATGCGGAGATTACTAAAGCTATGGTTGATTCCTGGCAAAATGTTAGGGTCAAAATTGATGATGTTTCCCACCAAATCACTGAGGGTCTTATTAAGGAGGTGATTGGCTTTTCTCAGGATGGCTTGAAATTCTATAGGGACAAGAAGATGTCCACCAATGTTGTCAACAACTTTGTCAAGGATGATAAGGAGAAAAGCAAATTGGTCAAGATTGACACCTACTATGACATTGATTCCATCAAAAAGTTCTGGAGGTATGTTCTCAGGATTATCATTGAATATGTCACTCTTGACCCCATGTTTGATAGAATCAAGACTCATCATTTTGTTCTATTAAATTATTTTAGACACAAAGTGAAAATTTCTTTTCCTTTTTACATTTTCACCTCCATGGCCAAGAATATAGAGGGGTTCAAGAAATGCCCTGTCATAAATCCTGCCCTCCATAAGGGTCTCTTGCTTTTGATTTATGAGTTCTTGAAAACCCAAACTAGAGGTAAAACCATTGGGGATTTGGGTAGTGCCTCGGAGGACACTGCTAGTTCTGATTCTGGGGATGAGCTTGTAGTGAAATCAGAGAAAATTGACACCCTGAGCAAAGCTATCCCTGTTACCCGTGATCCCCACATCCCTAGTAGTAAGAGCCCTAGATGTCTTCCCCCTATCCCCCCCTCTCCTCATCCTTAGGAGGTGAAAGAGGCCAGTGATGATGATGTGGAGTCTGATATGGAGTCTGAGGAGGAGGACTCGGAGATGATGAAGGAAAGTGAGATGGAAGAAGATAAGGGGAGAGAAAATGACAAGGAGGTGGTGACCCCTATGGACCCCAAGGTTAGCCCCAATAAAAGAAAAGTGAACCAGGCCCTGCCCCAGGATCATCCCAACAACCTTGTTGATGTGCCCCCAGCCCCACCCTGCCCAATTTGCCTTAGGATGTTCTCATTTCGCCCCCAAAGGAGATGATTGAAATCATGGTTGAAAAAGGGGGGGAGGTAATCAGAAGGAACAAGAGGAGGGCCTGGAGGAACTTCTATGGGGACAAGGTTAGTTTGGGTATTGTTAGAGAACCTACTAAAATCCAAGTGCTAGAGGACCTTGACAAAAGTACCCACTACAACGAGCTCATTGACCCAGCTCTTTTGGTTATCTCTGACAATGTGCGAGAAACTAGCTTCAACTTCCTGAACAATGCAAAGAATAGCCTGATTGACAACTTTTGTTTCATCAAGTGGCTTTTTCAGGAAATTGAGGCTCTGAAGGATAGGAGCAACCAGCCCAACAACTAGGATTCTGACAAGGACCAGGAAGCCAGAGGAAGCAAGGACCAAGTGGGTAGCCAGGCGAAAGACAGAGGCCAGGTCTCCAAAGACCATCAAGATGACAAACTCACCCAACTTGAGTAGAAGGTCCAAAGGCTGGACTCTATCCACCAAATAATCACCAAACAGATAGTGGACACCCTTCACACCTTGAATGAGAATATTGTCAATCTGGGGGACTATTTGACTACAATTGGCCTTGAAAGGGATGCAAAGTAGAAAATAGAGCAAGGATTCAACTGGGATGAATTTCAGAAAGAGGCCAATGTCCAGGTGAATCAGGGGAACCAAATGAACACTCCTACCAGGATTCAAGAGGGTGCAGCCAGTCAGAAGGACAATGATGTTGCAGAAACCCTGCAGGCCATGGACACAGATGGCCACTAGCTTGTTCACCTGGCTTTTCTTTTCTATCTCTAGCCTTTGTAATTTGGCTTCAGGCCTTCTTTTGTCTCCGGCCTTTTGTGGTAGTTTTTTGTTTGTTTAGTCTATTTCATCTCGCTCTTTTTGTTGTAAAACTTTGGGTTTCAGGATCCATGTAAAACTTGTTTTACCTAATCAAAAACATATACATTAAAATTAGAGACAAAAATATATACACACATATATTTAACTTAAATTAAATAATAAAAATATATGAACTTATAATTTAAATATATACACATGCATACATGTACCTGATATCTCCCACAAAACTCTATGTGGTACTACTTGACTCATTCTTGATGATGCATAAACCTCATTTGATGCAAAATGTTCCTTGTACCATTTGACAATATCATGTGCATTATTTATGTGAATTACTTTATAATTTATTTGACACTTTTGTAGAGCATATTAGATGCAAGCTCCAACACCATCATGTTCACCTTTTCCATGTCCACTTTCAAAGAAACTCCATACATATGGTATGTTTTCATTACGATGACATTGACAAAGTGCATAAAATAGTATAGATGATTTTAACTTTGTAGCACACCCATTTGACCAAATGTAATTTTTATTAATGCTTATGCCCCTTTCTTTAATATATGTAAAAAATTTCTTGAAATAATGTTCTACATAAAAAATATCATGTTCTTTATCATCACTTATGTAGAAGTAATATTCTTTCTTGATGACTTGTGCTTTATCTTTTCTTTGAATACCATCAAAATCTAATTGTTCATGATGATAACACACTTGTACCATAATAGAAACCTAATATGAAAAATGGTTGTTTAATTGAATAGCCTTTTGATGAATGAAAGAATAGTTTTATGCAAAAATGGTTCCAAGTGGAAAGTTATCTCTAAGTTTTTGACATTTTTGTTTTTGCCACTTTACAAAAAAAATGACAAAATTATGGTTGAATCAAACTTATATTTTGTCCATAAATACTCCAGCACTTATCTCCTCTTCAACATATTATAATCTTTTGGATTCCTTCCCAAATTTAGTTTCATTCATTACATACTTGTAACCCTTTCAATTTATCATTTTTGTGGAATCAATATCTTCATTTTTCAAAGGAAAAATATTCAAATTAGCACATATTTCACATGTTCCTCTAATGAAATTAATTTGACCAACATGATTATATTTTTTATCACAAAATAGATGAGATGAACTCACTTCATTTACTAGGAGGAGCATATTTATAACCAAAAGTTTCTTCTATAAAGTTTCAATAAACCTAGTAGTGGAGATCAAATTTTATGTATAACGAAAACAAAAAGTTTCAAACACTTTTTTTCTCCTAACATGATATGGCTTCAATCTTCCAAATAATGTCTTCCCAACCTTATGTTAGGATTTGAACTAGAAAATGAGACATACATTTCATGTTCTATTATGTCCAACCAATGTTTTGTACAATATTTGTAAAGATTAGCTCTAATCTTATATCTAAGAACATTTTTAGTATTTGACAAAGGAAGTGTATTATCATTCCAAAATGATATTATCAAAATTTTGATTCTATTGTCAACCTTCTCACAACAAGGAGCTCTGCACATAATTTCCCAATTTCCTTCCAAAGTACTATAATCCAAAACCATTCTCCTCTTAACATATTTTGATATGATTTTTCTACTAAAACCAAATTGTGATGAAATTGAAGATATTTGTCTATTTTGGGGTTTATTCCTACCAACAATAGATACCAACATAACTCTTTTTGTCATAATATTAACTTTACTTTGAGTTGTCTTCCCTACAAACTCAAACATTTCTTAACATTTTCGATAATACCACATTGCATGTTAGAAAAATTTCTCTTTTTTGATGTTATGTGTACACCCAACAATTTTAATGGCTCCTACAAGTTTTTTTCTATAATAACACAAGAAATTACCTGGGATTTTTCAAGTGTTTCCAAACCATCAAATTTACTTGTTATTTCTTTTACTATCTTATTTAAAGCTCATTTTTTGGAAGGACTTAACCATTTAATATCAACAAGTGATTTCAATTTATCCACAACCATTGCAATTAAATGATCTAAATGTCTATGAGTGATATTCTTCTTTATAGTTGTAGCTAGTCTTATTTATTCTATTAGAAATATTTTTAGTGCTCCTCTTAGGATTTGTGATAAGGGCTTAACTACCTCCTGTGTACTATAAGTTGAGTGATTGCATTGGGCATTGATAGATCAGTATTTTGGTGCAATGGAAACCCTACTCTAAAAAGTGGTATCAGAGCTTGGTTACAAGTTTAAATCCTTAGACCCTCGAGTAATGTTGAGGGAGAGATTATTATAAATTTATTCAATGCTCCCCTTGAGATTTGTGACATGGTCTTAACCACCTCCTGTGTAGTATAAGTTGAATGATTGTATTGGGCATTGATAGATCAATCTTTTGGTGTAACAAAAACCCCATTCTAACACGTTCATCCATATCAATTTGAGAAAGTGATCATAACCCTTCTCCAACTTCCACTACTTCATGTCCAGAATTATTATGTCCTAAATTGTCATGTCTTGCATCTTTGTATCCCAAACCTTCTCCAACATGTATTTTCTCATCTTGTGATTTTTGTTGAGACCTATATTGATATAACTAAATGAAATTAGAAAATTATTTAAAAAACTAAAAAATATACATGCATATGAATTTACATGTACATAATTTGCTATCATTTTTTCATGATTTCTTTGTTCTTCACCAAGCAATATATTTCTTGCAAATTTACTTTGTCTTCCTTTCTTTCATTTCATCTTTGGTCTTCAAAAAATTATCAAAATATTTTGTGAGGCCTCACCTTGACCCATCGTAGCATAGTTGTTACATTACTATTTTGATACTCATGACTCGATATGTCAGGACATTATTTGATGCACTGAACATTATTATGTTATTTTATGATGTGTGATGCTTTACTTTTAGATATTTTATTTTGTCATTTAATGTTTTATGAACATGTATAATGATGACGTAAATATATGTAGAACTAACACTTTGATTATGCAATTTGAATGGTCAAAAATATGAGTAGAATGAGATAAACAATTGATTATTAGAAAGATGGATGTTTTAAATTTACATGATTTTTCTGATACGTAATTTACATATATGCATGTGAATTCTTGGACTATTGATGTGTGCAATGAGTGTGTAGGATATTTAGCGAGGACATCTAATGGAAAGACAAAACTGAACCCCTTGCTAATTTGTGCTATTTTGCATTGTCTTTCCTTGAAGGTTGTTTTGGGTCTTACTATTCTCCTAGCTTTTGTTTGGTTTCTATTAAGTCTTTAGGGCCTAAAAACATTAAATTTAAGTATCCTAGGGGTAAGGGTATGGGTTGGGAGTACTTTCCACCCCCTTAGCCTCTTAGGTTGACTTTTAGGGTCACTCAAAAACCCTACTTTTGGTTGATTTGCAAAAATGGAATTGTCTCTCTCATGAGTTGGTGACTCAAACTCCACCTTGGGGTTACCTAAAGCCTAGTTGAGTTAGGATCATATTTAGATGCATTTTGGAGAAGTTTTTGGTTTTGTTAGCCAATCTCTAGTTTTTTAGAGAGAAGTTTGAAGATGGAAGGAAAGGAAGGATAAGCTCTTCTCAACTTGTCATTTTACCATAACTGTCTTTTGTGAAGGTAGGGTTCTTCACTCTTTTGATCATGTTCTTCATATTGTTCATACTTTGATTCATGCATAAGGCATTGTGTTGTTCTTGTATTACTTGCATGTGTGTTGAGGTTGTTTGGGGAGGGATCTTAACTTGTTCTTGGATGTCATTCTTATGCTTTTCTTTGAAATTTTGAGAGGATTTCATGGGGATTGTTTTGGCATTACTCACCCTTGGATAGGGAAGAAGTGGCCAAGTACGAGGGGAAGGGCCTTAGTTGGACCTCAATAGTGTAGAATCTCCTCTCATGGTGAGAAGAGGGAAAGAGGGTAGGGTGTATAGGCCCTACTTGTCATCACATACCTTGTATGAAAATTTGAATTCTTGAAGAAGAGAAGGAATGAAAACCCTTGTTATATTCGCCTCGAAAGGGCATTTGTAGAAGAACAAAAGTTCTTGAATTTTAGCCCCACAAGGGCTATGTTATGGTATGGTGATTGATGTATCCTATTGATAAAATCCACCTCCCCCCCTAATTTGGTTCAATGTTGAACCTATTGTGCAAAAATTGGGTTGGGATTGCATGCTTGAATTGTTCATCATTTATGTTGTTTTACCTCTGGGTCAGTTCTTGTCTTTCCCATGGTTCCCTTGGTGCATTGTGGATGTTGGAAAAGACCTCTTGTGAAAGACCTAGAAGAGAATTCAATTGAACTGTAACATTATGTAAAAATGTATTTGAATTTTGATGTATTTGGCAAAGATGTCAAGTTTTCTTACTGGTTCTTTCCCAATGGAGCCTTGAACCAGGTTGATTAATAGAGAGAAAAGATTGAGAAACTTTCTTGCGTTGTAGCTTATGTTATTTCAGTTCTTGCATATGGGCATTGATGAGTAGATAGAATGATGATGATAAATTATGTATTTTCAAGTTCAATCTTGCTAAAGAAGGAAACTATATTATGTTGCAACTCTCAATTCAATCCGTGCTTAATTGGAAATAAAACAAATCTTGTATTATTGCTTAAACACATTATTCGATTTCTCGGTTAGCTTGGCATTTTTGCAAATTCATTTAGAAAGGAGTATCATAGTATGGACCACCTTGTTATAAAATCCTATTAGACTCAAAATATGCCTCTTAGAAAATTAGGCTACTTAGAACATTTTCACACTTCAAAATAAATCAACACTTAGTAAGGAATTGGCTTGGCAAAAAAAAATGAACACTCCCAGGAGCATTTTGCTCTTTGGAATATGTATGAGAGACAAAATTTAATCCTTGGAAAGCAACAGAGTATATTCCATTGATTCTTCTTTTTTTAAAAATCTTTTCTCAAATCCTTTAAATATAAAAATGAATAATTTTGATGTTAAAAACAAATAAATAATGCAAAAGAAAATAAAATAAAATATCTATATATATATATATATATAGCTCTATCCTAAAACTCACCAAAAAAAACTTTTAACCATTATTACCCTTCCCTTCTCCTGAACCTCCACCTAACCCCTCACACCTATCCCATGATTCTAGCGCATGGGAAGTCTAAAGGAGTAGACCTTTAATTTATTATATTGTTCACTAACACCCCCCCCTCCCCCCCCTGCTTTCTTCTAGGTGACTAATTGGACTTGGGGCGTAGGTCAAAGGAGCAACTAGAAAAAACATTAAATGTTGACTTGGCATCCCCAACCACCTTAGCCAATCCTCTCCATGTGAAGTTTATCCTCAGGCTAACCTTGAGCAGCATGAGACCTCCTTGGTTGGCATTCGTGGCAAGTGACATGTTAGTTTTGAACATTCTTAATGAACCCCCTTTCTAATTGCACCCTCACTCTCCTTCCTAGGCATGCAACTTTGAGGCTTGCTTGCTTTAGCAATGGGGGAACAAGTTTGTGCCTAGCAGACTTGGGACAGTGCTAGGCCTTGGGATCCACCCAAGATCTTCTTGGGGCATGGGTCAAGGGGAAGTCTAGTGGCCAAGTGGCCAAGGGAGTTTAGGGAGTTAAGTTTGGGGTAGTTAGGAATTGAATTTGTTTAAGTTTTTTTTTTTTTAAAGCTTCAAAGAAGGCTCACGTGAGCCTAGAAGTAGAATAGATAGTAGTTAGATTAGTATTGTTTATTGTTTTAAGAAAAGTTTTAATTTTAAATTAGTGTAGAATTAAGTTAGTTTTTATTTATTTAAGTTAGTATTAGATTAGTTTAATTTTAAGTAGTGTAAATTTAATTTAGTTTTTAGTTTTAATTAAATTTGTTGTTTAGAAATCTGTGATAATTAAATTGGTTTGGTTAAAAGATAGATAGTTAGATTAAATTAAGTTTTAATTTAATCTTACTTAATTTTTTTTTTTTAATTGTAATTTAGTTTAAATGTTTTAAAGACATTGATAAATTATTGTTTACAAATTATTCTATAAGTTAGGAATGTAATATTCTATTTATTATTTTAAATTCTACTAATTTTTTTTAGTACCACTATTATTATTTTATAGAGTTGTATTTTAGGATAGATTATAGATTTGGATGTAGTTACTTTTAGATTAAAGTTGGAATTTGTTTATGAAATTAAAGATTATAGTTAGATGATTTGAATTGTTATGTCGTTCAAGTTATTAAGTTAAGGTTAGTAGGTAGTGAAAGAATCACAATTCATGTCGAATTATTTTAAAAGTGAACAATAGTGAAAGGGTGCCAAATCTTTTAATTAATTGAAAGTTGGATTGTTCAAATTAATTAATCATTTGAATAACAAATGCTCAGTTTTAACGACCCATTCATACTCTTTGTTATTAAACCCAAAATGGAATATCAAGTCTCTTGATTGTAGAACCTGTTCGATGTCCCCATTGTACCTTTGTTCAAACTAAATTTAAACTATTCAAACTTAGTGAATGTAATTTTAATTATTAACCTTAAAAATATAATTTTAAAAAATTGTGTGTGTTTTGCCTCATATTTTAGGCATGACATATTTCAAATTGTCCCCAATATTCTTCCTATTTCTTCAAAAATAGCAAGTTCTTCCAGTTAGATTTTCTTGAATTGATATGGAAAATGAAAGAAAAATGATATTAATATTATTTTTAAAAAATTTAAAATGAAATTATTTTTGGCTGATTGGCTTCAAACGAATCCCCCTATGGTTCATGTAATTGATAGGAGCTTCATTCAAATCCTCCTTGACCAAACTCTATCAGTATGAAAACCCACCAAAATGTGGCCCAGGCTATGATTCCTTAAAAACCTCCTCGGTGGCTTTTCCTAAAGGGGCTTTGTGAGAAGCCTGTTAGAATATATAGTCCACCAATATAATTGAGAGAGGGAGGAGGTTGGGGATGAATAAATTATCTAGTTATTATCACAATTATCAACCTTATTAAATATTAACCATGTAAGCAACATAATCAAAAATCACAACAAGATACTCATGACAATAACATCAGATATGTTAACTAGGGAAATCCTTGATCAAAGGGAAAACCCTAGTGGGGATGGTATCCACAAGATGATGTACCAATATAAATATTCCTTTTTAGAGGATGGAACTTGTTAGGAGTCTAAGGCAGATGAACCCACTGCCAAACAGTTTTAGGGGAAAGACTAATGAACCCATTTTTCAAATGATCTCTATATTATTCCTTGCAGAATAATATAATTGAATTGTACTTCTTCTTCCTCTTTCTCTATCCTATAAACTAGACTTCTGCTCCTTCTAAGCTTGATACCAAATCACAAACTTCACATCCAATAATCCCTTGGATTTCTTACTCATTACAAAATACTCCTTTTTTTTCACTTTATTGATCACTTCACATCTCATACACATTTTACAATCAGGGAAAATACTTTCCTTTATACCATGTCCTCAAAACAATTCTTTAATTTGACCTTGAGGCTTTCCTAATTAATTATAATAGGATCACATAAGATAATTATTTTGCAACCACATAACAATGTCGGCTCAAACTTTATACAAATTTTGACACTTGTGACTTTGGGACTTCCACACTCATTGACATCATCACTAGACTATCCTTTATCACTATTAACTTTGCATACCCTAATTTTATCTCTGTTAGAAGATACAATCCAATCATCATAAATCTTGCATATTTTCTACATAACTTTGACTTATGTTATGCTCACTTGACCTCATCATCAAGACATAGTATAAAACATGTCCTTAACTAGTGTCACCTAAACATCAAAATGTTATCTATACTATCAGAATCTTTGTTTGCTAGTCTATTAGTCTTTACAGAAACCATACTATGTTGTCATCAATGTCAAACACAATCATGAATGCAACATGTTAGTTATTCCACATGCTTAACAATTCTTAAGATACTCCCCCAAAGGAATATCATCAGCATTCATGCTAACAATATCCCCCCTTTGGCATTGATTGCAACATAGATGAAAAACATCTAGGTTCCAAGAATACTAAACAACACTCTATTGCTATTGTTGTTCTCATCTTTTCAAACCCTCTTCATCAATCAAATCTAAAACCTTCTGGAACACTACTATATTCTACATATTCTTAGGATTGGCATTAGTTGTTCACACACTAAACAACTCTCAGCTTCTCCCCCATACATCATAACTCTTCATGTTTTATCTCCCCTATAGATATATTCCTTTTCCTTACATGAATCTTTCTAAATCTCCCTAATAAAGATATGTTCAACTATCTCTCCCCCATTCAACTAGAGGATGTTTTTCATGTACATATCTCCCCCATTGACATCAATGACAAAGATCTCATTATGTCAATCATCTACTCCAAGTCTTCAAATAGATCATGTGTCCAAGGACACTATTTAATAACAATTACCAAGAGTCCTTAGTAACTCTATTCATTGCAAATACTCCCCCACATAGGAAGCATCAACATTCACTCTAGACAAATAATAGTGCTCTGTACCACTGAATTGATGCAATCTCTACATCATCTACTCTGAAGTAGGTAGGGGCATAACCCCCAGTATACCTCACAAGTACTCAAATGTATCTTTAGACAAGGGCTTTATAAAAATATCTACAATCTGATCTTTAGTACTGACATACTCCAATCTGATCTCTTTCTCTGCTACATTTTGTCTTAAAACATGACACTTAATAGATATATGCTTAGTCTTAGAATGCAATACATAAATTCTTAGACATACTTACTGTACTTGTGTTATCACAACACATGATAACATGTTCTAAATTTTTTATCCCAATATCTTTAAGCATCTGCTTCATCCACATGACCTAGATACAATTATTTGTTGTTGTTGCATACTCTAGCTTAGTTGTGCTCTGTGAAATACAATCTTGTTTCTTTCTTAACCAATAAACTAATCTTCCTCCAAGAAAAAATGCTCCACCACCATTTTTTTTTCTATTATCCATACTACCTACCCAATCTACATTAGTATAAGCACATAAGTGAAATCACTTGACTTGCCATACCATATCCCATAATCAGATGTTCCCTTTAAATGTCTAAATATCCTCTTTACTATTGCATAATGATACTCCTTAGGATTAGCTTGAAATATAACTACAATCCCAAATTCTTTTTCTATATCTAGTCTTATGTGAGTTAGATATTACAAACCTCTAATAATGGATCGGTACTTCTTATTTTTAACTGTAGTTGTCTCATCCTTTCTAGAAAACTTATGACCAATTATCATTAGTGCACCAGCAATATAACAATTTTTTGAGACAAATATTTTCAAAAAGTCTTTTAAATACTTAGCTTATGAAATGAAAATGTCATCATTGTTTTACACAATCTGCAAACCTAGAAAGAACTTCATCTCTCCTATCATACTCATTTCATACTCATTCTTTATTTCTTCAGAAAACTTATCACTTTCTTCATCATTACCTCCAAAAATTATGTCATCAAAAAATATTTATATTATCAACAAACCATTCTCAATTTATTTCAAATACAAGTTACTATATGTCGTACCTTTAGCAAATCCAATCTTTTCCAAATACTTTTCCAATAACCTTGCATACCAAGTTCTAGGTGCTTGCTTTAGATCATATAGAGCTTTCTTCTATTAGAGGAAAACCTTTGAGTTGCCCAATGTATACCTATTCTTCAAGTTCTCCATTTAGGAAGGTTGATTTGACATCCATCTGATACACTTTGAACTTCTTATTTGTTGCATACAACAAGAACCTTCTCACTACTTCCATTCTAGCTATAGAGGCATATGTTTTCTCATAATCTATCCCTTCTTGCTATGAATATCCTTTGCATACCAGTCTAGCTTTGTTTCTTACAACTTTTCCTTGTTCATTCATTTTGTTTCTAAATACCCATTTATTTCCTATAACATACTTTTCTTTATGCCTAGGAGCCAATTCTCATTTTTCATTCTTCACAATCTGATCTAGTTCTTTGTTCATTTGTTGAATCCAATGATCATATTTGCATGCCTCATCTACACAACATGATTCCTCATTTACTCTATTTCTTGTCATCACTCATTTGTCATTGCTCTCAATTATCTGCTCTGGAGGGTGATTCTTTGTCAAGTCCCTATTAGAAGTAGGAGTTGCTAACTCAACTCTTACCTCATCTCTTTGTTTAGATCTCTATTCTCCTCTCCGCTCAACAATTTTTACATCATTATGAAAATCATTGTTAGTTTCAAAGAAAACTTCCACAATCTCTCTAACAATTCCAACATTTTCTTCATCTTCATCAGAATTATAATCCATCATATTTTCCTTAATTCCAAAATTCTCATCAACTTTTACATTTGCACACTCAAATGTCTTTATCCTATGGTTAAAAAATTTGTAAGCTTTACTTTTTAATGAATAACTAAGAAACATGTCTTCATAACTTCTTCGATCAAACTTACCAACATCATCATCTCTCTTTATGTAATACTTGCTTCCAAATATTATGAAATACTTTAGTGAAGGTGTCTAACCAAACCATAATTCATGAGTCTTATTCATATGTTTTCTAATCTATACTCTATTCATGGTGTACACTGTTGTATTGACCGCTTCTCTCCAAAATTTCTTCAATACATCATTCTCAAACATCATTGCTCTTGTTGCCTTTGATACTGACTTGTTTCTCCTTTCTACTATTCCATTATTCTTAGGGGTCTTAGGTGAAGATAAATGTCTCTTAATTTCATTATCTTCACAAAAAATGTTAAATTATCTAGAGGTAAACTCTCCTCCATCTAATCTCAAACATTTAATCTTTACACCAGATTCATTCTCAACTTTTTTCTTGAATATTTTTATTAAATGTTTTATCAATTTGGATATCTTTATCCTTTATATATGTGTGTTCATCATATATGAGAGATAATTTTATTGGTGTGTGTGTGTGTGTGTGTGTGTGTGTGTGTGTGTGTGTGTGTGAGAGAGAGAGAGAGAGAGAGAGAGAGAGAGAGAGAGAGAGAGAGAGAGAGAGAGAGAGAGAGAGAGAGAGAGAGAGAGAGAGAGAGAGATTTAATATTAATAATTTGATTAATAAATAGATATGTCCCATGAAGGGACATGTCTATTCATGTCCTATTCTCAATATAAATGTGAGAGGATTTTGTATTTGAAAATCACATACCAAACATTATGGTAGTGTTAATACCTTTACAGTAATCCAAAATTTTACATGGTATCAAAGTAGAGTTATGATCATTGAAGAATTATTCTACAATCAGAGTAAGTGGTTTAAGGAAACCCTTTTACTATGTGTGATATATTAAATCAAAGTTAGGTCTTTGTTTCTTAGGGTGAGCTCTAATCATGAACCCCTATGTGGAAATGGAAATAGTAATTTGGATGTTGATTTGGCTTGGCACACTACTCGTAGATGGATCTAAGAAAAATGACTCATAAAGAATCTGATGCAATGAGAGTCTTTAAAACATTAGATGCTTGATCTGCATACAAAAGATAGTAGCAAGATTGGTGGGAACTATTAGAAGAAGGCACATTGACCCTACTAAGTCAAATATACAAGGAAAATTTGCATTAATGTTTTCCAAACTGGTATGAAGATCTCAAATTCATAGCTAAGCTCTGGGGTGTTCACACTGAAGTTGAATTGGGTGAATTCTTGAAACTGTAGTGAGAAGCATATTCACTAAGATAGGTTGATTTCAGTGGGATAATTTTTGGTGGTGGACAAGGTTTGTGACATATCTAAATGAGTCTAACATTGAGCTTGAGATTTGATGTGTACAATTACAAATAAATTTGACTGGCTCTTTTTGGATGTCTAAACCATTACGTGAATGCAAAGCTATGACTACTTTGAGTTCTTGAGATACCACATAATGATTAGTCCAATTTGAATGAAAGAAATGAAGAAAAATTTGTAATATTTGTTCAATTTATTTTTTCACAGGGGTGAAGCCTAACATAAACGAATCATTATCATGATTCACAAGAGATGAGTTTTAATATGAGTCTAGTTTTCACAAAAGGAAAGTAAGGAAGCACATTATTGCTAATGAAGAATTTAATGTAGATAACAGTCATAAATATTGATAAGATTGGTTTCATGTTACACCAATGGTAAAGAGAAGTCACTAATGATTCCATAAGACAACTCAAGAATGAATAAAACAACAACAATAGTATAAGCATAACGATGACTTTTGAAAGGTTGAATGCTTATACAACAATGACAAATGTTGTATACAAAAATTAAAGACCAGATAATATAAGATGGAACACTGTCAGGAGTTCTTGATCGTCAAAGGGTAGTATTCATGATATATGATGCCAACCCAAAGTATTGAGTTTGAACAATAAATCATTGTAGACCATAATTAATGTTACAATCACAATGATTCCATGTCTTTGATGTCATCTAGTGTATTCAAACTCTAAATTGAATACACTCAAATTTATGTGTATAAAGGTGCCTCTAACAAATAAATAATAATAATAAATAACGATTGAGAAAGATAATTGGAATATGAATTAGGGGTTGTAAAATAATGTTTGATGAACTTAATCTTAATGACGATCTTTTAATGGTAGGCGCAAACTATTGTAATGATGAAAGACAAAGGCCATCGAATAGAACAAAAGAAAATATATTAAGGAGAGATGTAAGAAATTACAATCTAAAAGAGGAATAGAAGAAAAAATAAAAATACAAAAATAAAATTACTCAGGTAGCATGAAATCAAATTGACATACATAGGTGGAATAGGTCCCATCAATTTGTATGACATAGAGTGCAATGTGCAATAAAATTGGTGTGACATGAAATACCATACTTTGACTTAGAAAAATTCATCAGGAAAACAATGCTTCATTATACAAATCAAAAGTGTCAAATGGTACGAGGGGTGAAAATTTATGTTGGAAAGTTAGACCAATGATTAAAGGAAAGTAAAAGGAATGGACCCCATATTTAACTAAGAGTCCATAGGATTGACACCATGGTAATCAAAGGGAATCCATAGCATGTGCTATGTGAGGCATTAAGGTCTCCATCTAACTACCATGACTAGGATTGTTGGATGGTCTCCATGTGTCAAATATTCTATTGACTATGCAACATAAGGGCATACATTTAATAATCCCAAAAGTAAGTATAATGTATTATTGATTTATATGCAAATGTAAATAGTATGAATATATGAATATTAAGTTGATATTATAATAACATTATATATAAGAGTATATTGTTATTCAAGAATAAAAATTAGGTGAATGTTTGTAATTCAATATTATATGTTCATTAAATGAATCTATAGAAATAATGGATCAAGTTTTATAGTAACAGTGTAGGGACTGTAGGATTTGATGATGAACAAATACACAGATCCCTAAATATATTGCATGCAAATAACCTATTACAAGGAAGTAAGAAAGGCAGAGAGAAAGAAGGGTTTTCTCAATAAACAAGAAGATTGTATTTTCTTGTGCAAAATAGAATGAATAAATTTACAACAAATCAATCCTTATGAAGGAGATCAAAAACCTAAAAGGGAAACCCGAAGAGGTAAATGATATTTAATAATTACTAATTAATTATTAAATGGAAATGCAAGTGCATAAGAAATCTTAAGAAGTTAGTAAAGGTAATTTAATAAATTAAATTAAATTAATCTTTTACTCTAACACCCCCCCTTAAGATGAACAACAATGCAACTACGAAAAATGCAAGAAAAGAAAGGAAACTACAATGATGAAAGAAAAATTGGGTCCTGCAAACAAGGCCTAATGAGGTACCCAATCAAAACTAAATCTCTATGAAATAAAGAAATAGAGAAAACCTAGTGGGAAAAACCCTACTCTAAAAATATATAGAAAAGGATGCACAAATGAAATATCTCAAGAGACTCTCTCAAGACCATAAGCACAATGAAACGCTCCATGATAAAAGCTTGAGACTTTGTAACCCCACCCCCCCCCCCCCCCCCCCCCCCCCCCCCGAATGGTAAAACTCCTATGTCAATAAACATACCAATATGACTCCAATCTAAAAGAAAAAAAGGCAGTGGACAACAAGAATGAAACCCATGAATGTAAGGTAAAGCTAGAAATCCTAGCTAATGCTCAAAGGAGAATGCATAAGAATCCTGAAATGGAATCTTCAATGGAGGTGGGATAACATGTGTTTTGAATATGTCATCTGAGAGGAGATATGTGTCGATTGATATATCTTCAACAACTCTAGTAGGTGGTTTGATGACTAGAGCTACAATGATAGGTGATGCAAAAGAGTAATCATGTTCAATGGATGGAATCTAAACAAGAGGTGGAGGCATAGAAGTCACAACACTAGTCTCAGGAGTAACACATAAGTTCAAGTGGCTTGATTACACCTTAGTATTCTCTTGTGAAGAAGGAGAGTGAGTCTCTAATAGTGGAGATGGTGGACCAAAATGAGAGGAGTATAGGTGGGATGAATGATCAACAATCCTTGTAGCAATAATATTTTCTTGTCTCACTATCTCTTATGTGCACTAAATCTTGTGCAAACTCAACTATCTTCCTTGTCCCATTGTGTGTAATCTAATAAATAGAGAGAAGGTTAGTGGACAAAGATGAAACACAAAGTACATCATCAAAATATACCATCATCAATGCCAATAGAACCTTTCCCACATACAGTCATAATATTATTTTTCCCATCAAAACGTGTGGAGTAGGAGAAGCCTCAAAAGAAGAGAACAAATCCTGAGAAGATGTCATATGGTGTGAAGAAACTAAATCCAGTAACAATCTACAAGAGGGTGGAGTAGTAGTTGCACATGCATGACCCTTTCCTTTATTTTTAACATCTGACTAAAATGATGATGATGAAGAAGATCTATGAGAAGTAGAAGGAATATCAATGTTTCTCTTATGAAGGAGAGTTGTCAAATCTAAAACTTTTTTGGCATAGCCATCTAACTTCTTCTCATAGCAATGTGACTCATCATGATTGGGATTATTATAATAAGCACACTTCAGTCTATTTGGATTTGGTTTATCTCCCTTAGGAGGAGGTGGGTCTAATGTAATGTGAGGGCTAGAATCAATCTAAGACTATGTAGGATGTGACTTTTATTTCTTCTCCTTCATCTCAGAAGATGGTTGAGATACCAATGCATAAGTCTGTGAGCCTATGAGAGAATCCAACTAAGAGAGCTTAGCTTTCTATCAATTCAAATGATCATAAATAGCCTCAAAGGATGGCATAGTAAATCTATTACCCAAAGCATCTTTGGTGGAATAGAAGGTAGAAGAAAAAATCTAAAAGTTTCCATGAAGCTTGGAAAGAAGCAAGTAAATGCACTCAGCATCAGTCTTTGTTTTCCCATAACCCTACAATAAAGATCTATATTGTTTAAACTTCATTGAGAATTCCTCAATGGAAGGAAAAGAATCTGGTACAAGAGAGGTAAGCTCCCCCTCAATTTGAAGTGCTTTTAACTCTTTGATGGTACCAAACAAGTTGTTGAAATTTTTCCACATTTCTTGAGGAGTTGAACACTCATCAAGATGAAATTGTAAGTTGTCTGAAACACTCAAAGAAATTAGAACCATGGCTTCATCCATCTTATTTCTATGTTGCAAAGTTTGATACTAACTTTAAAATACTAGTTGCACTATATCTGAACAAGACCAAAAAACCTTTGAATCGAGAAGTCGTTGCATATGAGATTTCTATGTGTGATAATTGTGTGGGTTTAGAAGTACTAGACAAGAAGAGGTCTTAGCAATTTTTTAAGAAAGTTTTTTGAAGTTTTTTGATATAGTGATATTGTTACAAAAAATAATAAAAGAACACCCCCCATAATGCAAAAAAATTGAACCCCATTTACTAGAAGGAATGCATAAAAAAGAAGAGAGAAAAAGGATTTAGTTTGAGAATCTCATGTACCTTTGAGAAATATTGATGAAAATAATAAAGAATCTAGATAGGGCTCAACAAGAGCTTTCCAACACTTTTTTTGGATTGAAAAATGAAGTTGTAATGAGCAAGTTATGTCCCGTAGAAGATAGAAGTCATCATCTAACATCAAGAAAAACAACAAGTACCAAAATAGAACAAAATCCAAAAAATACCTACATCACTGACTCTGTCTCTAAATCATCTTTTTAGTGCTTCTTTTGGATCGAAAAAATACCCCTGTATGCTCAAGTTAGAGCAAAAAGATTACCAGGGTCTCCATATCAAAAAATAATATTTTAAAATAATAATAATAATAAAATAACCACCATAGTGTTGGCACTCTAGTGGTGTGCTAGAGGTGCTCCAATGGTGGTGTTGGTGCTCTAGTGGTGTGGTAGGGGTGGGGTTGGATGCGAGCAATGTTGTGGTGATGTGATTGAGTAGAGGTCATTACAATTAGTAGGCCAATTGCTAATGGTGCCACTATGATTAAGATAATCACGATAGTGGTTGTTGTGGTTAGTTGACTCTAGCAATGTTAAAACACCACTTTTAAAATTATTTTTACAATTTTTTTGTCACCTCAAATTGCGTGCAGAGGTTGTGCGACCCTATTATGCAATTTTTTTTACCTCCCTAGTCAACATTGTCCAAAATCAACAAATTTTATATGAAAATGGGGACTTTGATTCTAACTATGAGGTCTGTTTAACCTCAAAGTGCTTTGAAAATAGAAACCCCCTATTTTCACATGAAATACCCAAAAAATGTCAAATATATTTTGTCAAACCTTTGTTCTTGTTTTTCTTCAAACAAAAATAGGTAGCTGCAAGAAAGGCTTTGATACCATGTAGGATTTGATGATGAACAAATATACAGACCTTGAATATCCTATATGCAATAAACCTATTAAAGGAAGTAAGAAAGGTAAAGAGAAAGAAGGGTTTTCTCAATAAACAAGAAGATTGTATTTTCTTGTGCAAAACAAAATGAATAAATTTACTACTGATCAATCCTTATGAAGGAGATCAAAAACCTAATAGGAAAACCCTAAGAGGTAAATGGCATTTAATAATTACTAATTAATTATTAAATGGAAATGCAAGTGCATAAAGGGAAATCTTAAGAAGGTAGTAAAGGAAATTTAATAAATTAAATTAAATTAACCTTTTACTCTAATAGGGACCACACTCATCTCTATATGAATTCTTGCATGTCACTATAAAGGTTGAGGCCATCTCTATAAGAATGGCTAGATGGAATCAAAATTAATATCATAAAATGAAGAGTTATAATTATTTATGTTATTAGTCATAGGCATGAGTTAACCTAAACAACCTAAACATCATAACTAATGTTAACATTATTATTTGTATTATAAGAGATATGTGTCTTGATCTTTTCTCTGAGAATATTCTTTGTGGGACAATGATGACTGATATCAAATTAGAGGGAGTCTAATACTTCATCAAAATTAATATTGAATGAGGAACTCTAAAAATTGATGTTCAAAGGGAGATTGAGATTTAGAGGGAGATGAACATTTTATTAAAGTCAACCTTGAAAGAGAGGTAGATAGAAGATATACTCAAGTCAACCCTCAGTGATCAGAACATTATTACAATTAAAGGTACTATGATTCATGGGATGAAGTTCCATGTGAACCAAGGAGAATAAAAAATTATTAGAGGAAATTTTGGACAAGGAGAGGGAGTAGATAGGGGATATGTGTTAGATTTAGAGGGAATTTTGACATCTTATTGGAAATAACATTAACAAGGAGGTCAAAAGGTTAGTGTTTCTTTGTGAAGAAGAAGTTCCAAGTATAATCCCTCATAATGCATTCTTCTCTATGAAACATAAGTTTGAGGTGAAAACCTTATTCTCTAACATGATCCATGGTGGATGTCACGGCAACACCACATGATAGTATGCATTTTGACTTCATGTAAAATTTTGGTATCATGGATGTGACTGCATGATTTAATTGGCCTACCACTTTGTTACATCATGAGGAAGTAACAACTTCCAAATGATCATCACTTATATTTGGAGAAGTTGTTATAAGATGAGGATCTTACAATTACTTGTATTATTTGATCAAATAAATTGAGTAAATGGTGAATGTCTTACATCTAAATATTCTAAAAGACCAATATTCTTGATATTAGATGTGATATCAAAAACACATTGAGTAATTGGTGAATATCACTTAATTGATGTTTAGATAGGCCAATACTCATGTTATGTAATATGATATCAAAAGTACATTTGGTAAATGTCATGTGTTAACATTCATATAGGCCAATATCCATGCAATATCATATAATGGAAGTCTTATGATCAAATATTTCTTTGTTGTGTAACTCTCTAATATTACAAATAGTGTAATATCTTTTTTTTATCCTTCCTAGATAAGAGGGAGTGTTTATTTGTGGCAACTTTAGTTGGATAAACTCCATGTTATACATTTTGAGTAAGTTTTTTACTTAAATCATGAGAATATGCATCTAGTGAGACTTACAATTGAGTACTTAGATGTCATTAAATGAATGTCTTTCAATTGTTTGTATAGATGCATATTGGGTATGAGGTAAGTATGCATTTTGTGAGACTAACAACTAAGAGCTTAGATATCATCAAATTGATTATCTTTGGATTGTTTGTATAAATTCATACTAGGTATTTTAATAACAAAGAGCTTAGATATCATCTCATTAATCATCTTTGGATTATTCAAATTAACAATTGTCCTTAACCTTTGATTATCAAAATGTATTTATCCTTCTTGACTAAGAGGGAGTGTTAAAGGTTTAGTCAATTTAGATGTATTTATCCTTTATATATGTGTGTGTTCCTCATATATGAGATATAAGTTTGTTGTTTTATATATATATATATATATATATATATATATATATATATATATATATATATATATATATATATATATATATATATAATGATTAATATTAGTTATCTAATTATCAGATAGACATGTCCCATGAAGGGGCATGCCCATTCATGTTCTATGCTCAATATATACATGAGAGGATATGTTGCATTTGAAAAGCACATACCAAACATTATGGCAGTGTTAATACCTTTGTAGCAATCCAGAATTTTACAATTTTTAACTCCTCAAATGCTTTAGATTTCTCTTTAAGAAATTCTACCCACATCATTCTAGAAAATCATCAACAAAAATAATAAAAAACCTTTCTCCATAGAATCATCTTGCCTTGCTAAGGCCACTCAAATATATATGAACAATCTCCAACTTTTTGGTAGTAGTGGACTTCTTGTTGGGAAATGATACCTTCTTCTTCTTAGTCATGATACATTCTTTGCAAATAAAATTAGTACGCTTCATTATATTAGGCAAATCTCTAACTAAAAATATGCTACTAACCTTCACAATGTTATCAAAACTGTTATCCACTTTTGCAACCAAACATGTCATCTTAGTAGGATTCAACTAGAATACACTACCTCTAGATCTTGTACCTATTCCAATCATCTTACCATATTTATATTTGATAATACAAGTCTTTTCAATGAATTGCAACAGGCAACCTTTATCTACCAACTATCCAACACTCAACAAGTTATAATTTAAACCATCAACAAAGAAAACTTCATTAGTGTTAGTTTTTCCATCAAGAGTAATAGATTATACCCCTATGATGTGAGAGGTTGCATTGTTACAAACTCTAACAATACCTCCATCATGATTTCCTAATTAACAAAATTTTTCATATCACTAGTCATGTGATGTGAACATCCATTGTCTATTATCCAATCATATTTATTTTATTCCTATGAAACTAGAGCCTTTTTCTTGTCTAATTTCTATGTTAAGATCATCTTATTTTATGGCTACAAATCCTAGCTCATCCTTAATTTCACTCTAAACAATTTCCTTAGATTCCTCATCTTCATTTGCATACAAACAATTTCTAGGTCTTCTAGGCTCAAAATTTCCTTTATACCTTTTCTCACTTTTAGGACACTTAGATACATAATGACTAAATCCATTACAAGTCCAACATTTAAAGATTATCTTATCAACTAGTTCTCTTCTTAAAAGTAGGGCTATACCTTCTTCAATCTTTCTTTCTTCTTCAGATCTAGCTCTACTACTGCTAGCAAAATCTCCATAAGTGCTTGCACTTCTAGATAAGAATGGATGAACACTAAAAGTTGTCTCCAAACTATCTCAAACCAACTTTTGATGCTTCTAATCTTCCAAGCAAGGTTTCCCTGGTCAACTTCTCAACATAGGGTATCAAAAATTCAATCATCTATGCTACTGATTGAATGGTGGTGTCAAAGTTTTTAAGATCTTTTAGAAAAATTGATATTCTTCCTTGGATCCACCATATGACTTTATTCTTGCAACAATCTTAGATATCCTACCAACATAGCTTCTTACATATTCATCTTCCATCATTTTAGCATCTTGAAATGAGCATATCCAATTCTATAATCTTATCCTTTTTGTATATGTGTACCCCCTTCAAAAATAGATTCTAAATCTTTCCAAATATTATGAGATGTTTCTAGTGTCTTTACCTAACTATATTCATTCTCAAGAAGAGTTGATAGTAAGGCTTTTCTAGATCTCATATTACACATGAACATATTTCTTTCTGCTTCACTACTTTCCTCAACCTTGGCTTCTTCCAAAATCTTTTTGTTTTCCTTCATCGAAAGAAAATATTTTGGACCCATACATAGTAGATGAGTCTTCATCTTTTCTTTCTATTTTTCATAGTCTCCATCAAACTTAGGACTATCTTTTCTGAAGTGACTCGCCATTGATCTCCCAAAGTTGTTAAACTCTCCCTTCAAGGACTTGAAGCTTTGGTACCAATTGATAGAATAAATAGTCCACCAATATAACTAAGAGGGGGGTGAATCAACTATCCAATAATTATCACAATTATAAACCTTATTAAATCTTAACCATACAAGCAATATAATGAGAAACCACAACAAGATACTAATGCACAAAAATGCTAGATATGTTAACTAGGGAAACCCTTAATTAGAGGGAAAAACCTGGTGGAGATGGTACCCACAAGATAATGTAGTAATATAAATATTCCTTGTTAGAGGATGGGCCCTATTAGGATTCTATTAAAATATTTAGTATATATCAGTCCCTGTTAGGATAGTCCAACCCTCTTAGGAGTTGTGACAACTCTATTAGGAGTTGTAGAAGGCAGATGGACCCACTATCCAAATAGATTCAAGGGAAAGACTAATGAACCCACTATCCAAATGATATTTTTATTATTCCTTGAAAATAATAGAATTGGACTGTACTTCTTATTCTTCTTTCTCTATCCTATAAACCTGACTTATGCTCCTTTTGATCTTGATACTAGATCACAAACTTTGCATCTAATAATCTCTTGGATCACTTACTCACATTTACCAAACACTATGTTCTTGTTCACACTTTCTTGATCACTTCACATCCTATACACATTTTAAAAGCAACAAAAATACTTTCCTTTATACCATGTCCTCAAAAAGATTCCTTTAGTTGACCTTGAGGCTTTCCCAATTAATTATAATAGGACCACAATAAGATAATTAATTATTTCACAATCACTTTACAATGTCATCTCAAAATATGTACAAATTCTCACACATATTACTTCAAAACTTGCACACTCAATTATGTCATTATCAAACTTTCTTCTATCACTGTGTAACTTTGCATACCTTGATTATATCTTTGTTAGGAGATACAATCCAATCATCAAAAATTGCTTATTAGTACTCTATCTCTACACTACTCTCTATAAATCTCACATATCTTTTGCATGAATTTGACTTATGCTATGCACACTTGACCTCATTTCCAAGACACAGTGTGGAACATGTCCTTGATCACACATCACCTAAACATCAAAATGATGTACGTGCAATCATGACCATTATCTACTACTCTGCTAGTCTTCACAAAAACTATACTATGTTGTCATCAATGACAAATATGGTCATGAATGCAATATGTCAATTATTACACATGCTTACCAATGATTAGAATACTCCCCCAAAGTAATACCATCAGAATTCATGCTAACAAAGCCTCCCCAAAGGGCTTTGTTCAAATCCCTCTTCGAGAAAAGCCCTAAAAAATGAAAATTTGAACAAAATCCTCTAATATTCTACCAAAATTTTCCCTTGAGAGTGCTTGAAAAAGGGATAAATAGATAAATATTATGAAAATAAATATAGAAAATTATTCTACTCTAAATAAGCTTTCCAATGAATATATATTTATTATATAATGTGTTTATCATGATGTTTTATTTTTAGTTTTATTAAATATAGGTTTTTTGCCCATTTCACAAATCTTTATTTGAAGCTTCAAGAAAAAATAGAAAATGAGAGAATGTTTTTTTTCAAAAATATGTTCATCAAAGGTATATGTTGCTACTTAGAAAATCATGAAGAATCCATTTTGATAAATATAAATCAAATCATATTAATAAAAGACAACCTATGTCTAAATTATCGTTAGTATCACTTTGCCATTGAATAAAATCTATAATGTTTAACAAAATTAAATGAAACTAACTTAACTTGTTAGATATTGATGTTACCATTCTCATCTTGAAAGAATTTTTTCATTGTCTTTACGTTGGTCAACTGACCCATCACTCTTCGAAAAAGTCAATTTTAATATAAAACAATTCTCAAAGGAGAAGGAAAAATGAACTTCAAATAAATTTAAAAAAAAAAAAAAAAAATTTACAAACTAGAAAGAAAATGTTAAAAATCACTTGTTTAATCATCTTCAAATTCTTTACAATGTTTTAGTAATATGCATTTGAAAATAAAGTTTTTAAAAAAAATTATTTATTTCAGTGTCAAAGTTGGGCAAAAAGTGGGAACCATCAGTATAGCCTAATTGAAAAGAAAACCCATTTTTAATATTTCTATAGCATGGGGTTTTCTTTTTGGCTCTAGTTCTTCTATAGTAATCAATTGATTTATTTGATTATTATTTTCCAAACTTATGTCAATCCTAATTTAATTTTCTAGTAAGTAATTATTTTCTAGTTAGAACATAGTACACATGCAAGCTTGAATTACATATATGAAGTAACTAATTTTTGGGAAATGTTTCAAATTATGTGTCATATCTTCAACATGTACGTAACATCCATCTACCATCTGATGATTATATATCAATAGTTAAAGGTTTATTTTGAACCAAACATCTCAAATGGAACCTCAACCTTGTTTAAGTCTTTGAAATGGTGACAAGTGTCCTTCTACACTATACTACTTGTAGTGGACATCAAGTAGATGTCTTATCACTATTAGTGGCATTCCCTCTTCCATTGCCTCCCCAAGCATTAAGTATTTTTTTTGCGCAAACCAACATTAATGATGAACAATTTCAAATATTTAATTATTTTAAAAATTTGAATCGGAAGGACAAATGGTTAAGGTTAAGAAATTTCCAGTCACTTGAGCTTCGTTATAGGCAATTGAGCTTCTTTCTTTGTCATTGCTCATTCCTCTTTGGTAGTCATGAGTCTAGTAGTGGTAGTGCTCGATAAATTCTGGTCTAGTTTAATTAATTGGTGTAGTAGTCATTTCTTTGTAGGTAATGTAATTTGTATCCAATTAGTTAATTGGTGTGGTGTTCATTGTTTTGTAGTTAATTATTTCCTAAATCCTCCTATTTGCATAATTTGAGAATCAAGATGGACACTCCAATTCACCTAACATGTGAATTGGAAGAGGACTAGAAAGCCTTTTTAGGCCCCTTCCCTAATGTAAAACTCAATTTAATTTGCAATGAGGTTGGGCCCATTGTGGATTTCATCAATAATGAAGTGAAAAGTGTGTTGTAAAAATAGTGTTGGGCCATGAATTTTTGGAGAATGAGAACAAGTAGTGTGTCAACACAGACATTACATCTCATTTTCTAGCCTCTCTCCTCGACCTTGATGGAGAAAGGGTCAACATTTTGATGCTCTTGAGGAGGACTTCAAATAGAGTACCTAGGGAATGACATTGAGGTTGTTGTTCATGTAATATTAGGGGTTGGGATCCCTTGGGTAGGTGAAGTCCACAAGCTTCTAGAATGAGGCTAGAGTGTGACCTTGCAACCATTTTTGTTGGGCCTAAATGTTGGGAAATTGAAGTGCCATAAGAAATGAGAGTGAATTGATAGGAATTTTCTTTGAAAATGGTTTAGCATGGATGAAGTGGAAAAGAAAAACCAGTGACTTCAAGAATTCACAAACTTAATTGTGTCTCATGATTTCTACACAGAGTAGTAGTAGGGTTTTCCCCTGTTGACATTTTTTTTTGGTTTCTATTTTTTTATCAAATTAAAATCATCATACATTGTGTCTACCTATAGATTTAATTTCCAAAAAATATCAATGAAAATTTTGTAGTTCCATCTAAATTTTTGTTCTATTGTTTTATTTTAATGATTTTTCCTTTTTGAAAATTTTATGTAAATTTGTAAGAAATGGAATATAACATTTTTCATTGAATTAAAATTAAAATGTAGAGGTTTAACATTTAATGTATAATTAACAATTATTTAATAAATTAATTATTGGATTCATGTTATAATTATTTTATTATAATATCAGCGAGGCCTGACAACCATTAGATCACAATAGATCAATTACGCTAGTTGTATTTTGGACTGAAAGGAAATACATAACCCAAATTCCTAAAACACTTATGAAATATTTATACGTGTCCCCAATCACTAACTTCTAATGATGATTACTTGGAAGAAACCAAAAATGATCACCATTTGTTCAACTTAGATCAATGACCCAAGATAAATTTTGGGTTGATTTCAGGAATGCTCAACTAATTTTGTAAATGTCATCTATAAAGAAGACACATTTCAATTGCAATAACTAGTACTTATTATTGCAATCACCTTTACTTCAAATAAACGAGTTACTAGTACTTTCCTTTTAAGAAATACTATAGTCCATTGCATTCATTTTTTTTTTTTGTATTTAAATAATAAGAACTATTGTATTATTCTCTTATAGAAATATTATATTAATATTTTTTTAAATAACATAGAACATGTTATTGTTGTTTAATTCTTTTAAAATTAAATGCTTACCTTTTAGATAATATTATTCATCTTATGATTAATATCAATTATATCTTTAGTATTTACTAACCAAAACAATCAATTAATGTTTATATAATTAATTTGTCATGCCCAAAATTATAAGGCAAAACAAAAGTAATTTTTTTTTAATAATTACATAACTTACAAGTTCTCATAAAGGATAATCCATAATTAACTTGATTATCTCAAATTAGAAGTTTGGGTACACCATAGTCATGAAAGTGTAAGCTATAGTGACCAATGACGTATAGAAGGAAATGGAGCATATCAGGCAAACATTTGCCCTAAACATTTATAATGCCAACCCTAGGTACTCTATTTTACTCAAATCCAAATTATAAAACATGCTTGATAGTTAATGTCTATCTCACCTAATTTAACTTGGAACTACTCTCTAGGAGATCTTAAGAAACATATACTTGTGGGGATTTATCTTAAGTTGGACATATAGTTTTAAATATTCATTACATGAGGATGTGTTTCCCTTACATATTTATACCTATATTTACATCACACTATATAGGGTCTAGTATAGAAATACTCAATAATACTTGTTACTTGTTCTCATTGAGTGCCATATATTTACGCACATCTTATAGATCATTAAAAACTTAATCAAGACAGTTCAAAACCTTTAATGAAACTTACTTGATACATTGATTTATATGTATGTTAATTATATCATAATGATTATTCTTTATTAACCATTAATTATTTATTTTCCAAACTACTACAAATGTATTACCATCCACCAATTCTTAAACAAAATTTTATTATTATTATTATTTTGGGTGTACTATAGCTTTTATGTATAGATCTTTACTTGTTTTGAATATTTCATTGAACAGTGAGTTGTCTGGAAACCAATTATATTTCCTCGAGGGAGTTAAGATTTTACTAATTTGACCAGTGAAGTTTGTTTCTGTTGAGGTCATGTACTTCAATTTTTCCATGGTGCTACCAAATTATCCCCTAACATTAACTAACAATTTGGGTTATGAAAAAATAGCTAGGTGATGTTATCATCACTGATTCACATCCTATCCTTGAGGTGAGACATTATAGATACAATAAAGAAATACCATTTATGCATTGATGTTGTTATAATTGTTCCAAATTGCTTTGGTGAAGATGTTTTACAACAAGATATTTTAAATTATTTATCATTTATTCACTATCCAAATTCTAAAATAAATTACTATTACCAATCCTTAACGGGAAGTCATATAGTTATGATTTAATGAAATAATCAAGGAATATGTAAAGATTCGATTAAGAGTTATGATTCTATTATCAACTAAAACAGTTACTCTTAACTATGAGTCACAGTTTATACCTTCAATTAATAAAGTTATATTCCAACTATAAACCATCATCTAGTCACCGACTAATTTAATTATTACTTATCCATCCACTAATACCTATATATGAATTAGTTATTTATAATTACTATATTAATCCTATGATCCAATGTCCATTCACTACAAAGCATAGTTACTTTATAATTTATTTAATAAATCCTAGTAATCTCAATCAGCAAAATGTGTCACTAATTAGGTACTATTGAATATCTATTTGATTATAATCTAAGATTAATTATTATTTATTTATTTGATACTTTTTCAATTAACTTTTTATTTATTTATTAGTTATTCAAACATACCAATATCCTTAAATAAAAGGAACAAAACAATTTATTTACTCAATTTTAAATCAACATGACATGACTCAAAAATGCATAAAAATTAAAGTCCATTATTGCTATGCTTCATAATTTATCTATCCATTTGATTTAAAAACATATTACCCACTAACCTACCTTACCTTAATCTTACTAACAACTACTAATCCACAAAACTTACTAATCCATGTATGAATCTACATGAAATAATAGCTCTAAATATCCCATATCAAACTTAATTAACCTATCTAACCTAACAACCCAATTTTATCTCTTAACCTACTTGCTACTACCACTTTATCTTAATTCTAACTACACCAAGTTTTTACAACTTCATTCACATTCAATCATAATAATTGACTTACAAGTTTATTTTGGATTCGAACAAACTTTCTATTAATTCGTTAATGGAAGGATAACTTGAATTTTATAATAAGACTATATTCTTATACACGAAATGTATAGATTATAATTTTTTTGTCAAGCCTATTTGCAAACAAAATCAAGAGAATCTATAGTATTTAGTATAATTATATATATTAAGAACAAATAATAACATTATTACTAAACACCTATTTCCATTAACTAACACTTATGTAACATAGTGGAGTTCAAAGTATTCATATACTTATAACTAATCACTAAATTACACTAAAGAACTTGCTATCTTCTAAACAATAAAATTTTATTACTAACTTATCACTAACTAATAACATTCCTTACTAACATACAAACCTAACCACTAACCTGCTATCCCCTTAAAACTCTACCCAACATTCCCATGCAAATTTCCTAGCAAAATAGAGCCATGTGCCCCCTTTAAATCCTTGCAAGGTCTAGTCGACATGATCTCAAGGAGCCCTGACAAGAACATTCCCCAACATAAAACTTTCCTCCCACTTCCCAAATTCTATGTACTCCTCCCAGGTACATTTCTCTTGAGAAGTGGAGGCACCGATAACAAGGTGAGGCGTCATAGGCCAACAAAGAAATTTGCTGCAAATATGCTTCCATGAGTTGGAAAGGTGGCAAGTACCTAGGGAGACGGTCCCTAACATGGGACCAAGAGGCAGAGATCTCTCCAAAACACCTAGCCTCTTCCCAAGGTCTTCGAATGCTAAGAGATGGTGGGGACCACTGACTACATGCCCCTTGAGCATGATTTGGATGTGACTTACTTAGTCATAGCATAAGGCTACCACTTTTAGGTCTTAATCTCTCTCTTTTTTTTCCTTGTTGTTTTATATTGAATTTTAATATAATTTTGAGGGGTTAATCATTAGGGTATTTAGTACTCATGCCCACCCATAAGGTGAATTATTTTACATTACTTTTTAGTCATGTCTTAGGGGCCTAGGTGGGTACTAGAGTTGGTTAAGAGTAGCATTATATTTCTTTTGTCATGATGTGGATTATATTCCATCCAAATAAAATATTGGTCTATATTCAGATGAGGTCTAATTGACTTCCCATACAAAATCCAGAGACTCAAATATGATATGTATAGGCTCATTCTCTCTTGGTGATTTATGAATGAGATTGGGTTGATCTTCCTCTCTTGCTTAACTATGAGGTTTTGTCTATTAGTTTGCTAGGAAATTGATGTTACCTTATATGCTAGTGTAACTTCTTAGTTAGATAGATCCATTAGAAATTTCTTGAGCCATTTCTCAATTACCTAGAAAGAGGAAAAACATGTACAAGTTGTTATAAATGCTTTAGAATAACTAAGAGGGGGGGGGGGGGGGGGGGGGGGGGGGGGGGGGTGAATCAGTTATTCAAGGTCCAACATGTCCAATTCAAAATTTTTTATAAATGCTTTAGAATAACTAAGAGGGGGGGGGGAGGGGGGGGTGTGAATTATTTATTCAAGGTCCAACATGTCCAATTCAAACTTTTTACTAAGTGTAGTGACCCCATCACACTATTCATTCATCCAAGGTTTAACTTTCCTATTCAACAAGTTACTATAAATCAACAAGCAAGCATAACACAAAAAAACAACACATAACACAGTGATTTACGTGGAAACTCAATTTGGGAAAAACCACCAGTAACATGCTACTCAATTCTCACTCTTCTGAAGTGATGCCCTATGAAAGGCCTACCCTGTTAAAGGCTTACAACACACTGTTAAATGTGACCTAGTTAAAGGATTTAACCACCCTATTAGAAGTGGGCCTAGTTAGAGGACTTTAGAACATTCACTTGGAATGCCACACTATTAAAGGATTTACAAATGGCTATTAAACCAACCTAAGTCCATAGGATTTCCTTCTACCCTAACTGATACAATTGCTAGAGAGTAACAATAAGGGGTTTAGACCTGATTACAGAATACAACTCAACTTGTAGATCTTAGATCACTTCTCAACTGATAACATTTCTTGGCTTTTTAGTCTTTGTAGCTCTTGAAAACTTACCCTCCTTTCAAGCTTAGTCTCCTTAAGTCTTCATGCTCAATGTGCCAATACAATCATCTCTCTCTGACCACTTGTTGAAGTAGAGTCTCTATGCTATTTTCTTCCTTCTCCTAGATTTCTT